>CM076584.1:1625149896-1625738947 GCA_034641835.2 Pinus albicaulis
ATCTTGTGCATTCGAGTTGAATGGTATGCCTACCACAACACATTTGAATGTATTTTTGTTGGGATCATATAATATGATTTTGGGTACGGACTAGCTATATATTCACAGGACTAAGGTGGATTTTTATGAAAAATCCATTGAGTTTTTGGACGACAATGGAGAGAAGAGAATCTTTCAGGGTAAGAATAAGGCAACATCAGTTAGAGTGGTGAAAACTATACAGGAAAAGCATAGTCACAGAAAAGGGTGTGTGTTATTTTCAATGAATATTTCTAGTGATAAAGGTAAGGAGGATGAGGATGTAGAAGTTATGAGGAGGTACCCAATCTTGCAGTAGTTCCAAGATGTGTTTACAGTAGTTATTTCAGAGTTTTCGCCTTACAAGGAAGTGGATTTTTCCATTGAATTGGTACCATGGGCAACACCAGCATCAAAGGCACCTTATAGGATGAGCACTTCAAAGTTAGTAGAGTTGAAGTTGCAGGTGAAGGAAATTCTTGAAAAGGGATACATTAGGACATGTCTATCACCTTGTGGTGCACCAGTGTTTCTTGTGAAGAAGAAGGATGGTACTCTCAGGTTATGCATTGATTATATGTAGTTGAACAAAGTGAACATAAAGAATAGGTATCCATTGTCGAGGATTGATGACTTGTTTTATCATTTGAAGGGAGCAACTGTGTTCTTGAAGGTTGAATTGAGATCAGGATACCATCGGGTATGCATTAAAGAAAAGGACATCTAGAATATTGCTTTTCAGACTAGGTATGGGAATTATGAGTTTATTGTAGTTCCTTTTGGTCTAACTAATGCTCCATCTACCTTTCTATGCTTGATGACTAGTGTGTTGCCTCCTTATCTGGACAAGTTTGTCATTGTGTTCATTGATGATATATTGATATATTCTAAGAATGAGGTAGAGCATGTCAAGCACTTAGTAGCAGTATTGAGGGGGCATAAGTTGTATGCTAAGCTCAGTAAATGAAATTTATTTCAGATAGAGTTACATTTCTTGGGACATGTTTCCAAGGAAGGAATAGTAGTTTATCGTGAAAATATAAGGGCTATCATGGAATGGATAACTCCTAGAAATGTGGATTAGCTAAGATCATTCATGGGGCTAGCAGGTTATTATAGGAGGTTCATTATGAACTTATCTTGGATTACATTTTCTATTACATCATTGCATAGGCAAGGTAGTAAATTTGAATGGACAGAGGAATGTGCAACAAGTTTTGAGCAATTGAAGCAGTTGTTGATGAATGATCCAGTGTTAAATATTGAAGATCCAGAAAAATAATTTGTGGTGTGTACATATGCATGTAAGATATGACTTGGTGGAGTCTTAATGCAGGAAGCACAAGTAGTGTGCTATGAGTCATGAAAATAGAATGAGAGCGAGCAAAATTATCTGACACATGATATTGAGTTGGTAGTGATCATCCATGCATTAAATATGCGGAGACACTATCTTCTTGGCACAAGGTTTGTATTGATGACTGATCATAGTGGATTGAGGTATATATTTTACCAACCAAATATGAATGCCAAGAAAGCTAGATGGTTGGTCATGATCAATGAGTTTGACTTTGAGATCAGGTACATGAAAGGAAGGGAGAACATAGTTGCAAATGCTCTTAGTAGGAGAGTAAAGGTAAATCATCTAACAAATATGAGTTCTTATGGGACATGTTTATAGGATCAAATATTACATGCATGATAACATGATGACAGGTATATGGAGCCTATGCACAAGTTACATCAAGGTACAGGTGATCAAGATGTTGACTATTGTCTTATAGCAGATGGTTTGATCAGATTTAGGGACAGGATATATGTGTCGAATGCCAATGAGCTCAAGAAGAATATCTTGCAATAATTTCATGTTAAGTCGTATTCAAGTCACCCAGGATATCAAAATACATTGACAACAATGAAGAAGTTTTATCATTGGCCGAATATAAAGAAGTACATGGAAAAGTTTGTGGCTAGATGCTTGGATTTTCAGCAGGTGAAAGAAAAATGTAAGCATCTAGGTGGACTACTACAGTCGATTTTGATTCCAGAGTAGAAGTGGGAGGTCATTTCCATGGATTCCATCATAGTTTTTCCAAGCACATCTAGACAACATGATTCCATCATGGTTTTTGTAGATAGGTTGATAAAGGTAGCGCACTTCATTCCAATGAAGTTTACGTATTCAGCTAATGATGTAGCATAGGTCTTCATCAGAGATGTAGTGAGGTTGCATGGTTTTCTAGGGAAGATTATGTCAGGAAGGGATGTTGAGTTCACTTCCAGATTCTGGAGAGAGTTATTTTCAGGTTTGGGTATATATTTGGCCTTTAGTACATCTTATCATTCGCATACAAATGGACAGACGAAGAGGGTCAACATAATATTGTAGGACATGATGAGGATGTATGTGATGCAACAATATAGGAGATGGACCTTTATTTGTTTGAGTTTGCTGACAAAAATGGTTATCAGGAGTCACTGAGGAAGATTCCATTCGACGCACTATATGGGTGTAGTTTTAATGCTCCCATTAGTTGGAGTGATCCAATGAACAAGGTGTTTATAGGACCAGACATGTTGGAAGAGATGGAACAGGAAATGCAGGTAATCCTAAAGAATCTAAAGGAAGCATAAGATAGGAAGAAACGTTATGAATATTGGAACAAGATGTTTAAGTTGTTTCAGGTTGGGGAACATTTGTACTTCCGCATGAAGCCCAAGAAGAGAACCTTGAGGGTTGGGTCATGTGCCAAGCTAGCACCTCAGTTTTGTGGACCTTTCAAGGTTCTTGAAAGGATTGGACCAGGAGCATATCGACTTGCACTGCCTCCGATAGTGAAAGTTTGTGATGTTTCCCATGTGTCAGTGCTTAAGAAGTATGTTAAAGATGTTGATCAGGTGATTGACTTGTCTGTATTGTAGGTGGATCCAGAAGGAGAATTCCAGTTGGAACCTCAGTGTATTTTTCAGAGGAAAATTCTCATGCTTCGGAACCAAGCAATCGAGTAGGTTAAAATGAAGTGAAATCACTTTGGGCCCGATGAATCTACATAGGATATGGTTGATCAAATGCAGGCTATGTATCCTTCTCTATTTGCTGGTTGAGTGAATTTTTTTGGCATATGTTCTGGTGTGATGTTTTGGTATATATAAATATGAATATGGATGTAAGTACCGCCATTAGTTGTGTTATAAAGCTCCAATAATCGGTATGGGTGTCATTTTGTTATGGTTGTCATGTTGTTATGTTGTCATGTTGGTTTGCTTCTCAGTAGGTTGGTCGTCATAAATACTGCATTGAGCTAAGTCAAAAAGCTCCATGGGAATTGTTGGCCTGCGACTGCACACAAGGTGGAGAAGCGGCCCCTATAATCAAATCACAGGGATAAGGCAAGAATGGTTAAAGTGAAGGCTAAGCAATTCAAGTACAGGTCGGGCAGACACCTGACAGTTGAAAGAGGAAAGAGTTGCTATGATCCAGAACCCATTGGTCATATCCCACAAATTCATTACATATATCATAGTTCACATATGGTATATGTAATATCACCTCCACTTTTAACATTGGTGTGGGCCCCTTCTTTAATCGCTGATCGAATATCGCAAAACTCCATACATTTACCATTGCACTTCTTCGCAAAACCCCCTGATGCGATAAAACCTTAGCCCTTTTCACCTTTCCTCATGAAACTTTATCATCAATAATTCACTTCTTTATGCTCTAAACCTTTATCGGCATCCATATACCTTTTCGCATCGTGCATTGCATTTCGCAGATCAAAACCATTTACCCTTTGCTTCTCATAACTAAAAACTCTCGATTGCATTTTGCGGGCGGGCCCAACCTCCGTCTGCCACGTCACCTTCCGCTCACCGCACGTCGCTCATCGCAGGGTATAACCCTTACCCTCCGCTTCTTATCACAAAACACTTTCAATTGTGATTTGTGGGCAGGCCCCACCTCCATCCTGCCACGTCACTCATCTACTCATCGCACTTTGCACATCGCAAATCACAGCATTTACCCTTCGTTGCTTATATGTAAACCTTACGATTTGCGATGTGTGGGTGGCCCCACCTCCATCCTGCCACATCACCTTCCACTCACCGCACTTCACACATCACAGATTATAATGTTTACCATCATTTCTCATAACAAAGAACTTATGAATGTGATCTGTGGGTGACCCCACCTTCATCTTGCCACGTCACCTTTCCGCCATCGCACATCGCACTTCACATTGTTTCGTTCTTACTTCCTGTCCTGATCCACGATGCTCCTGATTGCGATTTGAAAAATGAATTTGGGCCCCACCTCTCTTCCACGTCATCAATAGCCCTTCCACGGCCTCTGTCCCGCCCTTTTCAGTGTCAAACAGTCCGGCTAAGTGTTAATGTCACAGACCCCCTTCTGAAGCCCGGTCTCCGGTTTTGCAAGTTAAGCACAACATGGGTTTTTGATGGAACAAGCACAGCTATGGATGATTTAGTTTTTCCAGGAAATCTCCACTAAAGAGCTAGGCATGCACGTCATGACTGTACGTTCTGTAACGGTTAGTGGAAATCATGAGAACAAAGGAGTGGAGGCTTTCAACAGCAGGTGGAATCAAGTGATGGAAGTCAGAGTGCTCGCCTGTTCATCGCCAGTCCTCCTTGCCCCATTTTGAATATTCCAGAATTTGGCCTCCATGGCCAACTATGTAGTTTCTTTTACTTTTGGATTGTGATGTTTTTTTGGTGAAATCTCGATTTTACCCAATTTTGTTTTGATTTTCTGATTACAGGGGGGATTTATTGATGCACGCTTTGTAAGTTAGTTAGGATATTTTGATTTTACATGTGTGGGTCGATCATGGAAATTTTATTTGATCATAAACCCTCAAGAGAACTCTACATGTATAGAGTTCAAAGATGAAACAAAGGTTCTGAATTTTGGAGAAATTTTGTTGTAGTTCTGTATGATTGTGCTCTTTATGCTCTCAGACACATATTTGGGAGAGCTGTTTTGAACATAATATGATATACAACATTGTTTATTTGGATTCCAGATGGAGAAATGAGTAGTATGTATCTATATTCCTTTGCTTATCAATAATCTCTTGTTTATGTATAATCGTCCTCCATGTTTTTTTTCTTTGATGATTTGTGTAATGTAGTTGTCAGCGGTATGCAATTTTTATTAATGAATTCGTGTATGAATAATGATCATGTGTTAAACTTGTTGTGACCCCTTAATTCGCGCTCCACGAATCTCTTTTTGGTGTTGTTGTGGGGGATATGAATGAAGAAATATTTTCCCTAGGAGACGACATAAATTCCACCCTTTAGACAGGTGAGCAGGAAGGGTTGGGAGTTTCATATTCCTCACCTTGGTGACTCCACTGTAAAACAATCCTAATCATAAGTAATCACGGCTTTCACGAGGCCTCACACCAGATTCAGATCCACCATCTACCCCCACCTCTAAATCAGATGGTTGTGCCGAGTTTCCTTTTGAAAAATTATGCTCCCTTGGCCCTCCCTCAGCCTATAAATGATATGCCGCAAGACTATCTAGATGGGTTGCCTCAATTCACCAAGGAAGATAATACTTCTGCGCAGAGACATATTGAAACCTTCTGTGCCTTCATTGAGAATTTGAATGTAGAGTACTTAGATATGGTATTAAGGCTTTTCATCCAAACATTGGAGGGATAAAGCCGTAAATGGTTCAAGTCTCTAGCCAACAACACAGTCCACACTTGCGAAGAAATGGAAAATTTCTTCACATTAAAATGGAGAGAAAAGAGTGACCATGGATACGTTCTCACTGAGTTCAATGCTTTAAAAAAGAGACACAATGAGGATGTAACAAAATTCATAAAGAGGTTCAATAAGCTCTATAACAATCTCCCTGCTGAAATAAAGCCTCCCTAAGCAGCTACTAAGGTGGTCTTCGCAGGAGCTTTCGAATCTGAGTTTGGGTTCACCCTAAGAGAAAGAAAATCCACATCTCTGGATCAGATCCAGACTGATGCATTGGAGGTAGAAGCAAACTTTGCTTCTAATGGTAAATTCAAGGGGAAGAAAGAACATGAAGTTAGAAGAAAGAATAGGGAGGAGGCTTCTACTTCAAATTAGGAAAGCGAATCACAAGAGTATAGAATTGAAGAAATGAATAAGCTAATCAAGAACCTTTAAAATAAGCTGATTAAGCTTGAATTGGAGGCCAAAAATTCCCCTCCTCATCCCAACCAAATGATTCCTAACCGAGGGTTTAATCCTCAGTATCAGAAGCCCCCTGTGTGGTTGTTGCAACGGAATAGGAAGGAACAGCAAGACCACATTCAACCTCCTCTACACTGGGAAAGAGAAGTGGAGGGAAAGGTCGTCAAAGTCACAGACAGTCAGGGGAATCAATTCCTCACTTACTATGATGATGAGGAGGGTGAACTCATCCTGCAAGGGGAGCAAGAAGAGAAGAAAGTCCCTCCAAAAGATCAAAATATTGACAATTACTGCAGCTAGTTCGTGGATTTCATGTAGGATCAAATCCACAAGAAGTATGACCTAGGCTCCTTCAGAAAGACAACCCGAGGGAAAGAAAAAAATTAAGGGTCAATATCAAGAGAAAAAACCCCTCCTAGTCCTACTAATAAAGGGAAGAAGCCATTAGAAGAGTCATCCCCTCATAAGGCCACTGCATCCACTTCCACAAAGCAAGAAGTTGATCCTCCTAAAAATGAGGAGTCCACATCTATACCCTTGATACTGCCTGACCCTCCTAAAGAGAAGTTCAAAGAAGCCATTACAGAAAAAGGGCCCACACCCTTTAATCTCCAAGAAGAACATCCATGGTGGTTTCTAGACGGCATGTATAAAACGAATTCCTAGCTTATTCTGAAGAATAGGGAGGCGAGCTTACCCTCCATGAAGAATGGGAAGAGCTGGAGTGTTTCCCAGAGGACAACACTAAAAATCAACAACAATCTGGTGATCCGGAAACAGAGGCAGCAGAGCTTAATTGTCTAGATCCACAAGAGCATCCTTAACAAGCAGCATTTCCTTTAGAGATTAAAGACCAGTCAGATTTGCATGATGAAGACCATCTCTTAAATTCTCTTTTAGTAGCACAACACATTGTTACAAATCATGTTCCTTCGCCTGAAATTAACAAGAGTGTGCAACTCCCTTGCAAGATTCTATGTGACAAAGAGAAATATAAAGAACACTTAGATCACTCGACTACCGTGCATAATGAGGAAAAACAATTTGTTCCCTTGTTGTCCTAAGAGAATCAGTTTCAACATACAAGAAAAGCAACAGTTTGGAATGAGGTTTTCTTTCCTGTTACAATTCTTCTAGAAGATCTTGTGTTGCATGTTTACTGTGATCCTTTGATCAATGTATTATAGTCATCAGTAAAGGAAGAAGACGAGGTATGTATCAGGATGTTTGTCCCACCATGGCAAGGTAAAGTTAAAAATTGGTTTGAGAATATTTCAGCTGCTAGCATGAGCAATTTTCATCAATTCATGCAAGTTTTCCTAGGTCTATGGGTAATCATGGAAATGTATTTCTTATCGTAGAGAAGTATGAACATTTAAAAAGACAGCCAGGGGAGACAGGACAATATTTTTCAACTAGGTTCAATAAGGTGTATCATTCAATGCCTGTTGATATAAGGCCACCCTCACGAGTGGCTCCCTTGCACTGCCCAAATGCCTTTAATCCAGGGATGGCATTCCAAGTAAGAGAAAGGGACACTGCAACCCTTGAATAAATGCAAAATATTACAGTTGATGTGGAAGTGAACCTGCTGAACAGAGAGGCAAAGCTTAAACCAGAGGAAGAATTGATCCAGTTTGATTCTCTACCTTTATGCCTTAATTCATTAGATAAAACACAAACATGTTCTGAGTTATTTGAAGACATGGAGAACACATGTGCAGTACCAAGTTGTGAGGTTGGACCAATTGGGTCAGAATATTCAGAATTAGGCCAAGTGTATCTTGATCCAGTGGCTATCTATATTGAGAAATTATTCATCACAAATACACCATACCTTTCTAGAATTTCTGTTTTTTTTTTCAGGTTTACCAAGATCCTTGCAATGAAGATCACGTTGGGAATTCCTATCAAATACCATTAAAAGTTTTGTTCTTGAGTTTGGTGACAAACAGTGAAAAAATAAAGTTATTAGAGAAGTGACCTTGCCTAGTTACACTGGAATTATTATATCATTTAGAATAGCAGTAATTCAAACAGATTAGGGTAGGTAGGTGTGAAAATAAGCTCAGTGCTATGAGCATATTTCCAGTTTTAGTTTCAGACTGCTTTGCATTTTTCAGTTCAAGTAGGTTTCAGATTTCAGTTTCAGCATGGTTAATATTTCAACATTCAATATTTTCAAGGTGTGGCAGTGATTTCCGTTTTGATAAGTTGCAATGCACAACTCAGTAGCTTCAGTTCTGATTTACAGTATGGATTTGCGACTCCATGCACCCAATAAATCATAGGCATTCAGGTCTGCAGGTTCTCAACGCACTTAGAACAGTACGTTGTCCCCAGATGGAGCCAATGTTGGCTTGTGACCACACAAAAGGTGGAGAAGCAACCCTTATAAGAAAATCACAAGGATAATGTGGGAATGGTTAAAGCGAAGGCCAAGCAATTCAAGTACAGGTCGGGTGGACACCCTGTAGTCAAAAGAAAAAAGAGCTTCTATGATCCAAAACCCATTGGTCATATCTCGCAAAGCCGTTACATATATCATAGTTCACATATGGTATATGTAACATCACCTCTGCTTTTAACATTGGTGTGGGCCCCTTCTTTAATTGTTGATCACATATCGCAAAAATCCATACATTTACCATTGTACTCCTTCGCAAAACCCTTGATGCAATAAAACCTTAGCCCTTTTCACCTTTCCTCATGAACATTTATCATCAGTAATTTACTCCTCTCCACTCTAAACCTTTATCGGCACCCACATACCTTTTCGCATCGCGCATTGCATTTCGTAGACCACAACCATTTACCCTCCACTTCTCATAACTAACAAATCTCAATTGCGATTTGTGGGTGGGCCCCATCTCCATCCGCCATGTCACATTCCTCTCACTGCACATCGCTCATCGCAGGGTATAACCCTTACCCTCCGCTTCTTATCACAAAACACTTCCGATCGTGATTTTTGGGTGGGCCCCACCTTCGTCCTGCGATGTCACTCCTCCACTCATTTCACTTCGTACATCGCAAATCATAGAATTTACCCTCCGTCGCTTATATGTAAACCTTGCGATTTGCGATGTGCAGGCGGCCCCACCTCCGTCCTGCCACATTACCTTCCACTCACTGCACTTCGCACATCGCATATTATAACGTTTACCACTGTTTCTAATAACAAATAACTTCCTACTGCGATTTGTGGGCGGCCGTACCTCCATCCTGCCACATCACCTTTCCACCATCACACATCGCACTTTGCATTGTTTTGTTCTTACTGCTCGTCCTGATCCCCGACGCTCCCTATTGCGATTTGAGACGTCATCAATAGCCCTTCCACAACCTTTGTCCCACCCTTTTCAGTGTTAAACCATCTGTCTAAGTGTTAATGTCACAGACCCCCTCCTGAAGCCCGGTCTCCTGTTTTTCAAGTTAAGCACACCATGGGTTTTTTGCAGAACAAGGACAATTATGGTTGATTCAGTTTGTCCAGAAAATCTCCACTAAAGAGCTAGGCACATGCGACACTACTGGTCATTCTGTAACAGTTAGTGGAAATCATGAGAACAAGGGAGTGGAGGCTTTCAACAACACGTGGAATCAAGTGATGGAAGTCAGATTGCTCGCCTGTTCATGGCCATTCATCGCTGCCCAATTTTGAAGATTCCGAAATTTGGCCTCCCTGGCAAAATATATAGTTTCTTTTACTGTTGGATTGTGATGTTTTGCTGGTGAAATCTCGATTTTGCCCAATTCTGTTTTGATTTTCTGATTACAGGATGGATTTCTTGATGCATGCTCTGTAATTTAGTTAGGATATTTTGATTTTACATGTGTGGGTCGATCATGGAAATTTTATTCGATCGTAAACCCTCAGGAGAACTCTAAATGGATAGAGTTCAGAGATGAAACAAAGGTTTTGAATTTTGGAGAAATTTTGCTATAGTTATGTATGACTGTGCTCTTTATGCTGTGAGACACATATTTGGGAGAGCTGTTTTGAACATAATATGATATACAACGTTGTTTATTTGGATTCCAGGTGGAGCAATGAGAAGCATGTATCTGTATTCTTTTATTTATCAGTAATATCCTGTTTATGTATAATCATCCTCCATTTTTTTCTCCTTTGATGATTCTTGTAATGTAGCTGCCGGTGGTATGCAATTTTTATTCATGAATTCGTGTATGAATAACGCTCATGTGTTAAACTTGATGTGCCCCCTTAATTTGCGCTCCACGAATCTCTGTTGTTGTTCATATCTCATTCATATCCACTTCCTCTAAGTTCACGGGAGACAGATTCTTAAGACTTTTAAGCCTGTCTCTCGTGGGTTCCTCCTCCTCCGTTCCTTCTCTACACCTTTGCATATTTTGAAAGCTTCTTCTCATTATTTCACACTTAGCCCATTTGAAAGCCACCCAACAATACAAATTCCTGAGCCCTCTCGCAGTATAGGGTAATTCACATGAATCAGACTCTAAAGTCTTCATCATTTCAGAACCACCACAACCATTGTAACTCTCTTAATCCATATTCTATCAAAGGCACCCTCGAAATTGTCTACATTTAACCTTTAATTTTTAAGATGTCCTAGGCACTAGTCTTTTGAAACTCAAGGCTGTCTCTAGGAGATACAACAAGAATTATGTTTTTCTTTCAATTGTATTGTTAATTGTAGGTATCATTGAACACCGAGGACGGCGTTCCCCCAAGGGGAGGAGGGTGGGGGGGTTTGTAACAACCCTGGTCAAAATTTCATGTAATAAAGATAAAAAAGGAAAAATAATAACCAAGGTCATGGGACACTTATTCCAAGCTGAATTTTGGGATAAATATCCTACTGTGGGTGTTCAATTGGGTTATTATGGCTAAGGAAGTTGGAAAAAAAAATGGAAAAGGATTTGGAAAGGAAAAGAGGTGTTAGTTGGCATTTTATTTATGAAAATAATGAAAATAAAGAGAAAAGGAAGGTGAAAGGTCACAAGTTGCATGTGAGGAGGAAAATGAAGGAAAATAATGGAAAATTAAGAAAATAGAGGCCTAATTGATAAAAAGGCCTTTAAGGATCAGTTTGTAGCTTTTTTCAGTTTATTTTTGGAGCTCTCTCTCTCTCTCTACACTCTCTCTCATACTCTTGGACACTTAGAGCATTCTTGGAGCACTTTAGCATTGCAAGAAAGAAGGAAAAGAAAGGACAAGAAAGAAAGAGGAAGTAAAGATCAAGCAAGGAAGAGTTGGATCAAGCAGCTTCAGTGATGGTACTTGTAGGTATCAAGTTCCATGTATGATTTCTTTGCTAGATGTGGCATGCATAGAACATGCATGTGTGTTCTTGGTTATCTTGCTGTCTGTCTCATGGGTTTTCCACGTGTGACAATGTTTTTTAGTCTTGCCTTTCGATTTCCTGATAGTCATGGTGTGATGGGGTTCTCTTGTTTTGGGTTGAGATGGATTGTTAGATAGATTCAAAGCTTAGTGGGGTGGTCTTAGGATTAATCATAAGGACAAGGAATATTTGGGTAGGGATATACGATAAATCCTAATTGTGATTTATACCCTTGAAGAGGCCTAGGAATCCATTGAACTGTAATGGAAAGATACACGATAAAGACTAGAGGAAGTGACCTTGTAGGTCTAGGAATCCCTTTACTGGTAATGGTGAGATACACAATAAATTCAAGAGGTTGAGATGGAAAAAATTCCTCACGGTTTAGGTGGAGAGATCTGGGGGCATCCCTGGTTGTATAGGCATAGTGATCCTGAGGGATTGTGGTAATCTTGGTTGTAATGATGAGGGTTTTGAGCTTAGGAATCCCTTGGTGGGATATAAGGTAAAGACTAAGGAAGCCATGTTTTTTTTTTTTTTTTGAGTCCCACATTCATGCTTAGAATGTGGCATGAGGGTGATTAGCTAAGAGAAAGATTTGGTTAAGCCCAATCTATGGTCGTGTGGTTTGTGGAAGTCCCTGACATGGTTGGCTTATGAATTGATTAATAAGAGCTCCTTCTCCTTTTTTATTTCATTTGTAAATGTATTGGTTCATATGTGGTTTTATGGCTATTATAACCTTGTTATTTCTATTAGTTATATGTTGGTTATAAGCATGTTTTATGACATACTTGATGTATGAATCTTATCATGTTTTGATTAGTAAATTAATGAATAATGAATATATTACCTAATGGATGATAATGAAACTATTTTGATAAGGCATCAATGCTTCCTTACAAATCTCAGATAAGTATGATACCCCTATGCTCAAATATGTTTTTATGACCTGTAGATTTCATATTTGTGACATGTTTGACAAAATGCTTGCCATGAATAGTAGGGGTTTGAACAAGTCCTTGATTAAAGGTTTGTATTAGTAGCTTGATTTCATGGTTATGTATCATTTTTTAAGTTTTCATGAAGTTCTGGGTAATTTCCTCAGAGCTAGCCCTGAAAAAGTGGCACAAAATTCGGTGTAACTGGCTCAGGACTGCTTAAAAAAGTCCACAGTTGTTGGCATGCATTGTTTTGGGAGTGACTGGAAGGCCTCAATCGCATGTATGGCTTGTCATGGGAGTGGTTTAGGGTCCATATCAACAAAATGACACTTTGTCTCAAAGGTTAAGCAACTGTAAGGGTTGGTTGCCTCCTGAAGGGTCTGTAGCTCCTTAGGAAGGTCAGACTGGTTTTTTTGTCATTTTCACTTCCTTAACTGTACATGGGGAGTTGAATCACATCATAGTAGCCTCTCGTCACGTGTTTACCGCAGTGAACCATTTATCTTGGCTAAATGTGGGAGGAGGGTGTTACAAGAACATTGATGTATTGTAATGTGATTCATTTTTTTATGGATATATATATATAATGTTATGCTAGCATTCACCCTCTTTTTTTTACTCTATCATTTTATTAATATATTTAAATTTGTAAAAAAAAAAACAATTAAATTATATGACCGTTAGTTTATTTTATTTTATATTTTATATTTTCATATATATATATATATATATATATATATATATATATATATATATATATATATATATATATATATATATATATATATATATATATATATAACATTAAATGCTTTGTTGACTTCTTTCTTTTTGTTAATAATTTCATTTATTGCGAACATTTCGATCATATTAATCCTTTGTTTAATGTTGTCACATTTGACCTCCTAACGTTCAGTTAACCTAATGTCTATTCTCCTTTCTAACCATGCATCTCTTACCTATTTAACTCTAAAGAAATTGATGTGAGTAATTTGGAAATGCTTGAACATAACTACTCTTCTCACAAAAGCCTGAGATTTGAAAATATCTATGATATGTTAATATGTGGAATTACTCAATAAATACTATACATTATATCATTAATACTAATATATATAGATAACTACAATCAATAATATAAGAGGAATGTTAGATATTCAGATCTAAATGAGATAGGATATACACATGTCCATATTTTTTATATTTTATAAATAATAAGATTTCATATGCCAATTTGATATTTAATTTAATTGTGACTTTAAAAATAAATTATTACTATTGTAGTCCGAGTGGGCCAACTCAATTGGTGATTGAAGTTATGTGGAGTCATGATAACTAAGAGATCCAAGGTTCAAATCCCCTTGGTCATGACCCAATCTACGAAGAGGAGGATAGGTTGTAGACCCTTAGAGGTATAGCGGTAGTAGTGAGGATCAACTCAATATCACACAAGAATGAAATTGATAGCGGACGAGGATCACCTCGATATCACACAAGAATGAAATTGACAACGGACGAGGATCAACTCAATATCACACAAGAATGAAACTGACAGCGGACAACAGTGAGAATCGAATCGATATCACACAAGAATGAAAGCGCGTGGGACAACGATGAGATCGACTGGAAATATCACTATGAGAATAGACGTATTGTCAGTTTCACTCAAAATATATATATATATATATATATATATATATATATATATATATATATATATATATAGAATTATATATTTATTTATATATATTTATTTATTATTTTTTTAATAATACTTTATTACTCCAAATATATATATTGGCTATTGTTTAAAATTTGTTTTTTCAAGCCTACATGGTGCATTTCATCTGCCTTGTTATGAAGTAATATGTAAAGCATGAAATTCAAAGTTCAAATCCCACCAAATTGAAAAATAATAATAATAATAAATAATTATTTTTTTCAAACATGCACTTTCTTCTTCCAAATCTCAAAGTTAGGTATTGTTTAAAACTTCCATTTTAAAAAATTCACCTTCTTTCATATCCATGTGTAATATATTGAGTTTTAAAATTATTTTTTCATACTTTTTTTTTTTAGACAGGGAACTAAGCAACCTCCCCGGGTATATGCAACAGCCCGCAAGCCGCATATAAATGACTTCACAAGGACCGAGGCGAGATGTCTGGAGACCATGGAAAGATCTAGATCCCAAACTCAAACAGGACATCTATTCCTCTAGCTTGGTCATGACGAGCCATAGGCAACCCTACCCCATGCCGGTTTTGAACTTGTGACCTCCCAAGAGAAATCACAAGTTCTTAACCATTGAGCCCACTCAAATTGCCTCTAATTATTTTTTCATACTTATTAGTCCATATCGTCTATTGCATGGGACTATCAATAATCATTAATTAGTCTTAGAATTAATTCATTTTAAAACTAATTTGTGGTCAATGTTTCATGAAATATAGTCCCTCAAAGCCTATCAAATAGAGAAATTGATTTTCACGACCAATAAAAATCCTTGTCATCTTATTTAGCCTCTTCCAGAGGCAAAGATGCTATACAAACTATATTGTTCATGGTTAAAAGGATTTGTTAGTACTGCCACCTGCGTTTGATTAGTATTTTCAAAACAGAAACTAATGCCACTAGACCACATGGCTTTGTGCATGTACTCCCCATGTGGCCATGTGCATGTGAACATGTCAAGAGTCATTCTTGTTTCCTACCTACTGTTTTTCATTACGGAAAATTCAAGTCTTGAAACAACCAACTAGCAATAAGCACATGCAATAACTGAAATGATGTTATCGACGGAGAACCAAAGCAGTCTATAATCCATAGAGGAATAAGAGATATTCTATGCGTTAGGGCCTTTTAAGAATATCATTTGTTGATCTTCGGAATCAACTATCGGGGTAATCTGGGCATAAATACTAGCAAAGGTATCCAAAACTAACAATACCATACCAGGTAATCCTAAACAATGTATTAGAGTTTTCCAATACAAAAACGCTAAGATAACTTCGAACTCGTCACTCTGGCACCTTCAAACTGGTTTGATAAGAGTAAGACGAACATACATTTTATTTTAGAGGAATAGTTTACATTACAATTAGATCTAAGCAACATGGCCACTATAACACAGAGAAGGATAGTCGCCCCTGCACCAAAATATTAGTCGGGCATTAGTAAAAACTCAAAAAAAAAAATCAATTAAAGCCTAGATAATTAACTTAGTTGAAAATTGTAAACTGATTGCAACGTCTATAAATAATTTATTATGTAAATTGATTGCAAATATAAATCGTTATCTATTTCAGTTTCATGATATGTTATATAGAGTATTTTGGTCCTCTCTCTACTAGTTCTTGCTATGTTTTTTGCAGTTTTAACAATTTCCATCCTCCTAGTTGTCGCCACAGTGTTTGGATTCTTGGAAGGTGTCAGTGGTGCATCTGAGGGCGAGGCCTCTTCCACGAGGTAGCACTCAATTTTTGCTTATGGTTCACGTTATTCTTGCCATCCTTCATCTGTGAATATGTTTTCCTTCCCACCACTACCCCAGCCAAATATTACGCTTGGTGCAAGTGGAAGACCCTTGAGCCCTTTGCAGTTGCAGTTCAAAAGGGAACAACTCCAAGTTGGGAATAAATATATCTCACCAGCTTCTATGTTGGAATTTAATTTTCAATTTCTCGAATAAATCAGCACAACAGAATGGAGGCGGCAGCACACTGAACAGGTCCAGCAGCGCAGAGTCCAGGCGGCAAGCCAATTCCGTGGGGGTCAGGCAGGCAGAGCCGCTGGAGGAACGAACCCCCTGGGAGCTGCTGACGTCATTCGCAGCGGGGTCCACATTTGATGTTAATAAAGGTTGTGGGGTTAATGTCATTTTCCCATCGCATATGATTATGAACCGATAGTTGGTTTTTTATGTTTTTTTTTAATTTTATTAAAATGTGTCATATACATAAATATATATTGACAAGGCCCGAAAGGAAAAGTATTATTGTAATACACAGTATGTAATTTTTATTACACTACAGTGTATAAAAAGGGAAAAGATAGCAGAATTGTTTACATTACACAGAATAGTTTATGTAAGCACAGCAGTGCGGGAAGAAAATTTGACAAACAGTGCCACCAAGCCAAATCTGTCATCAATGCATTTTTCAAGAGGTGCCGGCATAGTAATGATGCAATTAATATTTTTTCAAGCGGTGAAATCTGCAGTTATGTCAATTAAATGACATTGAATTGAATTAAGATATTTTGTTCATATATAGAATAGAGATGTAATTTAATTTTTTTTACGCACAAAACAGCGGAGTGTAAATGTTCTTTTTATGCACAGCAGTGCGTTTGTAAAAGACAGAGAGTGTTTTAGGAAAAACAGAGTATACACAACAGTGTATGTTGTTTTAGAAAGACAGAGTATTTTTTCTGTGTGAGACAGAGAAGAGTTTTGTTTGGCACTGTGTCTTGCAACAGTCCAGCAATTGTAATCCCTCTAATGAGATTTTAAATATTTTCTCTGTGTTAAGGAAGAGACTTTTATTATTTTGGAATTCTAAAACATTACAACATGGTATCAGAGCCAGTTCAAGCTATTTGAAGGTCAAATAAGCTGAAGGAAAGGAGGTCTTTGTTGCAGCAACTTCTCCAGCAGTGTGAAGACTCAGACAAGAAGAATCCAAAGGTATTTCTCTATACAGTTTTGTGTTACTGTTGCAGTACAGTTAGTTAATTTTAAACACACAGTCAAGTGTTTTGAATCATAGTCAAGAGTGCAGAATGGCTGGAGCCAGCACTGGTATGGGTATGGGAGATATCCATCTCCCACAATTTAATGGGAAAAATTATGACTACTGGTCAATAACTATGAGAGCTTTATTTGTCTCCCAAGACTTATGGGAATTTGTTGAGGATGGCTTTGAAGAGCCAGCAAATGAAGCGGAGTTTTATGTTTTAACTTAAGCAGGAAGAGAACAGTTGAAGAGCAATAAGAAGAAAGATGCCAAGGCTCTTTTCTTTTTACTTTTCTTTTTATATCAAGCAGTGCATGAGAGTGTGTTTCCGAGGATAGCAGTAGCCAACAGATCCAAAGAAGTATGGGAAACTCTCAAGACAGCTTATCAAGGCATGGAAAAAGTGAAGACAACAAAACTTCAGTCGCTGAGGAGAGACTTTGAGACTCTCTGTATGAAAGAGTCAAATAACATTGACTCATTATTCACTCATGTGATTGGAATGGTCACACAAATAAGATCTCATGGAGAGACTCTTGAAGACAAGAGGATTGTTGAAAAACTCTTGAAAAGTTTACCCTCAAGATTTGATGTGATTGTCACCACCATAGAAGAGACTAGGGATCTCACAAAGTTTTCAGTTGATGAACTTCATGCATCACTGATGACCCATGAACAGAGATTGGGTAGGAGTGAAAATTCATCTCTAGAACATGCTTTTAAGACCCAGATGTCTTTCGTAAGAGGAAGAGGGCAAGGCAAAGGAAGAGGAAGAGGCAGAAGCCAAAACAGAGGTGGAAGAGACAGCCCTTCACATTCACATGGAAGGTGCAGCAGTCAAAATCACAGCCACGACCAAGGCAGCAACCAGCAAAATGGTCAGCAGAATGCTCAAGGACAAAGGTATGATAAATCCAATGTCCAATGTCACTATTGTAAAAAATATGGTCATTATGCTAATGAATGTAGAAAGAAGCAGAATGATATGGGAAGTAGAACTAGTGCAAATTTCACTAAAGAAAATAGTAGCCAAAATAATTTGTTTTTAGCTTGTAATATGGCTGAAGAAAAGAGTGAAGATTTATGGTTTCTAAAATCCAGTTGCAGTAACCATATGACAGGAAACTTAGCAATGTTTTCTATGTTAGATGAGAGTGTGTAGTCACAAGTCACACTAGGAACTGATAGAAAAGTTTTTGTTATGGGAAAAGGAGATGTAAATGTTTTAACAAGATTAGGGGCAAAGAAATCGATAGCAGATGTTTATTATGTTCCAGGAATGAAATGTAATCTCTTAAGTATTGGACAGCTTGTCGATAAGGGATATAATTTTTTCTTTGAGGATGATATTTGTACCATCATGGATAAACCACCCAGTAATCAGTGTATTGCTGAAGTGAAGATAACAAGGAACAAGATGTTCCATCTCAGAATGAGAACAGATTTAAAGAATGGTGAAGAGAAAGCGGAAGTTGCACAATAAAATTTCCAAAGCGAACCAAAAGATGATAATTGGTTATGGCACTTGAGATTTGGACATCTCAACTTTGGAGGTCTTAAATTGTTGAACAGAAAAGAATGGTAATTGGTTTACCATTGATAGAAAAACCGGACAGCCTTTGTGAAGGTTGTATCTTGGGGAAACAACACAGAGAAAGTTTTCCTTCCGAGAAAAGCATAAGGGCAAAAGCACCCTTAGAAATTTTCCACTCGATTGTGTGTGGACCGATGCAAACTCCATCGCTTGCAAGCAGCCACTATGTGTTAACATTTATAGATGATTTTACAAGAAAAACTTGGGTTTAATTTTTGAAAAATAAAAGTGAAGTGTTTGAAATTTTTTTCAATTTCAAAGCACTTGTTAAGAACTAGAGTGGGCTGCATATCAAAGTCCTAAGGACTGATAGAGGAGGTGAGTATATATCTAAAGATTTTCTACGGTTTTGTAGAGAAAATGGTATTCAAAAGCAGTTTACAACTAGATATACTCTGCAGCAAAATGGACTAGCCGAAAGGAAGAACCGAACCATAATGGACATGGCAAGGAGTATGTTAAAGGCAAAGCACTTGCCTAATGATTATTGGGCTGAAGCTGTACATTGTGCAGCGTACATTTTAAACAGGTGTCCTACAAATGCAGTAATGAACAAAGTGCCAGAAGAGGCATGGAGTGGCACAAAGCAAAGTGTCACACACATGAAAGTTTTTGGATGTGTGGCTTATGCACACATATCGGATTAGCTAAGGAAGAAGTTGGACAGCAAGGGGGAGAAATGTATTTTCATTGGATACAGTGAGGAATCCAAGGCCTACAGGTTATACAACCCATCCACCAAGAAGTTAATTGTGAGCAGAGATGTTTAGTTTATTGAAGAGGAAGCTTGGGATGGAAGCATAGAGAAAACATTGAATGGTAAACACTGTTTATCTCATGATGAAAATGATGATGAGTTGGCTGAAATACATCCCCAAACAGCAACACCAAAAAAAGAGCAGCAGAACACACCCTTGAGGAGAAATAACAGTGCTTCTCCAAGCACACCACAAGGAGGAAATTCAAGTGCTTCTTCAAGCATTTGTACACCTACTGAAAGAGGTAAAAAATTCAGAAGTTTGAAAGATATTTATGAACAAGATATAACAAATGAAGGTATCAATTCTTTATTTTCTTTATATTGTCATGTTGATGATCCTGTTCATTTCGAAGAAGCTATCAAGAATGAGAAATGGATAGAAGCTATGGATGAGGAAATAAATGCCATAGAAAGGAACAAAACTTAGGATTTGGTTGAACTCCCAAAAGGTAAAGATGTCATTAGAGTTAAATGGGTCTACAAGACCAAAAGTAACGCTGAAGGCAAAATAGAGAGACACAAGGCAAGGCTTGTTGTCAAAGGTTATAAGCAGAAGCATGGAATAGATTATGAGGAAACTTTCGCACCGGTTGCCAGAATGGCAACCGTGAGAGCAGTGTTGTCCATAGCAGCACAAAATAAATGGAAAGTTTATCAAATGGACGTGAAGTCAACATTCCTAAATGGAGTGTTAATGGAAGAGGTTTACATTGAACAACCTCTTGGTTATGAAAAGAAAGGCCAAGAGCACAAAGTATGCAAGTTGAAGAAAGCTCTTTATGGGCTGAAGCAAGCGCCAAGAGCGTGGTACAGTAGGATAGATTCCTATCTATTGGAAAATGGATTTGAAAAGTGTGAGGGAGAACCCACCCTCTACATCAAAGAAAAAGATGGAAAACTATTGATAGTAGTTTTGTATGTTGATGATGTTATTTTTACAGGTAATGTTGATTGCCTTATTGAAAATTTTAAAACAGTCATGAAAGAAGAATTTGAGATGACTGACATGGGTTTGTTGAAATACTTCTTGGGAATAGAAGTAGAACAAGATAAAAATGAGATTTTTATCTCATAGGCAAAGTATGTTAATGAGGTACTTGAAAGATTTAACATGCAGGAATGCAAAGTATCAATCACTCCCACAGTGATGGGATTAAAACTCAGCAGAGATGACAGCAGCAAGGATTTTAATCCTAGTTTATACAAGAGCGTAGTTGGCAGTGTTATGTATTTGACTGCAACTAGGCCGGACATAATGCATGCTGTTAGTTTGATTTCCAGATTCATGGAAAAACCAAAGGATGCACATTGGCAAGTAGCAAAAAGAATTCTGAGGTATGTTAAAGGTACTAAAAGGTTTGGTATTTTTTATACTGCTTCAGAATGTTCAGATTTAGTTGGATACACTGACAGTGATTGGGCTAGAAGTGTTGACGATCGGAAGAGCACTTTCGGTTATGTTTTTCACATGGGTTCAGGAGCCATTTCATGGGCTTCTAAGAAACAAGCCATTGTAGCGCTGTCTACAGCAGAAGTAGAATCTGTGGCAGCTACAGCAGCAACGTGTCAAGCAGTTTGGATGAGAAAAATGTTGAGAAGTTTATGTCAAGAACAGGTAAAAGGGATAGTGATATTTTGTGACAATAGCTCAGCTATTGCATTGTTTAAAAATTTTGTTTTTCATAAGAGGACTAAACACATTGACACCAAGTTTCACTTCATACGTGAATTGGTCAACAATGGTGAGATAGTTTTGCAGCATTGTAGAACAGAGGATCAATTTGCAGATATCCTCACAAAGCCACTTGTGCAGAAAAGCTTTGAACATTTCAGGAAATGCTTGGATATGCAGGAAAACCCAACAGTTGAAATTAAGGGGGAGTGTTGGAATTTAATTTTCGACTGCCCGAATAAATCAGCACAGCAGAATGGAGGCGGCAGCACACTGAACAGGTCCAGCAGCGCAGAGTCCAGGCGGCAAGCCAATTCCGTGGGGGTCAGGCAGGCAGAGCCGCTGGAGGAACGAACCCCCCTGGGAGCTGCTGACATCATCCGCAGCGAGGTCCACATTTGACGTTAATAAAGGTTGCGGGGTTAATGTCATTTTCCTGTCGCATATGATTATGAACTGATAGTTGGTTTTTTATGTTTTTTTTAATTTTATTAAAATGTGTCATATACATAAATATATATTGACAAGGCCCGAAAGGAAAAGTATTATTGTAATACATAGTATGTAATTTTTATTACACTACAGTGTATAAAAAGGGAAAAGACAGCAGAATTGTTTACATTACACATAACAGTTTATGTAAGCACAGCAGTGCGGGAAGAAAATTTGACAAACAGTGCCACCAAGCCAAATCTGTCATCAATGCATTTTTCAAGCAGTGCCGGCATAGTAATGATGCCATTAATATTTTTTCAAGCGGTGAAATCTGCATTTATGTCAATTAAATGATATTGAATTGAATTAAGATATTTTGTTCATATATAGAACAGAGATGTAATTTATTTTTTTTTTACACACAAAAAAGCAGAGTGTAAATGTTCTTTTTATGCACAGCAGTGCGTTTGTAAAAGACAGAGAGTGTTTTAGGAAAAACAGAGTATACACAGCAGTGTATGTTGTTTTAGAAAGACAGAGTATTTTTTCTGTGTGAGACAGAGAAGAGTTTTGTTTGGCACTATGTTTTGTAACAGTCCAGCAATTGTAATCCCTCTAATGAAATTTTAAATATTTTCTCTGTGTTAAGGAAGGGACTTTTATTATTTTGGAATTCTGAAACATTACAACATTCTAGCGAGCTACCCTGTTTCCTCGAGTATTCTAGCAAAGAATCAATGGTTGTCCAACTTGCTTCTCTATCTAGCTACCGTGAGTGCAGGGACCAAGAATCAAGTTTATCACTGCAAGGTTCATTCATAACGGAAATGACAAGCTAGGAAATTATCATTTTACTAATCCCTATAATTCACAACAATGGAGAAGTTCCTTGAGAGAAGGGAAACCATCCCCTCAGTATTTCCAGGTCACTTCCTTGTTATTCTGGTTTTAGGCGAGAAGCAAGGCACCTTAATTATTCCTCTAGAATTTAGTGACGAATAAAAAGAAAAGAATGATTCGGGGTAACTGCCAATCGACCTGCTTCATCAACAGAATCAACAGCATAATAAACCACTGAAGCTACTTTTACTCGATCAAATGCAATGGCTTCTAACTAATGGTGCTGAAACGACTGAAGTGTGTGATGGAACTATACTGTGGGGTGTACAATAGGAATGATAGGGAGCATGTTGCACATATACATCAACATACAACATTATATATTTTTCTCTTAAACACGCTCATGATTTTACAAAATTAAATGAAATAGAAAATTGAACTTTCAAAACATCATTCCTTATTCAATAAATGTTAGCAGTGAATGATTTTCTATTATGCAGTTTGATATATTCATTGTCCGAACTTTTAGGACGTTACCCAAGACCAACCCTTCTACTAACACAGGTCTTATTTGTATTAAATTGCTTGGGCAAAGAATCCTTAGAATAGTTTTACCAACTTCAGGCCGTTGATGTTGATGCTTTGATTTTTGGATGTTTTGATTTCATAATTTTTTTTTTTATATATCCTAAAATGCCATTTACCTATTTTCAAATATGTGTATTGATATTGGGCCTCTCTCCTTTTCACTCTTTGTGCATTGTTTTTCTATAAATGACAACACAACTGCATAGTTTCAGGAAACATGGATACTAATATCTCGTTGCAAGTGTATAGGGGTGACTATTATCAACAATATTGTCAATAAATTTTTATTGATTATTTTTAACGCAATGATGTAACTCCTATTCTCAGTACATAACTGTACATAATGTGTATGAGATGTCAAAATGTAAATGTGCTAGGATGCCCTTCTTTATATATAAAGTTGTGAGATGCCCAGAGAGATTCGATAAAAAATATCCTAATCTTTAAGCAAATCTATCTTCAAGCCCATCTTCAAGCCCATCTCAAGTTAGGGACTTGTTGCTCCACATCCTTCCTTGTTTATTTGAGAGTGCATAGTGTTGGATGGGTGTTAAGTCGAACTCTTTCTTTCATCGATGTTTTTTATTGCGACTAATTTTTTTTTTATATCATTACTTTATTTATGAATTATTAAAAATGGTATTTTTTTAATAATAATATTAATAAAATATTTATTATTTATTTAAATAAATTTTTTTATTATGTGTTTAAAAATTTATATAATAAATTAATTGATTTGTTTTAATATTTTATCTTTTTATTTTCACGAGTGTTTTACAATATACTATAAGAAAGATAGATGTTGTAATATTAGTATATAAGAAAGATGTTGTAATGTTAGTAAATGAGGCTAAACATTTAAATGTTGAATTGATATATGAAAAATGTTGCAAGGTTTCTAAAATTAAACATTAAATCAAATAAAAATATAATAATAAGTCAAACTAAAAATAATAATAATAATAAATGGATTCAATTCAATTTATTATATTGTAATTTTTATTATTATTAATATTACAAACTTTCCAAAAAAATCATAATATTTATATCACATTTAATAGCAATAATAATAATAATAATAATTCCAAAACATATAATTTATAAGCATATAACAATTTAATAAATTTAATTAATAAACATAAACTTAAAAATAAAACATATATATAGGTATAAATTAATGATGGTTATTCATAACTATCAAAATTTTAAATGTAAATTTAATTAATAAGTATATAATCCAACATTTGCAATAAAATTTTTCCTAAATTACACATAAAATATGTTAATGAAAAGTCTTACAGGGACAACTCAGTCGGTGATCGAAGTAATCTGAAATATGTGAAAACTGAGAGATCCAAGGTTCAAATCCCCTTGGTTGTGACCTGGTCCACGAAGTGGAGGACAAGTTGTAGACCCCAAGAAGTTTAATGGTAGCTATGTGTTAGGCGGGCTACAGTTCCATTTTAACTATGGATCTATCAAGGGTCGAGAAAAATCAAATCTCTCGGTTTGCAAATCTTTCCTCAAGTTTTGCATATTTTATGTGTGCAATCACATCTATTCTCTAATCTTAACATTAAATATATTTGGATCTATATAGGTGGTGGGTGAATTTTGGGGGGCTTTGAGGGGGTAGGGGATTTTGTGGTTGAACCCTAGCCGCCATTGCTCCATGTTTCATGTAGCCCTCCTTCTTTCCATCTGGCTCAAGCGCTACCATGGCCTCCACCTTTTTCCCATTGCATGTCGTTTTCTCGACGTCTTGGCTCATGCTTGGGGTCCCTTATTTTGCAAGTGTTTCATTTATGTTAAAGCATTTCACTGATTCATCGCATTCTCATCTCTTGTTTTTTGGCCAAGGCCGCTCGTTGTTGTCTTGCCACCAGTCGCATTTTTTTCTCTACCACCGTCTTTGTCGTATGGTTGGGTTCCACTATTGTTCTAGTGTGGTTTTCTTCTCCACTTATGGGTCAAGGTGACTACTGCATCTGTGTCAGCGTTCCACGACCTTTCATTGTCTCTCGTTGCATTTCAACTCGTGTTTATTTGTCACCATTTTGATGATGTGTGTGGGCCTTGCACTCCTTATGTTAGCATTGTGAAACCCTCTTTGTAATGAAGGATGCTCATTTATGGGCTTGTTCGGTGCTTCCTCTCGAGCTATTTATTGGTCCTAATCGTCCTACTTCTTTTTTGTGTATATTTGTGGCATAGGGCTATCTCTAGGGATTTTATCTATATGTAAGGAATTTTTATTGGATGTCAATTATTTCTAGAATGCAATTGCACATATATAAATTTTATTTTTCTTCCTCTAATGAATAAAATTATGTGTTTTTTTCCTACGAAAAAAAAACATTAAATATATTTGATATTGTAACACCCTCCTCCCACATTTACCCAAGCTAACCGATCCACTGGGGTAAAAATGTGACAGGGGGCCGCTATGATGTGATTCAACTCCTCATGTATAGTTAAGGATGTGAAACTGACAAAACAAAACAAAACTGACCCTCCTCGGGAGCTATAGACCCTTCAGGAGAAAACCAACCCTTCCATGTGCTTAACCCCTAATGAAACTTATGTTTTTGCTGATATCCAAACCTCATCCACTCCCATGACAAGCCATGCATGTGACTAAGGCCCTCTAGTCCCTCCCACAACAAGGGATTCCATTGTGGACTTTTTCAGAGAGTTCTAAGCCAGCGACCCCAGATTATGTGCCACTTTTTTAGGGCCAGGACTCAGGCAAATGCCCAAAAACTCATGAAACTTTCAGAAATGATAAACAATAGTGGAATAAGGCTACTAATGTAAACATTTGTACAAGTACTGGACTAGGCCCCTACTAGCCATGAAAGACATTTCGTAAAACATATCACAAATATGTAATCTACATGTCATAACAACATATCGAAGCATAGGGGTCTCATACTTATCTAAGATTTGTATGGAAGCATTGATGTCTCATCAAAATATCTACATTACCATCTATTAGGTCATATAATCATTCAAATTTCATATACTAATCAAATCATGATGAGAGCCATACATCATAATTGTCATAAAACATGCTCATAACCAAAAAATAACCAATGATATCAATGATGAAACCACCATTAAAGCCACATAAAAAAAATCATATTTAAGTCTCATGAAATTCCAAAGGGAATGGAGCTCTTATTAGCATATGAAAATCCAACCAATTCAAGGACTTCCACGTACCACCCGACCATAGATTGGGTTGAACCAAATCTCTCTTTCATCCAATCAACCCTGCACCATATTCCAAGAATAAATGTGGGATTCAATGAAAAAAATCAAACAAAACCAAACCATGGATTTCAGAGGAAAAACTAGCTCAACCCTAAAATAGTGATTCCACCTCACGGTCAAACATCACTAACCATCACCAGATTGCTCTCTACCCAAGTTGTCTAGGGCTCTATAGAATTTGTTCTAACCAGGGCTTCCAGGACCAATAGCTCAACCCACAGTTGTTGTCGGGCTCCAGAGAATTTGTCCAACCAGGGCTTCCAGGACTAGTAACTCAACCCACCAAGGGTTTTAGAGAAATTTTCCAACCAATTATTCTAGGACTAGTAACTCAACCCAAGTTGTTACAGGGCTTCGAGAGCGTTTTCCCAACCAATGCTCCAAGAACTAGTAACTCAACCAACAACCATAAGGAACATGAGAACCAACCAGAAAACTAAAGGAAAGAAACCCATAGCACCATGGTTATACAGGAAATGGAAAGGCTAGGAAAAACCACTATTAATCTAGGAAATACTCCATGCCAATGACATATCATTACCAAGAAACCACATGAATGTGCCATGCATGCCAAAACTAGCAAGGAAATCATACATGCAACTCAATGCCTACAATAAAAAATCATTATAGTGGTTGATCTCGATGTCCTTTTGAAATTTTGTGATGTTCCTTTTCCTTCTTGCTCCAAATCCCAAGTATGCCACACTCCTCCAAGAATATCCCAACAAAACTCTATGTCCAATAGTGTGAGAGAGAGATAGAGTAAAAAGTGAGAGCTCCAAAACTAAAATGACAAAAATCTACAAATTGATCCTCATGAGCCTTTTTATTAATGAGGCCTCTATTTTCTTCAATTTCTATTAATTTTCCTCCTCACACGAAACCTATGACCTTTCACCTCCCTTTTCTCTTATTTTCCATTGTTTTCATAGATAAAATGCCAATAAATGCTTCACGCCTTTCCAAATCCTTTATCCTTACCTTTGCCAATTTCCATAGCCATTAATTAATCAAAAGTGATCCCCATTACTATGTTTTTTCCCAACATTCAACTTGGAATACATGCCATGTGACCTTGGTTATTATTTTTCCTTTATTAACTTTACTGAATGAATTTTTTACCAGGGTTGTTATAGAACCCTCCCCCTTAGGGGAACGCCGTCCTCAATGTTTAATGAAACCTAAAACGAAACAAGACTGTTGAGAGTGAAACATACTTCCCATGGATCTTTATAACTTAGCTTGTTACAGTCTTTACAATGATCATGCTACAGCTACTAAGAAGCAAACCAACATGAGAAACATAACAACACCACAACCATAATGACAAGAAACCCATATTGCTTATTAGAGCTTTATAACATAGCTCATGGTGGTATTCATATATATATATATGCCATAAAAAATCATTCAACTAGCGAATAAAGAAGGATACATATCTCACATATGATCAGTCATCTCCCATGTAGCTTCATCAGGCCCATAATAGTTCCATTTCACTTTAACCCAGGCTTGATTTCTCGGTTTCGGAGCATGAGTATATTTCTCTGCAAAATGCACTAAGGTCTGGCTAGAATTCTCCTCTTGGCTCCACTTGAAATACAAACCAGTCAATCACATGATCAAAATATTTAACATATTTCTTAAGTATTGATACATGGAAAACATCATGGACTTTCACTGTCGGAGGAAATGCAAGTCGATAGGATACTAGTCCAATCCTATGAAGGATCTTGAAATCCCACAAAACTGAGGTGCCAGCTTGGCACATGATCCAAAAATCATGGAGATCTTCTTAGGCTTAATATGTAAGTACACATGTTCCCCAACCTGAAACTCATTAAACATATTGTTCTAATCGACATAACTTTTATGTTTGTCTTATGTTTCCTTTAAATTCTGTTTGATAGCCTACATTTCTTGTTCCATCTCTGCCAACAAGTCTGGTCTTATCAACACCCATTTCACTGGACCACTCCAACAAATTGGAGTATTACAACTCTGCCCATATAGTGCCTCGAATGGACTGATCATTAGTGACTTCTGATATCCATTGTTGTAAGAAAACTCAACTAATGGAAGATACTCTTCTCACCTCCACTGTTGATGCATCACATACATACTCAACATGTCCTTCGGGATCCTGTTGATCCTCTCCACTTGTCCATCTGTATGCAGATGATAAGCCATGTTGAAAACCAACTCTGTACCTAAACCTGTAAATAACTCTTTCCAGAATCTAGAAGTGAACTTGGCATCCATATCTGACACAATATTTTTTAGAACACCATTCAATCTCACTACATCTTTGATGAAGATTTGTGCTACACCATTAGTTGAATAAATAGACTTCACTAGAATGAAGTTCCCTACCTTTTTCAACCTGGTAACCACAAGCATGATAGAATCATGCTGTCTAGATGTCCTTGGAAGACCTGTAATGAAATACATGGAAATAACATCCCATTTCCATTATGGAATTGGAATATGCTAAAGTAACCCACCTGGTTGCTTACACTTTGCTTTTACCTGTTGACAATCTAAGCATCTAGCCATAAACTCTGACACTTCCCTCTTCAGATTCAGCCAATAGTATAACTTCTTCATTGTTATCAACATCTTTTTATATCTTTAGTGACTTGAATATGGCTTAACATGAAATTCCCCTAAGGTAAGATTCTTGAGCTCACTATCGTCTGACACATATATCTTGTCCCTAAATCTAACCAAGCCTGTTAGAAAATTATATATTACAGAGCAATGCAACACATAAAATATGCGGAAAATACAAGCACAAAAAACACATAAAACTAGAGAGACACAGATGTGTGTGGTTCACCCAGTTTGGGCTACGTCCACCCCGAACAACCAGTCATTCCTTTCTATTATCCAGCAAAAATTGAAGAGACACAACCTAGAACAGATCCGCTGTAATATCCTCTGTTCTCTCTCACAGTCTCCCTCTCTGTTTCTCGCTCCGAGAATACACATACAATACACAGCCGCAATACAATACCCTCATAAAAATGAGGGGTTGCCTTCTAGGGAAACAAACCTTAAACTAAACATAACTTCTACCGTCAGATCATTTGCCTAATGAACGGCCCAGATTGACTAGAAATTACTCTACTTTTACAAGGCAATTTTACATTTGTTTTTAGCTTCGGGGGCACTGCCCCCGAAACCCCCCACCAGGGGGGGGCTCCGAAAAGCGCTGCCCCCCCTGGACCCCCCATGGCAACGATTAATTACGGGCGGCATTGCCACCCCTTTTTAAGGTATAGGGGTCCAATGCTGTGATACAAAGTAAACAAGATAATCAGGCTCCACACCCAACAATCTCCCACTTGGAGACTGATTGTAGCAACTCCACTACTACTTCATTTGCTGGACAATGACTCCTCTTTGGACCTGGCTGTTCCTCATCTTCAACGTCATCCTTGAAGACCAATTGAAACTGAGCACGTTCTCAGTTTCTCCCTGGTTACAACTTTTGTTAGCATATCCGCAGGATTCTGGCTAGTGTGTATCTTTTCCAGCTTCAACTCTCCATCTTCCAATACTGACCGTATGAAATGGTACTTGAGATGTATTTGTTTAGTCCTGGAATGAAATGATGAGTTCTTTGCAAGATGAATAGCACTTTGGCTATCACTGTATAGTGTGCCCATATCATGCTTCTTACCCAATTCATCCATAAACCTTTGTAACCAAATCATTTCTTTACTAGCCTCTGTAGCAGCAACATACTCGGCTTCTGTTGTTGAAAGTGCAACAACACTTTGGATTTTTAAAACCCAACTGACAGCTGTTCCACCTACAGTAAATACATATCCTGTAGTGCTCCTCCTGTTATCTCTGTCACCTGCCATATCTGCATCAACATATCCCTGTAGAGCAATGTTTGAACCACCAAAGCATGATGCTTGATTTGTGGTACCTCTCAAATATCTGAGAATCCATTTTACTGCCATCCAATGTTCTTTTCCTGGATTATTCATGTACCTGCTTACAACTCCCACTGCATGTGCAATATCAGGCCTTGTGCAAACCATTGCATACATTAAGCTTCCAATTGTTGATGCATATGGAACTTTAGACATATATTCCATTTCTTCGTGGGTCTTGGGGCACATCTCCTTACTAAGTTTGAAATGGCTAGCAAAAGGTGTACTAACTGGTTTTGCATTCTACATATTAAATCTTTTCAACACCTTTTCTATGTACTCATTCTGAGACAGTGTTAATTTGCGATTTTCCTGTCTCTAGTTATCCTCATACCAAGGATTTGTTTTGCAGCTCCCAAATCCTTCATTGCAAATGAATTTGCCAATTTTCTTTTGAGCACATTTATTTCCTGCATGTTAGACCCTGCAGCAAGCATGTCATCTACATACAATAACAATATAATATAGCTGCCATCATTTTTCCTTTTTAGATAAACACAATGATCAGAGTGACATCTAGTATAACCTTGTTCAGACATAAACTTGTCAAATTTTAGATACCATTGCCTTGGAGCCTGTTTTAAGCCATACAAGCTCTTCTTTAACCTGCACACTAATTTTTCTTTCCATTTGACCTCATATCCTTCTGGTTGCTCCATATAGATCTCTTCCTCCAAATCTCCATGGAGAAATGCTGTCTTTACATCTAACTTTTCAAGATGTAAATCTTTCACTGCTACAAGACTTAAAATAGTTCTGATTGAAGTCATTTTAACAACTGGAGAAAATATTTCATCAAAATCAATACCTTTCTTCTGTGCAAACCCCTTCACCACAAGTCTATCTTTGTACCTCTATTTTCCTCCATCTTCTTCCTTTAGCCTGTAATCCCATTTATTTTGCAATGTAGTTTTACCTGTAGGCAACCTGACTAAGTCCCAAGTCTGGTTATGCATTAAGGAGTCCATCTCTTCATCCATGGCTAGCTCCCACTTCTTCCTGCTTTCAATCTGCATTTCTTCTTCATAACATTCGTGTTCACCAGAACCAATCAACAATAAATAATATAATGAAAGGAGAGTATCTTTCAGGGGGTCTACTTATCCTGGTAGATCTTCTAACACCACTTTCAGGTGTTTGACGTGCATGTTGCTGTTGTGCTGGTTGTTGCTGCTGTGGTTGTTGATTATTAGTATTTTCAGGCACCTTTACTTTTTCAGCTATCTCATCAAGAACCGTGTATTCCTTGCTTTCTTTTTCCTGTTTCTTTTCCTACAACTGATTCTTATACAAGACCTTTTCATTGAATATTACATCTCTACTCCTAATGATTTTGTGATTTTCATAATCATATAAGCGATAACCAAAATCATTAACACCATATCCAATAAAGGTATATTTCTTTGATTTTGCCTCAAGCTTTGTTCCATTTTCTTTATTAATATGGACAAAGGCCTCACAACCAAAATGCTTAAAAAAAGAGTAGTTTACCTTTTTACCTATCCATGCTTCCTCTGGAATACCACCATCCAAGGAACTTGAAGGCCCTCTGTTTATTAGATAAACAACAGTATCTACAGCATCTTCCCAAAATTGTAAAAGAAATCCTGCATGCAATCTCATGCACCATGCACGCTCCATGATTGTTCTGTTCATTCTTTCTGACACACCATTTTCCTGTGGTGTTCTTGGAACTGTTATCTCTCTGCGAATTCCATGCTCTGAACAGTACCTATCAAACTCTTTGCTGCAATATTCACCTCAATTGTCTGATCTGAGACACTTCAACTTCTTTCCTGTCTAAATCTCAACCAAAGCTTGCCATTTCTTGACAGTATCAAATACATCAGATTTATTCTGAATACAATAAATCCATGTTTTTCTAGTTGCATCATCAATAAAAGTAACATAGTAACGGGAGCCACCGAGAGATGATACCTGAGCAGGTCCCCATACATCTATATGCACAAGCTCCAATTTTTCGCTCTTCTTTTCTTTCCTAAATCTGAGAAATCTGACTCTCTTTTGTTTTCCATAAATGCAATTTTCACAGAAATCCAAATCAACATTCTTCAAACCTAGCAACAAATTTCTTGAGTGAAGAATCTTCATTGCCTTCTCACTCATGTGTCCGAGCCTATGATGCCATAATCCTACATCTGCTCCTTTGGAAGTTAAAGCATTAACAGAGTTAGAAATACCATTGCATAAATACAATGTACCAACCTTTTCACCTTTTGCTATTACCAGCACTCCTTTGGTGACCTTCCAAGTTTTATTTGTGAAAGTTGTCACACAACCTTCACTGCCTAACTGCCTTGTTGAAATCATATTTTTCTTCAGATCTGGAACATGCCTTACTTCCTTTAGTAGCCATTGGTTTCCATTCTGTTTTTTTACAAGAACTTTAACCATTCCAACGATTTTACAGGGTTTATCATCACCCAAATGAACTTGTCCAAAATCTCCTTGAACATAGTCATGAAAATATTTCTTATCAGGTGTGGCATGGAATGAAGCCCCTGAATCTACAACCCAAGAATCAATAACATTTTCGAAAGACAGAATCAAAGAATCTTGTAACACATAACCTGTCTCATTTGCTTCATGATTGTTTTCTTGCTGTGCATCTCCTTCTTTTCCCTTCCAAGATCTATAATCTTTCTTTAGGTGTCCTCTCTTTTTGCATTTCCAGCACACTATCCCCGATCTGGACTTGGATCTGCCTTTCCTTGATTTACTGTGATAACCCGAGCTCTTTCCTCTTTCCATTCTTCTTCCCCTAGACTCTGCACTCAAAGCATTACCCGATGTCTCACCAAAGATTTTCCGTCGCATTTCCTCGCTAAGGAAAGCACCGACAACATCATCAAAATTTAAAGCACTAGATCCAGAGACAGAGTTACTAATGGCCATAACTAAACCATTCCAACTCTCTGGCAATGAGCACAAGAATAACAAAGCTCTAACTTCATCATCAAAGTTTACCCCTACAGAACTTAACTGACTGGTAACTGTATTAAAATCATTTAAATGGTCTGAAATAGATCCACCTTCCGACATCTTCATATTAAATAATCGTTTCATAAGAAATACCTTGTTTGAGGCTGAGGGTTTTTCATATAGTTTCGCCAAAGTTTGCATCAAACCCTCTGTTGTTTTTTCCTTAGAAATATTGAAGGCGACTGATGCTGAAAGGTACAACCATACTGTTCTGAGTGCCTTTCTATTGAGAATGTTCCATTCCACGTCTTTCATGGCCGCCGACTTCTTCTTTTTTCCGCTCAATGGTAGGTACAGATCTTTCTGATACAGATAATCTTCCATCTGCATCTTCCACAGCGGGATTTTTTGGCCGTTAAATTTCTCGACCCTAAATTGACCATCTTCCGCCATTTCTCCCACTCGAACCAGGAACCCTTCCTTCCTGGGAGTTTATCAGCCAAATAGACCTTCGGCTCTGATACCAGTTGTTAGAAAATTATATGTTACAGAGCAATGCAACAAATAAAATATGTGGAAAATACAAGCACACAAAACACATAAAACTAGAGAGACACAAATATACGTGGTTCAACCAGTTTGGGCTACGTCCACCCTGAATAGCCAGTCCTTCCTTTCTATTATCCAGCAAAAATTGAAGAGACACAACCTACAGCAGATCTGCTGTAATATCCTCTGTTCTCTCTCACATTCTCCCTCTCTATTTCTTGCTCCGAGAATACACATACAATACACAGCCACAATACAATACCATCATAAAAGTGAGGGGTTGCCTTCTAGGGCAAAAAACCCTAAACTAAACATAACTTCTACCATCAGATCATTTGCCTAATGAATGGCCCAGATTGACTAGAAATTAGTATACTTTTACAAGGCAATTTTGCATCTGTTTTTAGCTTTGGGGGCGCTGCCCCCAAAACCCCCCGCCAGGGGGGGCTCCGAAAAGCACTACCGCCCCCCCTGGACCCCCCACGGCAGCGATTAATTACAGGCGGCATTGCCACCCCTTTTTAAGGTACAGGGGTCCAATGCTGTGATACAAAGTAAATAAGATAATCAGGCTCCACACCCAACAAAGCCATCTGTTGTGAGATGTTATTCCACATCCTAATCACCTGTACCTTGTTTTAACCTATGCATAAGTTCCGTTTACCTATCATCCTTCTATCATGCCTGCAAGATCTGATCTTGTAAATCTATCCCATAGGAGCTCATAGTTTCTGTATGACTCACATGTATCCTCCCGCTAAGAGCATCTGCAACCCTATTCTCTTTACCTTTAATGTACCTAATCTCAAATTTGAACTGTTGATCATGTCCAACCATCTATCTTATCTCACATTTAGCTTTGGTTGGTCAAATAGATACCTCAATCCACTGTGATCACTCATCAGTATGAACCTCCTACCAAGAAGATAGTGCCTCCACATATTCAATGCATGGATGATCATTGCCAACTCATGATCATGTGTCAGATAATTATGCTCATGCTCATTCATTTTCCTTGACTCATAACATACCACTTGTCCTTCCTACATAAGGAATCCACCAATTCCTCTCTTGCAAGCATCTGTACATACCAAAAACTCTTTGCTCGATTTTTCAATCTTTAGAAATGGAGCATTTTTCAACAACTGATTCAATTGTTCAAAACTGGCCGCACATTCCTCTCTCCATTCAAATTTCTTACCCTTCATTTGCAACGATGTAATAGGATAAGCAATGTATGAGAAGTTGGATCCACATTCCAAGGATTTTCCCACTCTGTGATAGCCCTTATCATTTTCGGATCCACTATTATGCCTTCATTGGAAACCACATCGGTCCCAAGTAATGTACATGTGTCTAAAAGAAACTACATTTACTGATCTTAGCATACAATTGATTCTCCCTCAGCAATCTCAATACTGCTGCTAAGTGTTTGACATGTTCTTCCTCGCTCTTGGAATATACCAATTTATCATCAATGAATACAATAACAAACTTGTCCAGATAAGGATGCAACACACTATTCATCAAGCACATAAAAGTAGTTGGAGCATTAGTCAAACCAATTGGAACTACAATAAACTCATAATGGCCATACCTAGTCGGAAAAGTAGTCTTGTAGATGTCCTCTTCTTTAATGCATACCTAATGATATCCTGATCTCGATTAAATCTTCGAGAACACCACTGCTCCCTTCAACTGATCAAACAAGCCATCAATCCTTGAAAACGGATACCTATTCTTGATGGTCACCATGTTCAACTTCCTGTAATCGATGCAAAACCCGAGTGTACCATCCTTCTTCAAAAAAAAATATTGTTGCACCCCAAGGCAATACACTTGGCCTAATTTATCCCTTGTCAAGCATTTACTTCAACTGCAACTTCAAGTCCACCAACTCTGGTGTGCTCATCTTGTATGGTGTCTTTTATGTTGGTGTTTCCCTTGGTACCAACTCAATAGAAAAGTCCACTTCCATGTGATGCAGAAACGCTAAAATATCTACGGGAAATACATCCTGAAACTGTTGTAGAATTGGATAACTCCCCAAAACATTCTCATCCTCAGCTTCCTTACCTTTGTCACTAGAAATATGTACTAAAAATAATACACACCCTTTTCTACGACTACACTTGGCATGCATAATTGTCACCATTCTAACTGATGTTACCTTCTTCTTACCCTGTAAGATTCTTTGTTCCCCATTTTTATCCAAACACACAATGGATTTATCGTAACAATCCACCTTAGTCCTGTGAAGATACAACCATTCCATACCCAAAATCGTACTATAAGATCCCAACGACAATACATTCAAATGTGCTGAGGTAGGAATATCATTCAACTCAAATGCATAAGCTCTTACCCAATGATGAACTCTCTTCTTTATAACTATAGCCAACTGTAATAACCAAGATTCTGCATGAACTTATTTATTCAAACCACATTTATCCACCAGATATGGATTAACATAATTATAATTATATCCAAGGTCAATCAAAATAGAAACATATTGATCACAAATATTACCATCCATCTCGATGATAGATTCTTGGTGATTTTCCTACCTGTTATCCAACGCTACACAAATTTGAGGAATATTCTTTACAACATCCCCCACTTCCTCTGCCTCTTGAGCACTATAAATATTTTCACTACCACTTTGATATCTTGTAAAAATCTCTTATGATGCTCTCCTCCACAAGTCCAACATTGCAAGGGCTTCCTAGCATCACCCTTTTTTTGTTCCCCAGACCAAAATACCTACAGGTCTATCATATGCATTGAACTTCTTATGTGGTGTTGCATTCTCTTTGTTACCTGTGTCTTGAGGCCATATCAGATTCTTAGCCCATTTTCCTTTATTCTTATCATTACTTTTCCAGTATTGATTAGTCTCATATTTTCGCTTTGATTGTTCATAACAATGCTTTAGCTTTATAATGGCTTCCTCCAACGATCTAGGTTCATCGAACTTAATCATTTCCTTGAATGATATCGGCGACCCACTGAGGAATATTTGACTCTTGGCCTTCTCCTCCTTGAGGTAAGGAACATACCTCAATAACTCCAAGAATATACTAATGTACTCATCAGTCATAGATTCCATATTTAGCTCATTGAATTCTTTTTCCCTGTCATCAGAGTATCTCTCTCATAGATACTTCTTCCTAAATAGTCTCTTGAACTCGCTCCAAGTCAACTCATCTTTGTGAATACCTCTGAGATTATCTACATCTTCCCACCGGATGTTTGCTTCAACTTTAAGACTGAATGTAGCTACTATGGCTTTCATGTTCACTAATTAATCATTTAGCCTGAAGAACTTATTCATCCTGAGAAACCATGATTCTACATCACATGAATTCTTCATTTCTCCATAAAATGTAGGTGCCTTTGATATTTTTGAAATCATTTGGAAAATATCCCCTATCACTCCACCTGTAAATATGATAAAGATGATTACCATGATACATGTCTGACTGAGAACTAGAGTAAAGACCATGTCCACTACTTTGTCTATCAGGTGTATCCAATAATTGATCATCTTTGATAGTGTCATCTCTATTCAACCTGTGCCCGCCATGTGACCTTATACCATATGCCCCATTAGTCCTATCCTCCTGTCCATGATTGATTCTAAGTGGTCCCTATCTCTGCAAATATAACAAGCTCTAAAGGATAACTACATTGACTTTTTCTTGTTTCTCTTGTGCCCTAGCAAGTCTCTCTTGTTATTGAATTATTTGGCCATTTTCTTCTTTGCAACTCCTTATTTTTGCCTTCAAACTTCTCAAAGTTTATGCAATGTGAGGGAAGTACTCATCAACATGCTACTCATTTGATCTATAGGGGGAATCTCGTTAACTGTAGCCTACCATCTTGCTAGCCATCTTTGTCCTTCTCTTCCTGCAAGGTATATCATGTTAGCTAAACCAAATCATAAACAAACCAACGTACCTCAGTTTAGTTCAGGAGGAGGATATTTCATCTTCAAGATTAACGATATTAGTCCAATACATGTATAAACATAATAATATCAAAATATTATCATCATTTCAACCATTGTCCAGTTATCAATGCATGACCATACCAAACACATACCATGAACTCATTCATGACAACTATCACCATGTCATTTTATGCATAACCACATATAAACATTGACACACATGACCAATGCATAACTAACATACACTCATGATAAACACATCCTGCATCAACACCATAAAATTTCACATGGTGACACCACTCCAACCATGACCGACACCATGCATATGAAAAAAGCACATAGACCAAAAGCATAAGGAATACATATGTAATCACATGTATGCACTACCAACACACACTACCCATCCAGTTCAAGGGGTGTTAGAACCATGCTCTTTTACCACTCTATAACACCCTCTTCCCATATTTCCCAAGCTAATTTTTCCACTGGGGTAAACATGTGATGAGATACCACTATGATGTCATTCAATTCCCCATGTATATTTAAGGAAATGGAACTGACAAAACAAATCCAAAGTAGCCTTCCTTAGGAGCTACAAACCCTTTAGGAGGAGACCAACCCTTCCAGGTGCTTAACCCCTAAGGCAACTTTTATTTTTACTGATACAGACCCTTAGCTACTCCCATGAAAAGCCATGCATATGAGTGAGACCCGCTTGTCGCTCCCACAACAAGGCATGCCAGCGACTATGAACTTTTTCAAGCATTTCTAAGCCAAGGACCCCCGATTATGTGCCACCTTTTCAGGGCCAGGACTCAGGCTACTTCCCATAACTTCATGAAAAATTCATAAATGATAGGCAACAATGGAATAAGGCTACTAATGTAAACATTGGTATAGGGACTTGACTGGGCTCCTACTAGCCATGATAGGCATTTCGTCAAACATATCATAAATATGTAATCTATGAGTCATAACAACATATTTTAGCATAGGGGTCTCACACATATCTAAGGTTCGTAAGAAAGCATTGACGCCTTATCAAAATATCTGCATTATAATCTATTAGGTCATATAATCATTCAAATTTCATATACTAATCAAATCATGATGAGATCGATACATCATAATTGTCATAAAACATGCTCATAACCAACAAATAACCAGAGATATATCAATGATGAAACCACCATTAAAGCCACATAAAAACACTCATATTTACTCATGAAATAGCAAAGGGAAATGAGATCTTATTAGCATATGAAAAACCAACCAAGTCAGGGACTTCCATATACCACCCGACCATAGATTGGGTTGAACCAAATCTCACTTTCAACCAATCACCCTCGCACCATATTCCAAGAATGCATGTGGGATTTCATGAAACAAATCAAACAAAACCAAACAAGGGCCTCCAGAGACCAAACCACCTAAACCCTCAACCATTGATTCCACCTCATGGTCGGACATCACTAACCATCACCATATTAGTCTCTACTCAAGTTGTCCAGGCTCCAAAAAAGTTGTTCCAAGTAAGGCTTCTATGACTAGTAACTCAACCCACAGTTTTTGTCAGGCTCTAGAGTGTTTGGCCAACCAGAGCTTCCAGAACTAGTAACTCAACCCACCAAGGGCTCCAAAGATTTTTCCAACCAAGGCTTCCAAGACTAGTAACTCAACCCAAATTTTTAGAGGGATTATAGAGCGTTTGTCCAACCAAGGCTCCAGGAACTAGTAACTCAACCCAAAGTCATAAGGAACATGAGAACCAACCAGAAAACAAAAGGAGAAAAACCAACAACGGCAAGGCTATCCAAGAAATGGAAAGGCTAGGAAAAACCATTTTCAATCCAGGAAATCCTCCATGCCAATGGGAGATCATGAAGAAGAAACCACATGCATGTGCCATGCATGCCAAAACTAGCAATGAAATCATACATGCAACTTGGTACCTACAATAAAAACTAGTTGTAGTTGTTGATCTCGATGTCCTCTCATGTTTTCCTGTCATTTATTTTACTTCTTGTTCTATATCCCAAGTACGCCACAATCCTCTAAGAGTGTTCCAAGAAAACTCTAAGTGTCCAAGAGTATGAGAGAGAGAGAGAGTAGAAAGTGAGAGCTCCAAAATTGAATTGACAAAAAGCTACAAATCGATCCTCAAAAACCTTTTTATTAATGAGGTCTATATTTTCTTCAATTCCAATATTTTCTTTCATTTTCCTCCTCACATGCAACGTGTGACCTTTCACCACCATTTTCTCTTATTTTCCATTATTTTTATAAATAAAATGTCAATAAATGTTTCATGTTTTTCCAAAGTCTTTTCCATTGCCTTTGTCAATTTCCATAACCATTAATTAATCACAAGTGATCGCCATCACTATATTTTTTCTCAACATTCAAGTTGGAATACATGTCCTACGACCTTGGGTATTATTTTTCCTTTATTAACTTTATTATATAATTTTTTACCAAGATCATTACAAATATAATTACATTAGAGTATTATAATTAAGTGAATTGATAAAAATTTGGTGAAAAGAGTAAGACATAATATATGTTAAAAAATATTTTAATATAGTTAAAATTTATTAAATTTAAATTTATTAAAATAAAAATATTTAACCAATAATTATATATATTTAATAATATCAAAATTTAATAACATATTTAATACACATAAATCATATATGTTTGTTTGCAATACTTTAATTATAAATTTTAATAAATAAAATGTATCTTAGAGCAATTTCAAGATCAAATAGACCCGCAAATTGTGCATGATTAGTTGTAGTGAAAAATTCACACCAATAAAAAAAAATCAAAAGTGAAAAAATGATATGATAGGATTAGTTAAAAGATCCAATTGTAGTTCAAGAAGTTATTTTGAATGCCTCTTCAATGGAAAAAATTAAACGTTAAACAACTTTATTTAATAGTTTAGAAAGTTCTAAATAAATTTGTTTCCATCTCTGAACATGCTAATAAAACTTTGATAACAATAGGAAGGCACATGGCAGATTCAAAATACATCCGTGAATATGTAATTTCCCGAATGGAATATTTTGTTAATTTTTGGTATTTATCGCAAATTTTCATATAAAAACTTCAACCATTTAATAGAAAATTCTTTGTGAAATGTAACAATTAAAAATTGCAATTCAAATAACATGATAAATACAAATAAGACCAACTTTATTTGATTTGATTAAGTGGAATATGATTAACAAAATGAGTAGTTAGGATAAATAAACTAGCCTCCAAAATAATCTACTCTAATATTAATCTAACTTTCAAATATTAATCCAACTTTCAAAACTAACCAAAAAGTCAATAAATACACTTGTGAATTTTGAATGAATTCACTAAGAGATGAGAGGGGTTTTCAAAATGAGTAGTTGGGATAAATAAACTGGCCTCCAAAATAATCTACTCTAATATTAATCCAACTTCTAAAATTGACCAAAAAGTCAATAAATGCACTTGTGAATTTTGAATGAATTCACTAAGAGATGAGAGGGGTTTTCATCCACCCTCAGTGAATCACCCAAGGGTTTTCATCCTGGGGCTACCTGAATCCCAAGAACCGTGTTATCAAAACCTCTCACAAAAACAATACACAAATCCAAGATGTCCCTAATGATTTTCTCTCCCTACTTTTAAAGGTTGGATGGATCCTAATTAAATTCACTTTTAAATCTGGGAAAATGGAAAATATGCCTCTATGGTCTCTCAATCCACTAAAAGTCGCTTTTCACCATCCCATCTTTTATACCTCTTCATTTTGGTTCCAATAAGCTATTACACTAGGGTGTTTCATCAAATATTATTCCCAAAATGACACCTTAAGAAATTTTAATTAATATATGCTCATTAATAACCTAATTTTGCGGGAATTGTTGGAACGCAACTAAACCAAGAATAAATTGTGAGGAACTAGCCGTGGTGATAAAATGTTGCGAGTGATCCCCATCTGACCCATAAAATGCCTCCAAAACCCTCTTGACCCACTGATAGTGAAATATCACTCCCATGACCAAGTTATCACCAACCCTAGAAATCCATCCTAGCCACATCATAAGGGAAACTAAAATTGGGGATATTACAAGTCCTCTTGCCCCAATATTGTTTTCCCTCAATTAATCTATATTTTTCAACTATAAAGGCATCTATAAATCGATGCCAAAATCCCACACAAACCATTGTACCACGTCATATTTGTTTGTCATCTAATCATGAGTGGACCCCTCGATACCTAGATCCCAAACTAACCTCTGAATAAATCTGCCATCAATATATCTACCTAGATCCCAATTCTACCTCAACCATCCATCGATGCTCATGCTCCATCGCTCCAATTTCAATACACCCCTGGCTAAGAATATACTCCCAACAATCACCCTATCAATAGAATACCAGCTCATAATCTTTCACCAACCCATCTTGTGGGATGGATTGAATGCATGAACTCCTGCACATGGAACAAGTTTTTTATGTTGATGTTGCTCCATGCTCAACTCATATGGATCTGCTCAGTCACAAGATCCACCTAAAAACAATTGTGCCTCTCTCCAATGTATAGAGGTGGATAGATAGTGTTGCAATTCCTATCAATGTACTCATGAATAAGGTTGGTTTGAAACTCCAAAGTATACTCCTCGTATTTCCTTGCTAAGAACCTCAGTCATCCCTTAACGCTAGATAGCTTGTCTGCTGACTTGAAAAACTTTATTCTAATCTCCTCAATTTCATTATTTTGTTGCAATAATGTGCCTTAGACTGTTTGTATCTCCTGCTTCAATGCCATAAGATTTGTCCTGAAATGCTCAATCTTCTCCCGATGGCTACTATATGAAAGTGTTGTATCCTTGTTGTCTACCTCAACATATATTTCAACATCATCGATAGGTGGAACCAAAGATGGATGCTCAACCACCTCCCCTACGTCTCCAACTTGAGCCTTCAACTAGCTCTCCAAATATGGATCGTCATGCACATTGTGCATATCATCCCCCTCATGCCCTTGCACCTCTAAGTGCTCTCCATGTCATACCACCAATAGTGGCTTATTCCTCAAGTCCTTCTAAGTTTCTTCTTCTTGGCCTTCATCACTCATGGAGTCAATTTGTTTCTCATCATTTCTCGCCATCAAATATGGATGCATATGTTAATATTTCCCATGTTTCCCAAAGGTATCCTCATGAAATTTAAAGGACTCAACTATAGAAGAAGAATCCTCATCAAAATGGTATTTCCTCCTCAACTAAAAACCTTTCCTCCTTAACTTGGTCTTGCTACAAAGCCACATCCTCCTTAGTTCTTCCTCAATCAACCTCCTTCTAAATAGTTCCATGTTATTCTCAACAAACCTTTTGGCTAGTTCATAAGCATCAGGTGATATAACATGCTCCTTCCTCCAAATGGCCAATGACTTTAATTTTAGCTTCTTGCAAATGTCATCATGGTCTCCTGTAAATGAACACAAAATCGATTGCATTTTTATTTTGACTATATTAGGATGATGTTCCTTAATTTTGAAGAAAAATTGGAACATTTGAAGAATCAATTCATTAAATACTAGATCAAGCATGATGTCATATGATCTGACTTCGGCCGTGATTTCTAAGGTCTTGACCTTCTTTCCCAAGGTGGAACCCAACGTGTTATCCAAGTATCGGAAGCTTTCCACTATTAGTTGTGTTAGCACATATAAATATTTTTAAATTTTATCCTTTTGTATGTTAAAAGTTCGTGTTGAATTCCTAATCACAAATTCATTACTCATTTTTTTAAAGTATTTCCTAAATAAAATCTAGTGTGCTATAGTTGTGCATCAGATCAATGAGGGTTTTAAAAATTACCAATGTGGATCGATGAAGACCAAGGATAATGGTTATTATGATTCAATGTGGGAATCTATACATGATTAATCCAAGTGGGCGACAAATGTGAAGTGATAGAGAAAAGGCGTTGCCATAATTTTCTATAACACTTTGTCTTTTCCTACTTTATTTATTTTCTTCAAGTGGGGTTTCCGAACAACTAGAAATGATTTTTTTAAACAAAAAGAATTTTTTGTTGGGAATGGGATCATTTAAAAAAAAATCTCTCATTTTTTACATAGCTATCACGGTTTTGGAGATATGAAGGTATTTTTGGACCCTATTTTTCAGAAATTCACTAGAATTATTTTTCTTAAAAATACCTAGATGAGTCACCTCATCATTTTGACTTGGGAATGAGATCTTATCTCCTCCTTGATTATTTAAAACAATTCTTGAACACTACCATCTCACTGTCAATTTCACCGCCAAATTCCAAGACAACGTCCAAAGGTCCAAATATAATACCAATTTACACATAAGTGTCTATCTATGCATACAATTGTCAGGGCTATCATTAGAAGGAAATCTGAAGTTTCAAGTGCCTCACTATCGAAGAATACTTCCAAACGTTGAGGCAAGGAATGCCCAACCAAAGCTTGTATTCAAATTTGGGATTTTGAATGACCAAGTGTACGAAGGTTATGGAAAGTATTCACATAGATCCGAAATATAGTCAGTTAGTATTGAATCATCAATTATTGAGTACAAATGGCAGAATATCAACCAAGTGGATAATTCCATATTCCAACTCCAAAAATTTAAGACATATAGTAGTAGTTTTCATATTGGCTTTTAGTATGTAGATTGAAATTAGGGGTAGGGGGTTAAATTTATTAATATACAAAAAACTATGCTTTATATAAAATAAGGGTATGATTGTGGGAGTGAAAAACCTTGTGTTTTGTTTCATACTTTTTGAAATTAATACAAGCTTTCAAGAGAAGAAGTACAAAAGTTTGTCATATAAGAAATTCCTGTGATATTTTTTCCTAGTCTGTACTCCTCTATGTGAATATCATACTTTATCGATAATTAATTTAATGTGTCATCTTCAATATTTAATTGAAATAAAATGTTTCAGAATTCATCTATGATACTCTCATTTCATGGCAGTTAGACACTTTCACCCTTTCTCTCTAAAGTCACTACAAAATTCAACCTTTGTTAGATGCTCTGCCTTGATGGATTGTATTTATTTATCAACCTACAACTTACTAATGATCTAAGTGTCTAAGAAAATTTTTTCCACCTTTCCCCTGAGATCTACCTAGTTCTGCAAATAGCTTCTTCGTAGTTTCATTAAGTTTCTATTATTCGAACTCCATTTCCCAATGGTTTTCTCACTCTATCTTACCAAAAATATCTGAAACCCATGTTCTAAGGTTGAAGATCTAGCCATTGATTTAAATACTTAAACTATTATCATAGTGACATCAAGTAAGAGATCTGTAGAGAGAGCCCTCTCTAAGTTGGAAGGGCTAGCTTCCAATCTAAAAACTTGGTTTTAGGTTACATCTGGGTTTTCCTTTCACTGCAAGGAAAATATTGAAATGATAAAATTTTGGAACCATTTTCAAGGAGTGAAAGTGAAATCATCCCTGAGAAGAACAACAATGATTGGATCTGATTGTTTATGGTGAATAGTAGTCGAAAAAAATAAGTTGTGCATCATTCACCTAGCGGCTCCATATTCAAGAATATAGAGTTCAAATTTTTCATGGTGACTCCATTGTCCGAAGGATCAGTAGCCTAAAGAATTTCTTGGTGACTCCAATTTCCAATAACGAATTCTCAATATGCAAGGTATGCTCCTATGGATCATTCACATATTCTTGGTTTTCCAAATCAGTTTCCTCATATATATTGGCAAACATAACTGAAGATGAAGAAGGAGATGATGCAACTCTGCATCTGATTAATTTTCATATGCATACACATAATCTAGTGGTTGAATTGCATGAATATTTTCTGATGAAAATGTTCATGTTCACCTTGGAGGGAAAGGCGAGATCATGTTATGAAAATTTTCCACCTGCTAGTTTATACTCTTTAAAATATTTTCATACACTATTTTTTTAGAATTATAGAGAATCCTATTCATCTTTGTTGTTGGTAGAAAATTGTTTTGAGAATTTTCAACATCTCATTCAACATCTAGAAATTTTTTATGGTGATGAAGAGTTTATGGATGAAGAAATTATAGAGGCTATTTATGAAAACTCTTTTCAACATTAGGAATATTTTCAACATAGTATAGTTTCTTTTTTTACTATAGATGAAAAAGATCAAGATTTTAATGTTCAAATCCATATTTCTTCCCTTGTGAATGATGAGGAAGTCCAACAACCTTTAGAAACTTCAAAGGAACAAGAGAAAGATATGGATGATTTATTATATTTTGAATCACTTCAATATTTTCGTGAGCCATTTAGTCAAGAAAATAGTGAGTTTATTTTTAATGAAGAGGTCGTGCCTACACATGACATTCGTGGCTTATAACTTGAAAGAAGTAATGAAGAATAAAGGATGGTTTTATATCCCTTTGAAAATGAATATGTTTTTCAAGAATACACATCTCTAGAAGTCGCAAATATAGAAACTCTAGAAAGCCAATATGCTAAGGAAAATTCCTAACAGACAACAACTTTTCCCTGGGTTGAAAATGAAGCTAATCAGGATCTTAATGTTGAAAATCATATACCTTCCCCTATGGATGATGAAGAGAAACATGTGGATATTTATTCATTTTTTTCTTCATTCCCTTGATTTTCATACTCTTTGTTTCAATAAAAGGCATATCAAAATCAGAGTTTTGAAATTACGTGCATGGAAACTCTAGGAAGTGAACCAATTCATGATGGTAATAACCCACAGTTGCAAGAAGATAATGCGTGAAAAGTTTTTTTTCTTGATTTATTAGATAATCAAAATGGAATTTATATTGAAGTACATGAAGGATTATTTTTAGATATTCGTCATACACATGTTATGGTTGTTCCATTTGAAAATATTGAGGAATCTGCAAAACTTATTCTTGTTGTGGATGATAAAAGAGATGAACATATTGGTTGTTTTTTATTTGGAAATGATCTTGAGTTTGATGAAATAGAAAAAATAGCAACAATAAAAAATGAAGGAAATTCTTATCTTCATCAAGAAAGAATAACAATCGTTGTTCTTTGGGACCCTTTTTCAACTTTGTTGGAATCATCAAGGGAGGTGAACTTTGCAACATTCCTGCACCAAGGACATCATTTTTAGTTGGAGTTTGAGTTTCCATTTTCTAATTTTTTCTTTCTGCTTAAGGAAGGTGAAAGAAGAGTCCGGTCAAGAAACCAATTACTTGATTGGAGACAATGGAAGTTCGATGTTACATGATTGGATAGTTTAATTGATTAGATTAGGGTAGGAAGTTATACCTAAATAAGCTCATTTCAAGAGAACATTTTAAATTTTGGTTTAATTGCAATGTAAAGGGATTTTATGCATTTAGTATGATTGGTGTCAATTTTAGTTCATCGATTGTTTGCAGTTTTGGTCTTTGTGACTGGCATGAGCAGTGAATTTGGAACAGGTTGTAGGTATCAGGGGTTTTGGAAAATGAATGGATTAGGCACTTGGTTCACGGGTTCTTTGCTACCTCAGAAGGAGGATAGCATGCCCATTGGAGTCGATGTTAGCACATAAAAATATTTTTTAATTTTAGCCTTTGTTATGTTAAAATTTTGTGCTGAACTCCTAAGCGTAGATTCATTACTCAATTTATTTTTTAAAAGCATTGTTAAAATAAAATTCAGTGCGTTGCAGTTGTGCATCTGGATAATGAGGGTTTTAAAATTTTCCAACATGGATCAGAGACCAAGGCTAATGGTTATTATGATCTAAGGTGGGCATATATACATAATTAATCCAAGGAATGGTCGACGAATGTGAAGTGAAAGAGAAAAGGCACTGCCAAAATTTTCTATAGCACTATGTTTTTTCATGTTTTAGTTATTGTCTTCAAGTGGAGTTTATGAACAATTCGAAATGAATTTTTGGAAACCAAAGGAGGTTTTTGTTGGGAATGGGATCATTTGAAAATATTTCTCTCAGTTTTTACACAAATGTCACGGTTTTGGAGAGACAAATGGATCATTGGACCCTATTTTTTAGAAATTCTCCAAATTTATTTTTCTTAAAAATTCTTAGATGAGCCACCTCATCATTTCGACTTGGGAATGAGATATTACCTCCTCCTTAGTTATTGGAAAAAATTCCCAAATACTCCCATTTTGACTACCAATTTCATTGCCAAATGCCAACATAGCGCCCAAATGTCCAAATTGAATACCAGTGTACGTAGAGGTGTCTAGCTATCATCAAAAGGAAATATAAATTTTCAAGTGCCTCTCTATCGAAGAATACTTCCAAATGCTCAAGCAGAGAACACCTAGCCAAAGCTTCTATTCAAATTTGGGATTTTGAATGATCAAGTGTACTATATTTATGGAAATTATGCATAGAGCTATAAAATATAAATAGTTAGTACTGAATCATTAATTATTGAGTACAAATGGTAGAAGATCAACCAAGTGGATCATTCTAGATTCCAAGATTTGATTCCAACTCCAATAAGTCGCGACATCTAGCAGTAGTTTTCAGATTTCCTTTTAGTATGTGGATTGAAATTAGGAATAACGGGTTAACTTTATTAATCTATAAAAACTTTGTTTTATATAAAACAAGGGTTCAATTTTGGGAGTGAAAAACCTTGTGTTTTGTTTCATACTTTTTGAGATTTACAAAAGATTTCCAGAGCAGAAGTGCAAAAGTTTGTCATATCAAAGATTCATATGATATGTTTTCCTAGTCCGTACTCCTCTATGTGAATGTCTTCCTTTATCGGTAATTCATTTAATGTGTTATCTTCAATATTTAATTGAAAGAAAATGTTTCAGAATTCATCTATGATGCTCTGATTTCATAACAATTAGATACTTTCACCCTTTCTCTCTAAAGTCACTGCAGAGTTCGTCCTCTATTAGATTCTCTTCCTTGATGGACTATATTTCTTTATCAACCTATAGCTTACTGTAGAAATTATGCAACAAACATGTATATCTTGGATTCATCCGATCTAACAATGTTCTAAAGTTAAATATTGAATCGCTTCTACAAATATTTTTTGGAATTAAAAACACAATCGCTAATCACATGAACATGAAGAAAGATCAATCGTACAAAACGCAGATAATTTCATGGGGAAATCTTGCAGCTCAAAACCCCACTATCTTATATTGTATATTCCACAAGGAATCATGAAACAATTACATACAAAAATATTCTCACAAGAGCCCTCAGTACCCAGCTAATTGTCTCACACTGTCTCGGATAAAACTGACCAACATTAGCCAATTTACTGCCTCCAGACAGCCTGCCTTGCTTGTGCAATTCCTGCTCAATTCAATCCCTATATTTTAGGAATTCTGGCCTTCCTAAACTGCGCAAGGATCATGGGCACTCCAATGGGTGTTTGGGTGCATGGCTGCAACCCAATATTTTCACAACTGATAGTCAACATCCCTTTCAACTACATATCAACTGGGTCTCCACTGGAACTGACATGCATGTAACTAATAATAGTAAAACATCAATTGCATGTGAGATCACTGCATGTGAATTAAATAATATTTAATTCACTTGACTTCTCACTAGTGTATCTTTAGTTACAACTAGCACAACTGACCTTAACTTGTAGAAATTATACAATATGCATGTATATTACCGAACTCTCCTGATCTAACAAATTAATCTTATGTTAAATACAAAATCCTTCCACTTAATTCTTTGTGGAAATTAAATCGCCAATTGCAAAACACATATGAAGCAAATCAATCGCACATAACAAGATGTTTTACTGGGAAAGCTTAAAGCTAAAAACCCCAACTATCATATATTATGTATATCAATGGAATATGTAACAATCTCATACAAAGCTTAGCTCATAGAGCTCTCAGTACAATCTACAATCGTCACACACCGTCATGTAGAAATTTGCATATCTATGCACCAATTTCTTGCCTCCTGACAGCCTGCCTCCACTGCACAATCCCTGCTGAAGAAGACCCTTGAATAAATTCGACCTTACCTTGCCTTAACTGTGCAATCCTCATAAGCATCTCCAATGTGTGTGTAGATGCATTGAATGCATCACTATAGTCACAATTGATAGTCCATCTCACCCTTTCACCTATCTCTCCACTAGGTCTCCACTGGATCTAACATGTAAGTAGTTAATTGCTGTATTTTTTTAGTTGAAAGTAAGACACTACTTGTGAATTAATTCACTCATCTTTCACTAGTGTATGTTCAGTTACAACTAGCACAACTAAGTTTAACTCACTGAACTGAGTTAAACAAAATAACAACTCACATAACTATTCTTCCAACTCTGTTACAATTTGCCACTGCCAGTTATAACTAAGTCCTCCATGCATGAGTCACCAACCACCCTAGGAATTTGAAATTCCTTCAGTCCACTGATGTGCCACATCTGTTCACTGAAATAAAGTTCTCCAAGAGAATAAGTTACTATATATTGTCTGGTTATTAAGAAGGGCTAATAATAATCGACATGCATTCTATTTTTAGATTAGCGATCTATAAATAGACTTCGCCCATCTTCTAAAAATAGAAATTCATCCAAAGATAGAATTTTCTAAACCATCTAGAATCAACATCCTACTAATTTTAGAATATGCTCACCATTCTAAAAATAGACATACACCTAAAAATAGCCTGTGTGGGCCCCACCTAGTTTAGGTGATTATTTTTCACTAGGATCAAGGAATGATGTTTCTAGATGCCACTTTCACTGTTTCTTGTTGCAATATTCAACATAACTCACTTAATTGAGTTAAAATAATTTACAGCATGCATTAACTAATGCACAACTACACTCTGAACTCCATTACAACTAGAATTATTCTGCATGCCTCACCAACAACCTCTAACTCAAATTCCATGAGCTAAATAAGTTTATATCACACTCAGTTAACTTGTTACAAGTTATCATTGAGAATATATTACATTTTAATGTCCATTTCTAATTAAGGGATAGCTAAAAATAGACATGCACTTAAAAATAGCACTGTGGGACCCACCATAGTTTTAGGTGCTTAATGCAATTATGTGACTGCTGAATTTTTCTTGTTGAATATCAACACTCCTTCTCAATAAGAAAGAGATTATCCTTCACCCCGATCCTGTCTCTATGGCATTCGAATTTTCTCCTAGTGAGCGCCTTTGTCAGAATATATGCATCCTGATCCTCTGTGGGAATGTACTGAAGCAACATGATTCTTCTCTGCACACAATCTCTGAGATGATGGTACTAGATATCTATATGCTTGGACCTATCATGAAACACAGGATTAATCAAGAGTTTAATGCAACTCTAATTATCAAAATGAATCAATGTCAGATCCATCTGAGAACCAAACAAACCAACCAAGATCTTTCTCATCCAGATAGCCTCACATGCAGCTTGACTTGCTTCCATGTATTCTGCTTTCGCTAAACTGAGTGCCACGGATCATTGCATCCTGATGTCCCAAGAAAATATTGTCAACCCGATACTAAATATCTCTCCTGATGTGCTCTTTTTGTTCGATGGACTGCCATCCCAGTCTGCATCCGTGAAGCCATGCAATTTCACTCCCTCTGTCCGTCTGTATCATAGACCATACTCTGATGTGCCCCTCAGGTATCTCAGGACATGCTTCCCTGCCTTCCAAAAGATCTTGGTAGGATTAACCATAGCTTGACTCGGTTGGTTAACTACGTAGAAAATGTCTGGTCTCGTGTTCACTAGATACATTAGCGAACCCACTAATTGTCGGTAGACAATAGCATCCAATACCTCTCCATAAGTAGCATCCTCTTTCCTCCAATTTCTTGGAAGAGGAGTATCCATGGGTTTGCAGCTCTCCATGTTAAACTTACCCAGTATCTCCTTTGCATACTTTCCTTGAGACACAAAAATTTCACCATCCTACTGCCATATTTCCAATCCAAGGAAATAATGAAGGAGTCCTATGTCCTTCATTTCGAACTCCCTTGCAACATCCTCTTTGCATGAGTGTATCAGCTGCTCATCACCAGTAAAAATTATATCATCAACATAAAGAAAAATAATCAATAGCTTACCCTCAACCACAATCTGGTACAGGTTTGCATCTGCTTCACTTTTGGTGAAGCCCAGTCCGGTGAAATAGTTGTCTATTCGAGTGTACCAAGCACGGGGTGCTTTCTTTAGCCCATACAATGCTCTCTTGAGTCAGCACACATGCGACTCACTGTTGAAGATATCAAAACCTTCAGGATGCTCTATGTACACCTCTTCCTCAATGATCCCATTGAGCAACCTAGTTTTCACATCCATCTGATGAATGCACCAGCCCATCTGCACTGAGAGTGCAAGGATGGATTTTATGGAAAAGTACTTTGCAACAGGTGCAAAAGTATCATCATAATCTACCCCCTCAATCTGTGAGAATCCCCGGGCCACAAATATGGCCTTTTATTTCTCCACACTTCCATCAATAGCTTTCTTTACCTTGTATATCCATCTCGAACCTACCACTGATTTGTTGACTGGTCTTGGGAAAATTTCCCATGCACTGTTTTTTACATTGGAGTCATACTCCTCCACCATTGCATCAACCCAAGTTGGCTGCTGCACTTCTTCCTGAAAGGAAGATGGTTTATTCATAATACATTTTCTCATAAGAGCCATGTATCCAGTAAATCATTCAGGAGACTGTCTCTGTCTGCGCTGTGAGGTAGGGGCTCCTACGTTCTCTACAACATCAAGTCTCAATATATCAGATTCTGTGGTGTGCTTTCTGCCATTTCTGATGGATGGCTCTGCATGAGTGTTTTCCTCCACTCCATGAACCTCCACATGTGGCTGATCCACATCTTGAGACTCTTCCTTGGGAACCAACAGTTCCTCCTCTGCATGCAAGTCCAACTCCCTCTCAAGGGAAAACCGCATGGCTTTCTCCTCGTCAAATTTTATATCCAGTTGCGCCATAGTCGTTCTTCTATTTGGAAAATACACACAATAATTATGGGATGTTTCAATGTACCCCACAAAAATATCAACCTCAGCTGTTGGTTTTATCTTCTTCCTGGTGTCCTTGGTCACATGCACATAAACATATGAGCCAAAAATCTTAAAGTGTGAAACATGAGGTTTCTTACCAGTGAAAGCCTCTTAAGGTGTACTCATGCCAAGTACACTATGAGGACAACGATTCTGCACAGGTACCGCTGTGTTTCATGCTTCTGAGATGCATCGATAGGCCTTGATCATGCAACATCGCTTGTGCTGCACCCACAATCATTCTATTCTTTCTCTCTGCGACACCATTCTGCCGTGGGTTATGAGGCGCTATGAGTTCTCTTCGAATTCCTTCTTTGCTACAGAAGTTCTTGAATTCGTTAGAGATGTATTCTCCACCATTATCGCTCCTAAGAGCCTTCACTTGTTTCCCCGACTCTTTCTCCACCAGTGCTTTAAACTCACAGAACTTAGAGAATGTTTGATCTTTCTTCTGCATGAATAAGGTCCAACACTTACGAGAAAAGCCATCAAAAAATATTACATAGTACTTATGTTCTATTGTCGAAGCAACAGAGAAAGGACCACACATGTCTGTGTGAACTCTCTCAAGGATCCCCGAAGCTCGGTTTTCCTTCTCATAAAAGGTGGATTTTACATATTTTCCCATAGTACATCCCTTGCATGTGTCTGACTGCGCAAGTGTACCGCTGGGAAGACCAATAGAAATCTGCTTCATGACTTTCAAGGCTCCATGGTAAAGATGGCCCAATCTCCTATGCCACAATTCGCCCTCATCCTTTTAATGTTTTAGGGTTTTATAGGTGAAAAACAAAAGGAAAATAGGAAAAAAAAAAACTGAAAAGAAACCCTAGGGTCTGAAGTAGCTGGATATGCAGGAATATGAAAAACAACAGCGGTCGTAATTGAAAACCCGTGTGGAGTCGCCAGTTTTTAGTATGAATCTTTTGTCGAAGTGTCTGAAAAAAGACCACTTTAGCTACACATAACTTATAGACCTAACATCAAATATGGCTGCCAATATCTTCAGATCTGCGGTTAGTTGATCAAGACAAGTGCTGCAAAAAACCAGATCTATGCATATAGAGACATTAAGTAGTAAAAATAAGGTTTTGCTCCATACATCCAATAGATAAGACAAGGACAATTTTTGAAAGAATTTTTGTATTAATGGGCACCTAGGAGGAAAACAAGAAGGTGTTTCCAATTCTCCTCAATGGGATGGGTTCTTGGAAGTCCTCAGCACTTCAGATCTAGCATTTCTCTCTCCTGTTGGTGTAAAAAACCCAGACAAAGAATAGAACTCAAAGGGAGCTCACACAACAAATAATGGAAAATGTGACCAAGTGTATAGATCCAGAGTGATCTAATAGGCAACAAAAGGTGAAGAATGGTAGGAGAAACCCTCCTATTTATAACAAAATATTGGGTCATTCTAGATCTTGGTGCATGATTAAAATAACATTAACCAAATCTAGATCCACCTTTTATGGAATATTTTATTATATTTGTTGGAGGAAAAAAGTATTTGACTTGGGTCAAATCCCTTTATTTGTCAATAATAAATAAATAAATGATTTATTTATCTTTTTAAGGAAGTGGTTGAAGGATAATCAAATAAATAATGATTTATTTAATTATTTGTGGATGATTTGGTCATATTTAACAAGGAATATTATCTAAATAAGATTTAAATAATTATTCTTAGAAAATAATAAGATAAATAAAGGTTTATCTAATTAATTTCTTTGTTTTGGGTTAAACATGACTAGGAATAATAATTAAATTATGGTTTAATTAATTATTCCATGAGAAAAATCAAACAAAATAGGTTTGTTTAATATTTCCTTTTGGGGTTTCCTGTTTAGACCATAAACAACCTAATAAATGTGGTTTATTAAGTTATTTTACATAGTGAAAGAAATTTTACTTAGGGTAAAATTGGTCTTACATGGTGTACTTGGGTCCATCTAATGATAGTAGGTTAGATGACCAAAAAATGGTGTAACAGTTTCTGTTTAGAGTTGGGTTGTGTTGCAGGGTGTAGCAAAGGAGGATCACATAGAGCCATTTATGGGCTTGATTTTCAGTGGAGTGGTAGCCTATCCATTGGAGGATCAGCAAGGAGGGCCACTGGGCATATTTCTACATTTTTTGCATCAGGCCAACCATCTACCATCCCTCATAGAGTAGTTTCGGTCTAGATCCACGTTATTTTTAGAGGCAGTTGATGGGAGGGTTCATTGAGCTCATCAGGAGTGTCTATTTCTAGATAGAGAGATCGGATTTCTATTGAGAAATACCATTGGAGGAGGGAATTATCATTTCAGATCTGTCATAGCCTCATTCTATTCAGTTCGAGTTTGCAGTGGAATATTAACCCGAAGGTTATTTGTCACATTGTATATTTTCTTTCGTATTTCTAGCAATCTTTTTGGGTTGGCTAGAAATATTGTATTGGACCCCACATATTCCTTTTTGGGAATCTCTTTGTATCTATCAGCCATATTACATTGATGTATGTTTACAGGAGTAGCTACAGTGATATAGATATCGCTGTCACTACTTTCTGACATTCTATACAGTAGCAACAACTCATGTGTTGATTGTTCTGATCATTGGAGGCTTGTTCTTATTGCTTGAGTGGCTTGACCCTCGAGATATTTTTGTATATTGTTGCTGATATATTAATAAAATGATGGCTGCATATCTATCCCTCTTATGTCATGTTCATATTTTCTATGTTTTACATTATTATGTCTTGTATTTCTACTATTTCCATTTTGGAATATTACAGTGGTATCAGAGCATAATCTTGGCTCAGCCTGTGCATTCAGCCAATATGTCACCATAAGGAGAATATTATCTCAAATAAGAGGAGATGTATAGAGAAAATAGAGACATGAATCCATTGATTGGAGGAAGTAAGGAAGAGGGGCTCTCAAAGCTTCCTTTTCAAACTATGCAGAGCATTCATGGAGATATCAAGAAGATGAGAAGGAAGATGTGTAAGGAATCTCCAAGGGAGTTTGAATCTAAAACAAAATCTAGATTTTCACATGATGAGGGTGAGCATGTAGCTACACACCATGATTCATAGTGCAATATTATGCCGATATTTACTATGAGAGAGAGAAAGAAAGAAGAAAGGCCAAAGATGGAGACTCTTAGTGATTATCTGCAAGAATATGAATCTCAAACTAAGAGGTTCAAATATCACATCAACTTCCAAGAGTTTTGCAAGATCAAGGTGGAGAGGAGCAAGCAACATGATATGGGTAGATTTTTTCTATCTACTTTTGATGGTTCACCTAAATGTTCAGCTGGGGCTTGGGTGGAGGAGCTAGACACCTATTTGCAGCAACACCAAGTTTCTGAAGATGAAGCCATCAAACTTGCAGCGTTGCATTTTGAAGGTAAGGCCTATGCTTGGTGGATATTTGAATATTTTTCACTAAAAAATGCAAATACTTCTACTTATGCAAGGTTCACTAGGAGGATAGTGGAAATGTTTGATGGAATACATTTTGAAACACCTTTGGTGGAGTGAAACAAACCAAAACAAACAAACCCTTTGCATGAGTTGGAGAGATCTATTTTTCCAACTCCACTCCATCTTTTTGTTGAAGGGGATAAAAACATGCATGATACCTTTCCAAGGGCAAGATCCCCACTTCTTGAAGAGCCCTCTTCTATAGATGAAGACATGGAGGTTCCTCCTTCAAGCGAAGACCAATATCTAGGGTCTCTCATTGATGATGAGGCATTTTAAAACATTGATGAAGGGGATGAGAAAAAAAGAGCTAACAGTGTTGTACCATTTGGAAAAGATCCATAACCAAATGATGATATGGAGATATGCATAGCCTAGATGATGATGGAGAGGTTGTCACAACCTCTTCCCTACTCATTGAGAGTGAGGGAGAACTTTCAGTTGAGCCATTTCAGCTCAATGACTAAGGTACATAGTAGAGGATGTACATTTATGCATTATGATTTGTACTCTCTTGCTTTTTTTGAGCAGCATATTGTATCAAGGAGGATCATTTCTTATTGTATATTGTATTATGATGTACTTGAGGCCATTTGCAGCAATGAGGTTGGCCATTCTATTTGTGGTTTGTGGGGAATGCCACATGATTTTTGGTGTGCACCATTGGCACCAATTTTTACTTTCATGATTCCATCTTGTAGGATGATTGTGGCAGCAAACAAGTGGCTGAAAAGACACTTTTTACACTTTTTTTTTGAGGGAGGTAGGGGATTCATTGCACTGGTTCCACATATGGAACTATGATCCACCTCCTGATTGTCATATGGCAGCTTGTTTTTATTTGCTTTTGCTTCCATGTATTGATGATTTTCTTGCTCTTATGGGAAGCTTTGTTGGGAGGATGGCATAAGAGTTGGAAGTGCCCATTTGGAGTATGATTCTCCATACTTCATATGTTGCATTTTTTAGGAGAAAAAATGGGCAAACCATTATTTCCACACTACACCTCTTGCCTTCATGTGGGGGGAGCCAATTGGAGAACTTGTGTTCTTGGGAGAGGCACTTCATGGATGTTTTGATTGGTGGGGTAACTTTGGACATTCTTGGAGACCATATAATTTCGTCCCAAGATCAATAGCAGCACCATACATATCATAAATGGAGGGAGAAACAACATGGGTGGAAAAATCTGATCTCTCCATGCAGCCCCAATACATTGCATAAACCGGGGGTTGAGGAGTACTTTGATGAGCTACCTAGAATGGCTCATTTCATTTGGATGATAGCATGAGTATGGGAGTCTCTCATTGGGAATGAGATCCCTTATGTTTTTCATCACTCCTACCTTGAGGAGGCCATTGGACAACAAGAATTTTTCCACTTACACCTTCCACTTTCTCATGATGTGAGCCATTTGTTTTTGAATACTTGGGAGGAACCATTGGATGGAAGATTTATTGCAGATTATTTTGAGCAGTGGTGGGGAATATTTATGGGGAGGCCACAAGAAGAGGAAGGGGGGAATTTTGTACCACCTTTACAGTTTCTTAACGACAAGAAACATTTTGGACGGGAGGGCTATAATACTCCAAAAATTTAGCCTTCATCTAAATGGAATATTATTGTTTGTTTTATCACTAGGTAGGTGAATAAGTGGGTAGGGAGGCCCATAAACCCCTTTAGAAGTAATAATAACACTCCTAATGTCAAAGGAGGAAGAATAGGCAGCTGGATTAAGCACCTTTGGTTGTGAATTGGAGGGAATACATGTTGAATAGTTCAACTTTGACGAAGTCAACAATGTTGTCATGGAGGAGTGGAGTTCATGATGAGACAAACCAGTTTTAGTGGAGGACAACTTGCATCAGCTTAGTGGAAAGTATGGATGGGACCCAATGTGAGAAGGCTCACACACTATATATGGAGGGGTTGGCAACCACTGTTATTCATGTTGGATATTATCATTTGATATTGGTCTGTTTACATTTTGCATCCTTTTGCTATTTAGCAGGGTTTCTGTGTTGTTTAGCACAAGGGTGTTCCTGATCTGGAAGCCTTACCTCATCCTTAGGGAAGGAGAGGTTCTATGGGCTACATTTCCTCATTCTGGGATTTTGGCCAAGCTACCTCCTTCAACTACAGTGTAGTTTATGTTTAGAGCTAGGTTGTGTTGCAGGGTGCAACAAACGAGGATCACATAGAGCCATTTCTGGGCTTGCTTTTTAGTGGAGGGGTAGCCTATCCATTGGAGCATCAACAAGGAGGGCTCCTGGTAATATTTACACATTTTTGGCATCAGTCCAACCATCTACCCTCACAGTGCAGTTTCAATTAGAAATCATGAGAGCAGAGATACACACAAAAAATTAATTTCTATATATTAATCAAATGAATATATCACAATTTTATGGTGCTGCTGAGATCCAACTAATTCCACTCTTGAAGGGATAAGTTGAGAGAATCTCTCAACATCCTCCAACAAACCAAACTAATCCCTAATCTATAGTATGCATCATAAATGAGGCATTATCTCAAACACCCCCCCTTAATGCCTACATTACAGAAATGGAGAACACACTAATTTAATACAAACATTTGTCTGCTCTGGTTTTCATTAACATTTGTACCCACTCTGAGATCTCATAGACAATGCTCTTTTCTCCACCATTTTCGAGCTACCATTCAACCCATTTAAAATACATTTGTTTCTGACTAGCAATGCTGAATTTGTAAGATCAAATATTCTTGACACCCCTGAAGAAGAGTCTCGACATTGAACTATCCTATTGAAATATTTCCATCTGTGAAATAACCCCGAAGAATAAATTTCAACAGTCTCTAGGAAAATATTCTAGGTACAGAATATGATCAGTGATCAATCCTACAAAGTGACCTTTACATACAAGGATCTCATTGTATAACCTGTAACCGATGCTCTTGAAGCCCGAGGAGCAACAAGACCCATCAACATATAACAAATTCACACAATCAAATTAGCCAATTGTTCTCTCGGCACCGAAGAACGTCGAGAACGACTAATTTAAATAATGCTAATTTGTTCAATAATTGATTCTGCACTATACAAATCTCGCAAAAAAAAAAAATTCATAATTCTACATATTAAAAAGCTACACACAATTCTTTTCTTGAGTGCCACAGATAGCAATCACTGCTAATCGTATCAATTGATGCACGGCTCTAATGCCTTTCATGTTTTTGATTTTCCTACTGTAACTGACTGTGACCCCAACGCATGACAGGACAAAACACAAAAGAAGTTGGCGCACTATCGAGATTCAAGAATGGCTTGTGAATGCAATGCTCAAATGATACCATTGACCATTATTATCATGATCATAACTATATGCTCGCATACCATAATAGCCACAACTGCATGTCAACATCGATTGGCACACTTGAATCTCAACCATGCGAGTCATGGCACCATCCCTCCTTCCAAAGTTCCTCCTCTATATATATATAAATGCCGGGTGCTCGCGCTGGATTGTTATTCACACTCACAGGGAGAAGTTGAGCCAAGACGTCGAAGGAAAAGATACATAGTCATTGTTCACAGGTTCTGGGATCGAACCCCATAGGCCACTGGTGATGGGAGAGTTCATGGAAACTACGATAAAGCGCCCACTGGAATCATCAATATATTGGACCAGGAATGGAGAGAAGGTAGAGGTGAAGGGAGACGGCATAAATCCAATTCCGAAGAGACCTTGCAGGTGCAGAGATGGCGACTGTTTCGAAGAATTCCTCATTGTGTTGAAACGGATCACGGTGATGCACAGGTACTGCGTCAAGACTAGTAATAGTAATGACCTCAAATTCCAAGAGTCCGCATTAAAATGCGTCAAAAACATTTCATTCAATGCGTCTTGGCACCTGTCTTTCGAGTGGGAGGATTTCTCAAACCCTGGGAAAACCGACGACGTCGAGTCTGGGTTGTCCACCATGAAGGATGGAGATGGGCGGCTCAAGTAGAAAGAAGTAGTCTGTCACGTGAGTAACAATCTGAAACAGGATCAGGATAGTACGAATCCAGGCCTAGTTCTTAATCTCACACACAAAAAAATAACAAATATACAAAAAAAACTTTCACCCAGAAAATAAATTCACTAAACTATCTACTCTACTCTCCTTTAACAGCAGTTTGACAATCATTGCTCTCACATATTCCTGGGTACTCCCGTGAGGGATTAAGCCCAGCCAAGCTCTGATACCAAATTAGAAATCATGAGAGCAGAGATACACACAAAAAATTAATTTCTATATATTAATCAAATGAATATATCACAATTTTATAGTGCTGCTGAGATCCAACTAATTCCACCCTTGAAGGGAGAAGTTGAGAGAATCTCTCAACATCCTCCAACAAACCAAACCAATCCCTAATCTATAGTATGCATCATAAATGAGGCATTATCTCAAACAGTTTCAGTCCAGATCTGCGTTATTGTTAGAGGCAGCTGCTGGGAGGGTTTTTTTGAGCTCATCAGGAGGCTCTATTTCTGAATAGAGGGATCATATTTCTATTGATAAATACCATTGGAGGAGGGAATTATCATTTCAGATCTATCATAGCCTCATTCTATTCAGTTCCAGTTTGCAGTGGCATATTAATCCTAGGGTTATTTGTCACATTGTATATTTTCTTTGGTATTTCTAGCAACCTTTCTGGGTTGGCTAGAAATATTGTATTGGAGCCTGCATCTTCCTTTTTGGGCATTTATTTGTATCTATCAGCCATATTACATTGATGTATGTTTACAATAGCAGCTACACCGATATAGATATTTCTGTCACTGCTTTCCGACATTCTATATAATAGCATCAACTGATGTGCTGATTATTCTGATCATTGGAGGCTTGTTCTTATTGCTTGAGTGGCTTGGCTGTAATGTTATTACTTAGCCTTAGCTAAGAGGTGACATTAAATTTTGATTTAATTTATGTTTTATGAATAAATGAATAAAGGAGGACATGTAAAACTCCTAAATTTTTTGAATAAATCAATGCCCATGTGAATAAAGACAAATCAGGGCTATGTAAATAATCACTTGCAGGTGTGAAAGAGGTTTGAGCCAAGGTTGGGTCCACCTTGACCAAGTCAACTGCACTGTCTAGGTTCATTGCATCTCCAAAAGGGATTGCACAGTTCTAGAAGGGAGCCTCTAATGTGAAAATAGCTAACTCATCAAAGTGGTTTAGGGTTTGCAAGAGCTTTCTTATGTTATAAAAAGGAGAAGAAGGCACATGAAGAGGTTGTTGATAGATCATATTTCTGAAGTGTTTGTCTGCTTAGACAAATACCATTCTTTGTTGTTTAGTGGAGGATTGTGTTTAAAATTCCTATTTAGGGGTTTCATCTCTTCCCTTGAGGATCATTGGAGGAGTTCCTTTCTGAAGTGAGCCACTATCTAGTTGGAGGCCCAACTCTATTTTCATTAGCAACGCTAGCCCATTGAGGGTTTTGCAGCTGCTATCTTTTGTAGCAAGTGGTGTTCTAGATCTGTTTAGATCTAGCTTGTTTTGAGAGGATTTCTCTATTGGAGTGTGTTATTCAGCCTCCAAAGAGATATTCTATCCATATTTTTCATCAGATCTGTAATTTCATTCAAGTTTATTCAGTCTCCTTCACCCTCTGTGCAGTTTCTACTCCATACTGCGTTATTTTGTGAGAGGGCTTTCTTATTTCAGTTTGCTATCAGTTTGGAGGAAGATCTCTTGGTGTTAGGCTTGCCTTCCCTTGGTGATCCATGGATTGGGTTGCTGATCCATGTCTCTATATATCTAATCTCTTTCAACAATAAAATTTATCTTCAAAAATTTCTGGGTTTTCTGCAGCATTGCAATTTGTAATTCAGATCTACAGCTTATTATGCAATATTTTGATGTAATTCCAATTAGATCTTATTCTTAAAGTCTCATAGTTTATAGATCCATATTAGATCTGATGTTTTATCCATACATATGTCAGAGATCTGAAATGTAATGTACAACAACTAAACCATTTGAAAAAATAATGTTGTATATGTATTTCTGCAGTTTATTCCTAGTTGCAACTCTAATTTCTGAAGGGATTTTTCCCTAGTTCTCTTTGTAATCCATTGTAGAGGAAATAATCTCAAATATAAATCTGATTTAATATTATATCTCTGAATTATTAGATCTTTGGCTTTCCTCCTTTGAGCTTCAGTCAAAACTGCGCAATTCCAGTAGTTGGGGTTTTCATGTTGTAACAACTCTTCTCCTTGGCTGATTTCTAGCTAGTCTTGACAATGGGAGATCTGTTTAATGTGCTTAAAATTATTTGTTTCAGAAAATATATATATATATATATATATATATATAAGTCACATACAACATAAATGAGGGGATCCTAGCCCTGATCTGTGTTATTATTGCTCATATTTTCTTATACAACGTTTTCATTGAAGACCTTGTTGAGATTCTTGAAAGGGATTATTCCAAGTTCTATAGGCAGAGTCTACAGTTGGCCAGGTAGCCTATGGTTATCTCCCTTCTTTGGAAGGAGACATAACTAGTAAATTCCTCTGTAGTCCATCTCTAAAAAAGAATCTTGAGAATCCCCAAAAAGGAATATTATAGTGGTATCAGAGCTCCACTCTTGGCACAGCCTGTGCTAGCATTGGAGCCTCAGTCATGTTGCATTTCGAAGATGAAGATCCTCTTTCTGAGAGGGATAGGAGATACTAGAATAGAATTCATAGAAAGTATGACTATACTACTATTGGCCTTAACAAGGGTCAAGACAAGGGGAAAGCCCCTGAATTGGTGAATGACAAAGATAAGGAGGTAGAGGAGTTTGCAAAAACTCTCTTGGAAGCTATGCAAGATCTACCCAAGGGGATAAAGGAGATAAGGATAGATAGAATGAGGGAGTCCCTTCGAAGAATCCATCAAGGATAAAGTTCTAAAATGTCTCAATTTGGGACTGGTCAACCTGTGAGCTTGCCACAAGTCCCACAGATTTCACAATGCTCTACAATGCCTACATTATTGGCTATAGAGAATGAAGGGCTTCAAGAGCCAACCTCTTTGGAAGGCTACTTTGTAGAATATGATTCACAAAGTCAAAGGTTCAAGGATAACTTGAGCTTTCAAGACTTCTGTCATCTGAAGGACCGGAGAAGGCCATTGCAGCAGTATAGAGATGGACGTTTCCTTCATGGGAGGCACCACACCATGGGCAGGTTCTTCTTGCCTAATTTTTATGGATCACCCTCTTGCTCTGCTAAAGCATGGGTGTAGAAGTTGGACATCTATTTTCAGCTGAATAAAGTGCTTAAAGCAGAAGCCATCAAGATTGTTGCACTACATTTTGAGGGAGAAGCCCACAACTAGTGGTTTCATGGACTTGCTACATTAGGGCACAACAATGTGTCCACTTATGCTGAGTTCACTAGGAGACTAGTGGAGAGATTTGATCAGAAAGATTTAGAGGCCCCTTTTATAAGCTTAGCAAAGCTTAAACAAACAGGAGATGCTGAGGCCTATATCTTTGAATTCCTGAGGTTGTCTATGATGGTTCCTGATCTTTCAGTAGTAAGGAGAGTCTATATGTTCATTGATGGCCTGGAAGAACCTTTTCATGGGTTGGTTAAGTCTACCAAGCCCATCACTCTGCATGATGCCATTGAAAGAACTAGAGATCTCCAAGATGCCTTGCCAAGGGAAAATGCAACCTTACCAAGCAAATCCAATCACTCTTCCAAGGGGAAGGAGGGGAAAGCTGCTCCACCCAAGGAGAGCTCACTGAAAAAACTTCTTGACAATGATCACAGAGGGAGTTGAGGAAAAATAAATTATGTTTCACTTGTCAAGAGCCATGGGTACTGGGACATAGATGTGCTGCTGGAAGAGCACACTATATTGAAGTATTCTCTAATTGTGAGGAGGAAGAGGGAAATGATGGACTGAGGAGAGGTCACAGTGCTGGTGATGATGAGGAGGAGGATCCATCATCATCGAGAGAATAAGAAGGAGCATTTTCTCCAACTAGTGGGAATCTTGCTTCTTTGAGAGGGGTGCCCAAGTATTTGACTCTTAGAGTGCAAGGTTCAGTTATGAACCAAAGAGTATCCATTCTCATTGACAGTGGGGAAATTTTATTGATGCTAACTTTGTGCAGAAGAGAGGGATCCATACTGATACTTTTGATGGGTTCTTTGTTTGGTTCATCAATAAAAGTTGTCTTCAGAAATTTCTGGGTTTTCTGCAGCACTGCAATTTGTAATTCAGATCTATATCTTATTATGCAATATTTTGATGTAATTCCAATTGGATATTGTTCTTAAAGTTTTCTAGTTTCTAGATATATATTAGATATGATGTTTCATCCATACATATGTTAGAGATCTGAAATTTAATGTACAATAGCTGAACCATCTAAAAAAATAATGATGTCTATGTATTTCTGCAGTTTATTCCTAGTTGCAGCTCTAATTTCTGAAGGGATTTTTCCCTAGTTCTCTTTGTAATCTATTGCAGAGGCAATAAGCTCAAATATAAATCTGATTTACTATTATATCCCTGAAGTATCAGATCTTTGGCTGTCCTCGTTTGAGCTTTAGTCAAAACTGCGCAATTCTAGCAGCTGGGGTTTTCATGTTGTAACAGCTCTTCTCCTTGGCTGATTTCTAGCTAGTATTGATTGTGGTAAATCTATTTAATGTGCTTAAAATTATTTGTTTCAGCTGAAATTATATATATATAGGTCACATATAGTATAAATGAGGGGATCCCAGCCCTGATCTACGTTATTCTTGCTCAAATTTTCTTATACAACATTTTCATTGAAGACCTTGTTGAGATTCTTGAAAGGGATTATTCCAAGTTCTATAGGCAGAGTCTACAGTTGGCCAGGTAGCCTCTGGTTATCTCCCTTCTTTGGAAGGAGACATAACCAGTAAATGTCTCTGTAGTCCATCTCTGAAATAGAATCTTGAGAATCCCCAAAAAGGAATATTACATTGACCCTCAAGATATTTTTGTATATTGTTGCTGATATCTTAATAAAATGATGGTTGCATATTGATACCTCTTATTTCATCTTCATATTTGCTATGTTTTACATTATCATTTCTTGTATTTCTTCTATTTCCATTTTGGAATATTACACCACCACTGTGACAGTATTTCAACACAGGAAGGAGAATGAGATAACCAATTCAAGGCTTCAAGATTAGAGTCTAAGGAAGTACAAAAACAAGCCAAGTGAAAAAATTTTAATGGGCATATGATTGTGGGTAATTAATTTTATGACACTGGAACAAAACTTCACTGTTTCATGTTTTAAGAGTTGAGAAACATGAAAAATATGACTCTAGTCACTTTCAATTTTAAACGAGCGTGAAAGGACAAGTGCTCAATGATCTCATCTATTTTTAAAGAGTCATGAAAATATTGAAATGACCACTTAGGTAATATAAACAAGAGGGTGTACCAAGTTTCCGTGAACTTCCATATACACGTTGGTGATCAAATGAAAGAGAAATAACTAAGGACTTATCGTAAGTGCAGCTAGTCTCCCCGAATGTTGTGTTCGGTGTATCACGGTTACAGGTTGGTAGACTCGGCTTCATGTGGATAAATTATTTGAACCTATATGGGTCTCCCATTATATACGGGACAGTATGGGGAGCACAAGTCCGTACTAGCACGGTCTAAAGCCAGATGGAAAACGACAATTACTATGTTTAATGACGCTGGAACACGTCTCTAGCCTAGACCGATAAAAATGTTTGCGTTAGGTTCCAATGCTTCCTTATGTTAATTGAATGAATTTTATATTTGATCTTGAATTAATGTTTTCAGTTTCAAGGCCTTACTGAATTTTGACCTCAAAGTCCTAGATGCATGCTATATGCAAAAGAACACCATTTTTCATTCGATGAATGCTAACTTAAGAGAAGGATTGAGATCTTTCAAAAAGAAACAAACAATCAAAAAGTACTAAAAATTCCCCTAATGAATCTAATACAATCTAAATGAAAATGAAAAAACTCTCTCCTAGTTGATCAAGCACTAGTTATGCAAAAGAACTTTTTCATTTTGATGAAAACGAAAGAATGTAATTTTTTTGGTTTTTTAATGAATGAAGCACACAATACACTAATTACATTAAAATTAAAGCAAACACTATTTTAGAGTATTGTGAATGTAGATATCTAAATTGAATGATTCAAAAGCAATACAAGCACACATGCACTCAAACTAATGATGCCCTCCTTCAATTAAAGCGAAAAATTTCAAAATGACCCAAATGAGCAATGTAATCTATGCTCGAAACAGTGAGATGGAAAGTCAAATGGAAACCAAAAGGATCATTCAACATACCAAAAAATCAAAGGGATGAAGAAATATGAAAGCAATCGATCAAGAAATCGAGTTGACAAAAACAGAAATACTCGAACTTCAATCAGAAGGCTCAGTGAGTGAAAGGCACCTAGAAACTCTAGGGCTACCGAATTGCACCGATTAGAAGATGGACAAAAAACTCAGAAGAGCAAGCCTACAACTATCAAATCAACTCCAAAATTGCTAAATGCTAAGCAGGAAACAAGCCAGAGTGAAGCACAACTGACCAAAAACTCATCAACAGGGTCAAACCAAATCCTACATGATTCAACACGACTGTGAGGCAATAATCCTTGCCAAATAGAGGTTGGCACTACTGCAACAAAAGCAACAAGCGCCAATTGGCGTGATTGTTCAAGAAAAAAGTGCGCCAAGCTGGATAACTAAGGGAAAATGGAAAAACCAATGAGTAGAGTTCAATCCTAACACTCTGGAGTCGAACAAGAGTATTCCAGACAATTAGGCAAGCCTAAAAAGGTAGACAAGTAAGGAAACGATCAAATTCGCATAGGAAACAAAACGAAAAACTCACACTTATCCCCAATATGGTTGCCAATTTGTTGGTAAGTTAAATCCTCTCTGCAGACAGTGACAATCCCTCTAGCCCTAGATTGGGTCTAGCAAAAAAGGTTCAAGCTAGAGTGTAGGTTCCTAATTACTGAATGAAAAGGACAAGGTAGATTGACCTACCTGGAGTCCAACGCTATCGTCACTGTAGTGGTGGTATCCTCTTGATCTCTGCTTTGACAGGTCACAATCCTTATGCAACAATGCTCAGATACCTACAAAAAGATCAAAAAACAAGAGTAGCATACAAAACGATGATTTCATTAATAATCAAATAACCAGTCAAGGAGGGTTAAGCATATTGCATTAAACAAACCATATTAACACAAGATGGGATCCAAACAATAGTCATGTATATATATAAATAGAAGAAAGAGTTACAATCGGAGCCTTGACATCGCAACCTCCTTCAGCGAGGTTCAATCGAAGCACGCCTTGAAGGATCATCGAGAATTCGAACAGGATGAGGACACAAGCTTAAGCTCTCTAGAAAAAAGGTCTTTTCTTTTGTTCTATCACTCTGTTAATGTACAGGATTTCCCTTCAGCTATTCAACCATAATATGTTTAGCTCTCTTTTCAACTAGTGCATCAATGGAAGATATCTTTATTTATAGAGGGAGAGGAGGAGGTTAGGATCCCTGCAATGATGGAAGGGAGGCCTTATCCCTTGGGAGGTTTCCCCAAAAGGTGGAAGAAAGAGGCCAAAGGAGGAAGTCCATGGTTATTCAGTCGAACCACTCTAGCTGACTTGTCCATGAAGTTGTTAGGATGGAAATTTCAACTCTATATTTAAAAAAGATTCCATAAACAGCTTGGAATAGGTAAAACACTGGGATAGAGAACCAATGGGCTTGGGGCCCAGTGTTAATCTTCCTCATTTGCGCGAGGGCATAAGGGTCTACTAGCACGAAAGAAAAAACAAGTGTTTCAGATGATCTGCTCAGGGAATTGTCAACAGAGGGAATGTTGTCCTCACGGCAAGGGATGCAATGATGGTCTTTGCAAGGCATGACACTATTTATTAGTCACAGAAATATCCTCCAATGTGTAGGATGGGGATTTCAGGGATAGTGACAAGATTTTGTGTAACAATCATCTTTTCGCACACTCTTTTACATCTCTTCAAATTTCCAAGTAGCCAAATTGTTCCTAATTAAGTTACATGAAAGCTCCATTTTTGTATGTTCCTTGTATGAGTTGATCCATTGGGTGTGCCTGAGCTTGGAAAGGACCTATTTTCCCTTACACAACCATCCTTCACCTTTTCAACTCTTAAAACCACATTTAAACCTCATAAATTTTCTGCCAAATGTTTCCTATAATAAGAAATGACCATCCTATAGCAATACACATATTTCCTTCCAATTCCTGCAAAATTGCACTAGAATCGTGTATATCATTCCCCAACATTTAATAATGTGCATTAGCCCCTAGAGATAAAATTAGAGGTTCATAGACCCCTTAGGAGCTTTACCCTAGTGGTTTTAGATTTATTTCTACAATTAGGGTTTGTAATATATTTGTCTTCTTTCATATGCAAAATTGATTTATCATGCACATTAGGGTAGGATTTATTTTTGTATAGAATTCTGAAAGATTTTTTTTTTATATTCCTTCCAGTAACATAGGTTTAATTCAGTTCTTTACTTTCCTACGATAAAATATATTTAATTTATGTAAAAAATATTAGAATTGATTCTTATCATTTACCTTCTTGTAATTAGATTATGGTTTACATTTTGTCATTTACTTTCCTGCAATAAAATATGATTCATTTTAGTTTTTTCCTTTCTTGCAAGTTAGAAGTGATATATTTATTTTTCATTGAATTTACTTAGCATTTCCTATAACATGGTTTTCAATGTGCATTTTAACTTCTCTTTAGTTGCATTAGATCAACCTGAGTAGAATATATTCACTACTATACATATAATACCAATACGTATTAATTTTTTATGACTCGAAGTGAATAATTAAATTTGAGTCCCTTAGGAGTTCCAAAATTCTTGTGGTAATACTAAGGGTCATCACTTTTTGGCATCATTGTAGGGGAGGTGTGAAAGTAGTTATTGTTTTCTATTCTAAGTTTATTCAGTTTCATTTTGTGAGTTGGTTTCATAGCAGGTGTTGAGCCTCAAATTTGTGCTTTCCTTCACCTCATTTTACCTCATTCTCCCTTGTCCATTTCTATTTTAAACCCAATTGATCAATAAAAATAGTTAAAATTACTTCTAGAATGGTTTACATGACTGACTTGTTGAATTTTGTGATTGTTGCCATTGTTAAGCATTTTGACCGGAACTAGCTGCAGAATGCAGACATTCCGTAGCTAACCGGCGATTCTGCAGCTACCTTCATGTTTGAGTATGTTCCAGGTGGCCTCTTGAGGAAAACCGCACATGGGCATGATCCACGTCGTGCCTACATGGTTTGTTGCTCATCATGGAAGAGGAAATGAATTCTGGGTACGGTTATGCACGTGGGAACACATTTGTGAAGGAAGACTCCTACTAGGACTGTCTCAGTCCAGGTGTCTTTTCTTCTTCACGTAGTCACCTCAAAGACTCCTAAGATGATTCGGATAAGGAAAGACATTATTCCTAAATTGTTGTAATTATTGTTACTTGCATTTACTTTATAAACTCTTGAGTAGACCGAGAGCTTAGTTAGAGATTTTATGTTAGATTTGCTGCTAGATTTTGTTCAAACTCTGTGATACATTCCTAAAAACGCAGAGTGTCATGTTCAAACTTTTGCATCGTTAATGGTGCAGACAAATTTATTTTGAAGGCGTGATTTAATTTGGAGTTGAATGCCGTCAAGTGGTAGAGGGCCCCTGCCTCTTGCACGGATTTCTTTTGCGTAAACTAGATAAGTTTTTCCTAGCTGCCTTTACGTTTTGCATTTGAATTGATAGTTGTTTTGTTTTATCTATTGTAGTCGTATTCATTCTAGCTCTTCCACAAGAAGACACTCTTCCAACAAACCAAAATGATGAATGATTAATGACTATGGTATTGTAGGATAAGAGTTGAATTTGTATTTGTTTTTAACTAGATACTGTAGTTATATTCATTCCAGCTCTTCCACAAGAAGACATTCTTCCAACAGATCATAACAATGAGTGATGAATAACTATAGTGTTGTAGGAATTAGTTGTAGTTTTTGCTATTCACTATCACAGTCACACTTTTTCTAATCACTCTTCCACAAGAAGAAATTCTTCCAAAACATCCTTAAGAGGTTCAAGACATAACCGTGATAATGAATGATTTAGTTGTGTGTTTGTACTAAAGTGTCATCTCTGATCTTGCTCTTAAACGCTTGCCCAATACATCATAAGAACGAGTAGGGTATGGATGTGATAACTTAGTTTTTCATTTGCTTTCAGTTCATTTGTTTTCAATTGCATACAAGTCCACAGTCAGAATTGTTCTACCTCTTCCACAAGAAGGAACTCTTCCAAAATATCACTAATGATGAACAAACAGATTGTGTAACTTCATAGATTAATGCATGTTAGTATAGTCAGAACAACTCCGGAGTTTCATTGCATTTAATTCATGATCAGTTACTTTGTTTCAAGTTTGATGATGACTTATAGTTTAACATTGTTCTAGTTTAGAAGCATCTTAGGTTCATGCTTAAATTAACTCATTGCACTTACATCTCATAGTCACACTGTCATCCTTTGCACAATAGGTTACTTTAGTTGTTAGGATTCACAAGACAGCCTTCATTATTTACAAATATCTTTTTGTTCTGAAAACTACAAAGTGATCCATAACCATAGGAACAGAAGATAACATCACTATAAGGTCTGAAGTATCTCTGCAATCTCCTCATCATTTTATAAACAGAGCTCTTCCTCAAAAGAACTACTTTGAACAAGAAACCAATAACTCTTTGAGTATAGGTTCTGTGACATTCAATTAAATTGCAGAATAGAACTAGGAATTAATCATAGAATAAAAGAGCTTAGGACAGAGTATTGCATCATTAGTGTTTAACTGTTTAGTTAGAGGAATTGCATATTTAGTGATCATTTCTCAAGATTAGTTTGTGTCATTTGTTTAAAAAGTCATTATCAAGCTTTTGCTTTTATCTAGTCATAGTTCAAATTCTGCTACATTGTTTCCAATTGCATTTACCATTCCATATATTAGGCTTAACTCTGTTTTTGACCACCAACTTCTTTCCATTAGTTTTCTAGGCATTTTCATTGTGAGCATAAAACATTAAAAGACCAAAAACATCACAAAACACTACACACAACGCATTAGGAAACAAGCACCTAGGTACATATGGTACACTTCACTTCAGCAGTTTACAAATCCTAGTTGACAATTAAATGAGCTCATTTTAGGAGACTAGATTGAGACCCAACATTTTGGCGCCGTTGCCGGGGAAGTGAAAACTAGGTAACCTTTGTTTCTTAGCATCCAAAAACAATTTTATGCGTAGGGAGAAGAGATTCAAGGGGAAGATTTATAAGTAGCAGAGGCAGAAGTTTGATTTCTAGAACACCACTTGTTTCATCTAGATCCAGAGCTAGTACACCTTCAACTCAAACCCATCTTCCATCCTTTATTGATCCTGGACTTCTAGAAGATCTAAGGTCACCTATTCCATTAGAGAAACCTTCCACTTCATCCACTGAACCTGCCATAGAAGAGGATCCAAAAACTTTTGTTGAGGACATAAACCTTTCTACTTCCATAGGAGAGTCAACCATGGCAGAAGAAGGAGGAGGAGGAGTTGTTAATGGAGAACACACATTGTTTGGAGGAGGTAGAGGTAGAGGTAGGGGAGAAGGAGGAAGAGGAGAAGGAGGTAGAGGTGCAGAAGGAGGAAGAGGTAGAATAGGAAGCTCTTTTGGGTTCCCTATACTTGATGAAGAAACTAATACAACCATGAAAAACATTTCACCTTCTGTCCTTCCGAACTTCTATGGACTTAAAACTGAGGATCCTGAAACTTTCTTATTCGAATTTGAAGTGCTGTGTAGAACTTATGAATATCTACAAGATGCTCAAAAATTGAAATTATTTCCTTCAACTCTGAAAGGAGCAGCATTGAAGTGGTTTATGAGTTTAACAGTAGTTCTATTAGAACATGGGAAGACATGAGACAAGCATTTCTAGAGAGATACTTGGATTATTGTATGCCGGTTAATCATAAGGAAGAAGTGTTCAAGATGTTACAAAAAGAAGATGAAAACTTAGAAGATTTGTTGGAAAGATTTAAATACAACATAAAAGGGGCACAAATGGAAAACCTAGATCAAGACACTTTAAAAGCTCTTTTGTTGAAAACCATTAGGGATGAATGGTTGGATATCCTTAACATGATGGGAAAAGGGGATATATCACAACTCACATTACCTGAAATATCCGAGTTATGTATCAACCTTTCCAGAGGGAAATCCAAAACTGTCAAAGGTCCAAGAGATCCTGCTCTTGCAAGAGCAAGTAAATCTGCTTCTGGGACAGTAAGTAGATCAGAAATGGGACACATGCTTGATGATTTTAAATCTGACATATTAGGGAGTCTTAGTGAACAAATAGACACCCTCAAGATACAAAACAAGCAAAAGGCTGAATCTGATGCTTTGGCAATCTTTTGTCCCAAATGTAGGAAGAAACATGCCTTGAGAGAGTGTCCTCTAGATATAAAAGTTGTAGAAACCTGTGTTATTTGTTCTGAGAAACATGAGACCAAGAATTGTCCTTCTCTTCCTGGTCTCAAGGCTGTTTTTCAGGAAGAAACTCCTACAGATTCCACAGAATCTCTTAACTTTGTATCTAGAAGACCTTGGCAGGGACCTCAGACACAAAGATTCCATGATCAAATGTATAATCAACCTCCACCTTGGAATTCTTGGCAGCAACCTTGGCCCCAATTTCAAAATCAATCTCAAGCTTGGGCACAAGGATCACAAGGTCCCTATGGAAGATACTCTCCATATTATCCGTATCCACCATCCTATCCACCATATCCACATTTTTATCCTCAAAATCCTCAACAAAATTTTCCTCAAAATCTTCAACAAAATTTTCAACAAAATCCTCAACAACATCATTCGAACCAACCTCATCAAAATCAACCACTTCCATTGCCATTCCCTCAAAAATCCAATCAATTGCCAGCTCAGCCCATACCAAAACCCAATAATAAGAACCCTCAGAATACATATATGATAGAAGGACAACAATTTCCAACTTATTTAATTACTCCTCTAGACCTTAGTGATGTTCAACTTAGGTCTGGAAGGATACTTGAGAAAAGGAAACCTTCTGTGATCATACAAGAACAAGATAATTCTGAGGAAGACTCCCTACGGGTTAATAAAAGTCTTGGGGAAGATACATCCTTTCAAGACCAAAACATTGAAAAACTGAAACAAAAAGATCCAATAAATCCAACTCCAGTATTAGAGCAACCATCCACATCTACTTCTATACCTCCTTTTCCGGAAAGACTACAAATTGATAAAGGTGTAGAAAAACAAATAATGGTGCCTAATTATGATTTCTTGGATGAATTGAGAAATGTTTGCATTAAAATTCCATTATTGCAAGCCATCAAAGAAATCCCAATTTTAGCCAAAAAAATAAAGGAGTTGAGTATGAAGACAACAAGAAAAAGAATAAGAGAAACCAAGAAAATTCAACTGGTAGGACAAATAGCAGACATTATGATGGGTAAGATTACTATTCCAAAGTACCTTGACCCAGAAAATCCAGTTGTCAAAATCCACATCAATGGAATTGAAATTCAAAACACACTCATTGACTTAGGAGCAGCAATAAATATCATGAGTAGACAAATCATGGACAAACTGAAACTTCCTAATCTTCTCTTTACACCCACACTATTACAATTAGCAGATAGATATGTGATCAGACCAGATGGGGTAATAGAAGATATTCCAGTGTCCCTAGACTCTTGGGAGTACCCTGTGGATTTCATGATCCTGACACCCAAGAATAATCTAGGAGGCCATCCTGTTATACTAGGAAGACCTTGGTTGGCTACAGCTGATGCTTTTATTAGTTGTAGGTCTGGTGATATGTATATTTCTGATGGTAGTTCAACAAAGAAATTCACCTTATATCCTCCAGCTAGGACAATTACAGAACTAGACGACACTCAATGGATAGAGGATGAAGAATACTTACAACCACTCTTCACAATTTCAGAAATTAGTGAAGATAATCAAATTCTGAATACTCTAGAAAATTTTGAATCCTCTCCAGAACATAAACATGAATCATTTCAAGAGGGATCCAATATTGAATTTTTGTCATCTAGGCAGATGTCTCTTCATTCTATGGACAAATTTGGCAGCTCTACAAGTGAAATTTTTCCAGGCAAAACCTTGAACATAAACAAAAACCTAGAAAAATCTCAACAAGAAGAGTTAGTCAAAGTATTACAGAGACATTCTTCTGCATATGCATGGGAATACACCGACATGAAAGGGATAAGTCCCAAGACTTGTACTCATCACATCTATATAGAGGCAAATTGCAAACCAATCAGACAGCCTCAAAGACGGATGAATCCAAATCTTAGGGAAATTGTCAAGGAAGAATCACAAAAATTGTTAAATGTTAACTTCATCTATCCTATTTCAGATAGTCAGTGGGTTTCCCCTTTAGTAATTGTACCTAAGAAAAATGGAAAATGGAGGGTGTGTGTTGACTATCGAGAATTGAATAAAGCTACTCTTAAAGACCATTTTCCCTTACCTTTCATAGATCAAGTATTAGATACACTAGCAGGTAAAAAGTACTTTTCATTCCTAGATGGGTTTAGTGGTTACAATCAAATCCAAGTAGCACTTGAAGACCAAGATAAAACCACATTTACTTGTCCTTGGGGTACCTATGCCTACCGAGTATTTCCATTTGGATTGTGCAATGCACCCGCAACATTCCAAAGGGCAGTATTAGGAATTTTTTCTGATCTGATACATGACTGTGTAGAGGTGTACATGGATGATTTTACAGTTTATGGGGATACATTTGAAGAGGCTTTAGAAAACTTGGAAAAGGTCTTAAAAAGATGTCAAGAAGCAAACCTATCACTTAGTCATGAAAAATGTTTTATGATGTTCACTGAAGGTATTGTTTTAGGGCACCACATTTCAGGGGATGGGATTAGAGTTGATGAGGCGAAAGTTGAAGTTATTTCTAACCTATCCATTCCAAATTGTCAAAGAGATGTTAGAAGTTTTCTAGGATTTACAGGGTATTATCGGAGATTTATAGAAAACTTCACCAAAATAGCATCTCCTCTCTTCAAATTACTCACCAAAGATGGTGAATTTAAGTGGACTTCTGATTGCCAGTTAGCTTTTGAAACCCTGAAAACCAAAATTTCTGAAGCACCTATATTAAGGGGACCTAACTGGAAGTTACCTTTTCATATCTCGATAGATGCTTCCGATACAGCTCTAGGAGCAGTATTGGGACAAAAATATTTAATTCCCTATGCCATCTATTATACCAGTAAAAATTTGACTCCTGCAGAGTTAAACTATACTGTAACTGAAAAAGAGTTTTTAGCTGTTGTTCATGCCATAAACAAATTTAGACACTATATAATAGGCTATGAAACTTTTGTTCACACTGATCATTCTGCAATTAGATATTTAATGAATAAATCAATTACTAATGGCAGAGTTATAAGATGGTTGTTGTTATTGCAAGAATTCAACATTACTATTCTAGATAGGCCTAGAAAACAAAACACTGCGGCTGATTTCCTATCTAGAATTCAAAATATCAAAGATGACACTCCGGTTGAAGATCAATTTCCTGATGAATATCTTTTTGCAATCTCTACTCAAACTCCATGGTTTGCTGATATTGCTAATTATTTAGTTTCAGGAAAATTTCCTTTAATTATGAATGCAAGGGATAAAAGAAAAATCATTAATGATAGTGCAAGATATTCATGGGTCGCTAATGAGTTGTACAAGACAGGTCCAGATTTGATCATTAGAAGGTGTGTTCGTGAAGATGAGATGCTTGAAATTCTCAAGGCATGTCATGATGAACCTTGTGGCGGACACTTTGCAGATAAGAGGACAGCCTATAAGATCCTTAATTTAGGATATTATTGGCCATCTGTGTTTAAAGATGCAAGGGAGTATGTCAAAAGGTGTGATAGTTGCCAAAGGGTAGGGAAACCTTCTCCTTCAGGTGAGATGCCATTACAACCTCAGGTACACATTGAACCTTTTGAAAATGGGCTTTGGATTTTGTAGGACCTATTAGTCCTCCATCAAGACAAAAGAAATACATATTAGTTTGCACTGATTATGTTACTAAGTGGGTAGAAGCTAAACCATTACTTGTTGCTAATGAATCATCCGTAGTTACTTTTCTTTTTGAGGATATTTTTACTCGTTTTGGTGTCCCAAGGGAAATTGTTACAGATCAAGGAGCTCAATTTACATCAAGGCTAGTGGAGCTAATGATGGAGAAGTACAAAATCAGACATAGAACATCTACTCCTTATCATCCACAAGCAAATGGTCAAGTGGAATCCACTAATAAAGTCATTGAAGGAATCCTAACAAAGACTGTTCATCTACATAGAAGAGATTGGGTAGATAGGCTTCCTGAAGCCTTGTGGGCCTATAGAACTACATGGAGAAACACAACAGGCCATACTCCTTATGAGCGTGTTTATGGAAAGAAAGTTTTGTTTCCTATAGAGTTCCAAATTCAAACATTCAAGATGGCAGTTCAGCTAGGACTTGATCTAACAGAGGCACAAAAGCATAGACTGGAGCAAATTAATGAATTGGATGAGATCAGACAAGATGCAGTTCAGAAAACAAGTCTAGTCCAACAGCAAAGGGCCAGATGGCATGACAAGTACATCAAGGAGAAGAAATTTAAAGAGGGTGACTGGGCTCTCTTGTTTGATTCAAAATTCAAGGATTTTCAAGGGAAATTTCAGACACATTGGCTTGGGCCATATGAAATTGTTTGAATTTTTGATAATGGGGCAGTAAAAATCAGAACTATAGATGAAGAAGAGGTCACTTTTCTTGTGAATGGTCATAGACTGAAGCTATACCATAAGCCACTCTCAAGAGAAGAGTTTGTCAAGAAGTTCCAAGGAGACAATGATGTGAAGTTAATGAAGAAGAGTCTCTCTTCTTCATCAACTTGATTAAATTTTCTGAAGCATTTCTCTTTTGAAAAAAAAAAATAAAAAAATAAAAAAAAATAAAAAAAAATATAAAATAAATAAAAAAAATATAAAAAAAAAAATAAAATAAAAAAATAAAGGTATAAACATGAAAACCAATCACTGATTGGCATGTTTATACAGAAAAGATAGGGTGAAAATCAGAGTCTCTCTGACACTCTAACTTTTCCCATTTTTGTTTTTATAAGCAGCTGTTATAAAAAATCATAAGTACAGTTCCATAGTGCTTATGATTCATTTCATCTCACTCCATTCACTTATTCATCCATACTCCATCTCATCCATCATTCATATTTCACTCCATTCCACATCTCATTCATCTCACTCCATCTTCCATTCATTTCATTTTCATGTCAAAACACAAAATTTGATATCTTGCTGTAAGTGAATAAGATATGTCATGAATTGCAGTACAACCCTTATGTTCCTTCATTCCATATTCATGACTGAATCCTTTCCATTCCATTATCCACTTCATACATATCATAATCCATCATCCATTTTCATTCATATCACATAACATTTCACCCATACTTCAAAAACATTCCATTTTCATGATTAAAGTGTTCTACAGGAACATTCTGCAGCTCAGTGGACATTCTGCAGCTGATCAGCCTTTCTGCAGCCCGACAGTCTTTCCGCAGCTATAAACCCTGAAGGCATCAACCAGCAGACATCAGAATTACAACAAAGTGATCCAGTGAATTCATGAATCAAAAACATCAAGAAAATTGTGAAAGATTCCTCCAAAGATGAGCAAAGAAGACAAAGGCTACAAAAACATCAAATAAAGGGCAGAGGTAACAAATTTAAATTACGATGGCATTTCATAAAAGTTTAGCATAGTTTAGTTGTGGATTATTCGAAAAGTTGTTTTAATTGTTTTTTATTGATCAAACACCAAACAAACCCTTTACAGAATATTAAAATCTTCCATTTCAAACTTCATATCCGATAGCATTTAAGCGGTGAAACGGCCAAAGCATTTGAATTTCCCACGTCTCTTAACCAATACATTTAATGATGATGATTTCCTCTGCCGTCGTAAAATCCTTCCCCGTCTCCTCAATCATTAACACAATCCTGCCACCTCACTTCACCACTCCATTCCGTGACCACTGTCATAACTTCATTCCGTAGCCGATATTCCATTCCGAAGACAGAGATATTATTATCAGGAGCTGAGCTAAAGGATATCATTTTGAACAGCATTGAGCATTGTAAACGCAGAGCAGAAGAGGTAAATTTGGAAGTATAATAGTGTGAGGACTCAAAGCCACTTGATCCCGTGGACAGATAGCATATCACTGTGGACGAAGTTCGGAGCATTTTCACTGTCAACTCAGAATTGTGGCCATGTAGAGTTTGAAGTCTGTTGTAGTGTTGAATTCGAAGCATACCATTTGCTACTAGAGACAGAGGTGTTTTTCAGTCCTTGAGTTTGAAGTCTTTTTGTTGCCAAAAACAGAGGTATTGCAGTATTAAAACTGAAACCGTTTGCTACTAAGAGCCAGAGGTATTGCACAAAAAGAAAATCTGAAGCCATCTCTCACTGCCTATCAGATATATATCAGTTCGAAATTTGAGATTGCTTTCACAATCAAACAGAAGCATATCAGCCAAAGGTTTTGAAGCTGTTGCCACTATAAAACAGAGGTATGTCATTCTAAGAATTGAAGCCATTTTAATCCGAAAGAAAAAACCATTGTTTTGTGGGTAGAGAAGAGTGTTAATTTGATATTGAAAAAAATCATGGGTTTCATCGTAAGGACTGAGCCTGTGGGATCAAAATATTTAGAAGGTTACCCACAATGCAAGGAAATGTTACAACAAATAGGATGGCTTCAATTTTTGAAAAAATTTAATGGCTTCCATAAGGAAGTCACTAAAACATTTGCCAGATCATTCCAAGGAACCGAAGTTGAAATAGGGGATGTCAAGTTTACTGTCACTGAATTTTTTATTGCAGAGGCTACAGGATTGTCCAGAACTGGAGAAAGATGGTTTAAAAATAGAGAATTCCATAATGACTCCTGGAAACAAATTTTAAAATCACCAAATATGGATGTTAGTGTGTTCAAGAAAGGAATTCCCAGTACTGCATTGAAAAGCAAATGGAGAAACATACTACTTCTTTTACAAAAATTTGTTACATGTGAGGGTAGATATGGGACATTTTATGTATACCACATCAGACTAATGATGCATTTTCTGGGAGAAGATTTAAATCTACCATATTTCTTGCATCAAAGTCTGAAGAAAATGGCTTCCTGTGTTCAGAGAAGAGTTCAGTTTCTAGAGACAACCCTGTATCATCATGGGTTGGTCAAAATTTTGATTGAGCATCATCTATCTAAAAAAAATGATACATGGGATGATTTCTTAATAAGAAATCATTTTGAAGAAGCAAAAGAACTATCACCTGAACCACAGCCCACAAAGAGAAGTAGGAAATGGAGGGCTTCAAAAGTTGAAATCGATAAACCAGTCCAAGAGAGCAGTGAAGAAATCATTTTAGAGAAGTTGACTCGAATAAAGAGGCAACTTAAGGAAGAGAAGATAATCAAAGAATCTGCTACAGAGAAAGGAGAGGGATCCTCTCAGCTTAGGAGAAGCCACAGATTAAAAGGAAAACTGAAGAAAACACCAATAAAACAAACAGGGGTAATCAATATTGAAGATGAAGAAACACCCATTGAAGAGGATGATGAAGAAGATTTTTATGAAGGCACTCCTGAAATTGATCCTGCTCAACAGGAAATTTATGATTATGTGGAAAATTTAGAGAGGACAGCTTCAGAAAGCAGAGAGAGAACCCCCAGTCCTCCACTGTCTGAAATTGATATATTAAGGAGGGATAGGTATGAGTTGGAATTGTTGAATAGACACATCAAAAATGAGAATGAAATTCTCAAAGATCAAATCAAGCTCAAAACTAATATGAACTCAACCTTATCCCTGCATATAGACAAAGTGGTGAGGACCAATGTGAAATTGAAGACAAGGAACAAAAAGCTAATCAAAGCACTCACCAACCTCAGGTTCAAACTTGTTATCAGGAAACCCAGAAGACCTCTAGCTTCCAGACAAAGGAGAAGAAGGGGATTAGATGTCCTTGCAGAAGCCTCTGAATTCATAGGATAATTTGCATGAGGACATGCAAAGAGACAGCAGTGGGGGTATGTTGAGCCTCAAATTTGTGCTTTCCTTCACCTCATTTTACCTCATTCTCCCTTTTCCATTTCTATTTTAAACCCAATTGATCAATAAAAATAGTTAAAATTACTTCTAGAATGGTTTACATGACTGACTTGTTGAATTTTGTGATTGTTGCTATTGTTAAGCATTTTGACCGGAACTAGCTGCAGAATGCAGGCATTCCGTAGCTAACCGGCGATTCTGCAGCTACCTTTATGTTTGAGTATGTTCCAGGTGGCCTCTTGAGGAAAAACGCATATGGGCATGATCCACGTCGTGCCTACATGGTGTGTTGCTCGTCATGGAAGAGGAAATGAATTCTGTGTACGGTTATGCACGTGGGAACACATTTGTGAAGGAAGACTCCTACTAGGACTGTCTCAGTCCAGGTGTCTTTTCTCCTTCACGCAGCCACCTCAAAGACTCCTAAGATGATTCGGATAAGGAAAGACATTATTCCTAAATTGTTGTAATTATTGTTACTTGCATTTACTTTATAAACTCTTGAGTAGACCGAGAGCTTAGTTAGAGATTTTATGTTAGATTTGCTGCTAGATTTTGTGCAAACTCTGTGATACATTCCTGAAAACGCAGAGTGTCATGTTCAAACTTTTGCATCGTAAATGGAGCAGACAAAGTTATTTTGAAGGCGTGATTTAATTTGGAGTTGAATTCCGTCAAGTGGTAGAGGGCCCCTGCCTCTTGCACGGATTTCTTTTGCGTAAAATAGATAAGTTTTTCCTAGCTGTCTTTACGTTTTGCATTTGGATTGATAGTTGTTTTGTTTTATCTATTGTAGTCGTATTCATTCTAGCTCTTCCACAAGAAGACACCCTTCCAACAAACCAAAATGATGAATGATTAATGACTATGGTATTGTAGGATAAGAGTTGAATTTTTATTTGTTTTTAACTAGATACTGTAGTTATATTCATTCTAGCTCTTCCACAAGAAGACATTCTTCCAATAGATCATAACAATGAGTGATGAATAACTATAGTGTTGTAGGAATTAGTTGTAGTTTTTGCTATTCACTATCACAGTCACACTTGTTCTAATCACTCTTCCACAAGAAGAAATTCTTCCAAAACATCCTTAAGAGGTTCAAGACATAACCATGATAATGAATGATTTAGTTGTGTGTTTGTACTAAAGTGTCATCTCTGATCTTGCTCTTAAACGCTTGTCCAATACATCATAAGAACGAGTAGGGTATGGATGTGATAACTTAGTTTTTCATTTGCTTTCAGTTCATTTGTTTTCAATTGCATACAAGTCCACAGTCAGAATTGTTCTACCTCTTCCACAAGAAGGAACTCTTCCAAAACATCACTAATGATGAACAAACAGATTGTGTAACTTCATAGATTAATGCATGTTAGTATAGTCAGAACAACTCCGGAGTTTCATTGCATTTAATTCATGATCAGTTACTTTGTTTCAAGTTTGATGATGACTTATAGTTTAACATTGTTCTAGTTTAGAAGCATCTTAGGTTCATGCTTAAATTAACTCATTGCACTTACATCTCATAGTCACACTGTCATCCTTTGCACAATAGATTACTTTAGTTGTTAGAATTCACAAGACAGCCTTCATTATTTACAAACATCTTTTTGTTCTGAAAACTACAAAGTGATCCATAACCATAGGAACAGAAGATAACATCACTATAAGGTCTGAAGTATCTCTGCAATCTCCTCATCATTTTATAAACAGAGCTCTTCCTCAAAAGAACTACTTTGAACTGGAATCCAATAACTTCTTGAGTATAAGTTCTGTGACATTCAATTAAATTGCAGAATAGAACTAGGAATTAATCATAGAATAAAAGAGCTTAGGACAGAGTATTGCATCATTAGTGTTTAATTGTTTAGTTAAAGGATTTGCATATTTAATGATCATTTCTTAAGTTTAGTTTGTGTCATCTGCCTAAAAAGTCATTATCAAGCTTTTGCTTTCATTTAGTCATAGTTCAGATTCTGTTTCATTGTTTTCAATTGCATTTACCATTCCATACATTAGGCTTAACTCTGTTTTTGACCACCAACTTCTTTCCATTAGTTTTCTAGGCATTTTCATTGTGAGCATAAAACATCAAAAGACCAAAACATCAAAAATCAACATAAAAGACCAAAAACATCACAAAACACTACACACAACGCATTAGGAAACAAGCACCTAGGTACATATGGTACACTTCACTTCAGCAGTTTACAAATCCTGGTTGACAATTAAATGAACTCAGTTTAGGAGACTAGATTGAGACCCAACAGCAGGTACACTATTGGATGGTTGAAAACCTAAGACCTAGGGTTTGGGTTCTCTAGACCGAGGATGTACCCTAGATTTTTGGGGATTTTTTGAAGGGTTAAATCATTGAGTTTGTCTTAGATATCCATTTCATTTCATTCTAATTCAAGAGATATTTTTTATGGTATGTGGTATGCCATGTGGTTCCTCCTAGTTAAAGAGATAAGTGAGTTTGAATTAAAAAACCCCAGTTGGTGGGCTAAGACCCCAAAATAAGGTGACTTGGCACATTTGCATTAGTTGGAGGCACCAAAAATAAATATTAAGGGTTTCTTTCCATACTTTGTGGAGATAGTATCCTAATGAAGGATTCAAGCCACTATGCACCCATATAACTCCTACATCTCGTTAGGTAGTGCATATTCCTTAGGGTATAAGAAAAAAAATAAAAAATATTTATCAATTAGAATTAAAAATTAATAATGTGTTAAAATCCTAAATGTATCCTTCAACGTTCACTATAGAAGCCGCTCTCAACTCTATGAAAATAAAGCTCATATATCCTCCAAAACAAGTCATCATGGAATTTTATTTATAAATTTGTTTCTACGAAGCTTAAGAAGGAAAAAAAAAAAAAACCCATTTGAGCCTAAATCTCAATGAACCTCATGACCGAATTTTAGACCTCGGTTCACTATATTTTTGGAGATATGATTGGAGGAAGTTAGGATTTTTGTAGGCTCCTAAATCCTGTGTCAAACATATGACCTTGGGAACATCGTCATAAATTTATCTATGAGCATTGGATTCAAATTTTGTAAAAAGTGACAGAAGGAGGACAGACTGTAGTTTTGTGGGTATTAGTTTTGGGGCCAAAGGTCGATACAGTGACACATGGCACTTTGTACAAGTTTTCTCTACTGAACGAGTCTATAATCAGGTCATAGTGGGAGATTGTGCATAACTCTTTCTTGAAGAATAAAATCTTAATGAGACCCATGTGGTTGGAAAGAGGACTCAAAAGGAGACCACGGGATGAAATTTGAGACCTTGGATATCTAAAATTCAATACATACAACAGATTCAATATCAAGCTCCTAGAAGAAAACAAAAATGTATGTTATATTTCCGTTCTAGCTAGGTTTTGGGTCCGGTTTATTTCAAGGGTATGCCACATAATTTAAGGGTTGAATTAGTAACTCTTTAAGAGACGTTACAACAAAATTTGGTGCCCTAACTAGTCACTTATATGAAATTAGTGAAGTAGTGTATTATTTAGTGCTATGATGATTTAAGTATAGAAAATACATTGAGTGTGATCTAAAGATTTTTAGGCTTGTGTATCCTTGTGTTACATAGCATTTTTTCACTATCCCTGCAATCCCCATCCCACACATTGGAGGCTCATTTTTGTGACCAAAATAAAGTATCATGCCTTGCAAATACCATTACTGCATCCTTTTCCATGAGGACAAAATTCCTTTTGTTGACAATTTCCTAAACAAACCATCAGAAGTATGTGTTTTTGCCTTGGCATTGGTAGCCTGTTATGCCCTCGTGCCAATGAGGAAGATTAACACTGAACCCAGAGCCAACTGATGCTCTGTCTTAGTTAGCTTCCCGTGGTAATTTGTTTATGGAATTTTTTTTAAAAATAGAGGCGAATTTTCCATCATAACAACTTCGTGGGCGAGCCGTAGGGAGTGGTTCGACTGAATAACCACGAACTTCCTCCTTTGGCCTCTTTTTTCCACCTTTTGAGGAAATATCCCAACGGATAAGGATTATATTCCACTATTTTAGGGATCCCAACCTCCTTCTCTCCCTCTATAAAGATATCTATCTTCCATTGATGAGCTAGTTGAATTGAACATATTATAGCAGAAATGATAAAGAGATTCCTATGCACTTTGCTGGAAAAGATAGAACGAAAGAGATCCTTATTGAGAGAGCTTAGGCTTGTGTCTTCATCTTGTTTGAATTCCCTGACATTCATTGAGATGCGCTTCGACTAAACCCCGCTAAAGGAGGCTGCGACATCAAGGCTCCAGTTGTAACTCTTTCTTCCCTTAATACATATGCATGACTATTTTCTGGTTCACATCTTGCGTTAATGTGTTTTATTTAATGCAATATGCTTAACCCTCCTTGACTGGTTAGTAGCTATGAATGAGATTGTTGTTTCGTATGCTTCTCTTGTTTGTTGATCTTCGTGCAGGTATCTAATCATTGCTGTGGAAGGATCGTGAACTGCCGAGGTAAGAATTAAGAGGCTACCACCACAACAGCCACGAAAACAGCGTTGGACTCCAGGTAGGTTGATCTACCTCGTCTATTTCATTCATTAATTAGGAACCTACATTCTATCTTGTATCTTTGTTACTAGACCCACTCTAGGGCTAGAGGGATCGTCTCTGTCCATAGAGAGGATTTACCTTCATAACAAATTGGTGGCTCCACTAGGGATCAGTGTGAGTTTGTCATTTTTCCCTTGTCAAGTCGACTTCGGTCATTTTCTTGCTTGTCTGCCTTTTCTATATTGCTTGATTGTTTAGAGTCCTCTTGTTTAGCTCCAGAGTGTCAAGATTGACCTCTGCTCACTGGTTTTCCTATTCTCCCATAGATATCTAGATTGGCGCATTTTTTTATTGAACGATCGTGCTCATTTGCGCATGTTTCTTGTGTTGCAGTAGCGTCAACACCTGTTTTATTACTGCCTTCCAGTCATGTCGAATCTTATAGGGTTTTGTTTGAACTCCCTCTTGAGTTTTTGGTCAGTTCTGCTTGACTTTGGGTTGGTTTTCTAATTTGAATTTTTTTTTTTTTTTGGATTGTTTTGACTGTCGTAAGCTTGCTCTTCTCAGTTTCTTGTTCATTTTCTTATTAATACAGTTTATGGCCTTAGGGTTTATGAGTGTCTTAGCTCACCGAGCCTTCTAATTGGAGGTCGATTCATTTGATTCTTGTGAATATTATCCTTTGATCAATTGCGTTTAAGTCTTTCTTGATCCCTTGGGCATTTGTTTTGGTTGAATGATCATTTTGAGTTTTGTTTGATTCTTCTTCTTGCCGCTCTGAGCATAGATCACATTCCTCGTTTGGATCGTTTTGAAAGCTTTCTCTTTGTTTCAAAGAGTGCATCATTGGTTTGAGTGCATTTTTTTGTTTGTGTTGCTTTCATTGAATCATTCGGTTTAGCTCTTTACATTCACAATCTTCATAAATAGTGTTTGTTTTGTTTTTTACTGTAATTAGTGAATTGTGTGCTTCATCTCATTGAAAAAAAAAATTGCATTCTTTTGTTTGCATGAAAAAGGAAAAGTTATTTTTCATAATTAGTGCCTGATAAACTAGGAAATAGTTTTTCATTTTTTGCTTGATTGTATTAGATGCATTAGTGTATTTCTTCATGTGATTTCATTGATTTATATTTTTTGAAAGATCTTTATCCTTCTCTTAATTAGTGTTCATTGAATGGAAAATGGTGTTCATTTTCATATAGTTTGCATTTAGGAAATTTGAGATCGAAATACCGTAGGGCCTTGAACCTAAAACACTAATTCAATATCAAATATAAAATCAATTGAATAACCTAAGGGAACATTGGAACCTAACGCAAAAATTTTAGTGGTCTAGGCTAGAAACATGTTCCGGCATCTTTAAACCTAGTAGCTATTATTTGCCTTCTGGCTTTAGACAACACTAGTATGGACTTGTGCTCCCCGTACCGTCGAGTATATAAAGGGAGACCCCTATAGGTTCAAATACTTTTACCATAGGAAGTCGAGTCTTCTGCCCTATAACTATGATACACCGAACACAACATTCAGGGAGACTACCTGCATGTACATTAAGTCCTTGGTCATTTCTATTTCATTTGATCACTAAGGTGTATATGGCAGTTCACGGAAACTTGGTACACCCTCTTACTTAGATTACCTAAGTAGTCATTTCAATGTTTTTGTGACTCCTTAAAAAGAGAAGAGGTCATTGAGCACTTGTCCTTTCATGCTCATTTAAAATTGAAAGTGACTAGAGTCATATTTTGTTTGTTTCTCGACTCTTGAAATATGAAACAACAAAGTCCAGTTTCAATGTCATAAAACTAATTACCCACGATCACATGCCCATTAAAAGTTTGTTACTTTGCTTGTTTTTGTTTTTCCTTAGACTTTGATCTTGAAGCCTTCATTTGCCTATCTCATTTTCCTTCCTGTGTTAAAATACTGTCACAGTGGCAGAACCACCAATTTCATCATCTTATTCACTGTTGCCTAGTGGTGGTTTCTTTCCTGACGTTTCTTATGAAACCCCTCAGTCCACTAGATTTGCTGAGTTTTCGCAACCTATTCTCTCGACTATCTTGCCTCTTGCTACTCGATCACCCCCTGAAGAGTCAGTTGAGTTCAATTGGCCTCCTATAGGTGCTTGGTATGGTTTTTGGGATATGGATTCTTTGAGTCTTGTTGGTAGTGAAGGAATGCCTATTTCTACAGGAGAATATCAACTTTTCCTAGAAGATCTCCCGCATGTTTCTGTTCAATATTATCCTCAATTGGTGTCAGTTCAACCCGGTTATCAGACTTTGAATTAGATTATTTTTGGTGTTGCATCCATAGTGCAATGTAGTACATCAACTCCCCCAAGGAGTTCAACCCTTCCTTCATTGGGACTATCACCTTCAACACTGAGTTCGTCGGTCACTATTACGTCTGTCCTAGCCCAACCTACCGTATGTGTGGCTTCGTCTACGTTGGTTGTTATGACTCAGTCGTCATGATCTTTTCACACTCATAAGTCTATCTCTCTTAATCCCACATGGCCTGTCAATCAGGTTATGAGCAGATCACAAGGTCGTGCTCCGAAGGCTGCACCTGCTGGTGCGGCTACGACTACCCCTATGGTTTCTACCTATACTTTTGATGAGCACATCTTGGACATTTACTGACGATATTTTCCTTCTCCAGATGCTCACTCTCCTGAGGCCATGTCTACTTCTAGTATGACTTCGAATATCCCTATGATTCCTCACAGCCTTACTTTTGAAGAGTATTTTTTGGTTGTTCAACAACAAAACTCTTAGGGTTCTCAGCTGCCCCAAGCTCCTATCAATCCTCCCCATACTATGATGCCTTCGGGTAACCCCATCTATTTTCCTCCTGTCAATCCCAATTAGGTTATCTATTTGCGTCTGAAAAATCCTTATCATATTGTCACTTATCAAGGAATTTTGTTACAGGGAAAAACATCAGGCTTATAAGGACAACCCTTATAAGGACAACCTTTAGCCCAGCAGGGACAACCCTTTGGTCCTCAAGGACAACCTTACAGTTGGCAAGGTCAACCTTCGGTCCAACAAGGACAACACTACAGTCCTTTAGGTCAGCCTCAACTATAAACTTTGTATGTTTTTGGGAGGAAAATGTATCCACCACATGGAAAACCTCTTGTACAAAAACAAAAACTGTACATTTAGTAGGGCCAAAACTTTGTGCAACAAGGACAACCTATGGTCCTACTTTGGGTTAACCTAGTTATCAGGGGCAACCTGGTCCATCATGACCATCGAGTCAACCTCTTCCACAAGGGCAACTTGGTGGCGCCCCATATCCAGGCCAACCTGCTCCATAGGGGCAGCCTGCCCAACCTCAGCAGCCGCGTCAAGCTGCTCAACTAGCTCAGCAGCTTGTTCAACCTGCTCAATATCTGGTTCAACCTATTCAACAGCTTGTTCAACATGCTTAGTAGCCGGTTCAACCTATTCATCCGACTTATTAGGGTCCTCTTACTTAACAGGGTCCACCTGCTCAGTAGCATGCTCAACCTACTCAGTAGTGTCCACCTGCTCAACCCCAAGGCACTTATTACCCCCGAGGTCATTATTAGCTGGTATATAGTGAGCCCCAAGGGTTCACTTATTACCCTCAAAATCAATCCCAGTTGGTGTATAATCAACCTCAAGGCCATGTTTACATTCCACAACAAAATCCATACGTTGCTCAGCAAGGACCTTAATGGTATGCTCAGAATCAGTATCCTGGTCCTCAACCATAGTATCAGTAGAATTGTCAGGCTTATAACCCCTATGGTCAAAATCTGCTGGGACAAAACATATGGGGGCATAATTTCTAACAGATTGGGTGGAATGTTAACACGGGTCCTTATCAGAGACCTCCAATGCCTTTTAATCCTCTATTACCATTTCTCGCTACGTTGGAACTGTCTGATATGTCAAAGTTAACGAATGATCCAATTATTCATAACCCGTATTGGCCTCAGGTTTTGACTAAGATTCCTAGTGATTCTCCTAAGTTTGAGGGTAAGTCTGGAGAAGAACCCCAAGCACATGTTATGAATTACCACTTGTGGTGATCCTTTAACTCTTGGGTTGACGATTCCATTCGACACCATCTTTTCCAATGGGCTCTTACTGGTGCTGCTGTAGAGTGGTACATTGATCTATCTTGTGGCATCTTTCAAGACTTCAACTCTCTCGCCATGGCATTCCTTATGCATTTTCAGTTACTGGTTCATTATGAGACTGGGACACACCTCCTCACATCCTTGAAACATGACCGAGCTACTCATATCTCGGATCATATTCATGAATGGAGGTGGCATTTTCGCTTGATCAAGTTTGAGATTCCTGATAAGCTTATGACTGATTGGTTCACTACCTCCTTTGTCAATCAGATCGTGAAAGACATGGCTATGGGAGCATGTGTAATTGAGGAACAAGCCATTTCTCGTGCCCAATACCTTGATCTTGTGTACTCTCAGTCTGGCACATTGTATGATATCTTGCTTGATGCCCCCCGACCTGGAACTTCTAAAGCACCAGCGACCCCATCCGTTCATGGTATTATTGGTTCCGTGTCTCAGACTTCTTAGGAAGTCTTCTCTTTCAAATCCTAGGAATAAAAAGTCTAATCCTTCCAATGATGTTTCTTCTCATCCCACTCTGAATCCTATTAAAACCTCAGAAGTCAATGTTGTTCAGGCCAATCTGACGGAAAAAACTTCCAAGGGGAAAAAGAAGGGTAAAGGTAAGGCCAAAGCTAATACCCTGAAACTAGATTCTTCAAAACCTCGTGCTGATGATGGTTCATAGCGCAAGCTGAAGTACCCTTGTTTGATTTGTGACGAAGAGCACTACACCAAGGATTGTCCTCAATGGTCCGAAGTGAGCCGATTTCTCAAAGGCACCCAGGGAACTACAACTGTTATTAAATAACCTTTTCCATATCACTAGACCCAAAAGGTAGAACAACCTAAATCCTCTGCTCCATTTGGCTCTCAGGTGTTCATTATGAGCGGTTCTAAATTAATTTCTATTGCTACTCGATCAAAATATTATTTTAGATTGCATCAAGCGGTGGGGAAGGAGATAGTTGATGGTCCTCCTCCTTTGCCTGCTTCTGGCCATCTACAGATTGAAAGGCCTAGTGATGAGCCCATTGTACGACCACCTTCTAAAGGTGTACTCCGCTAGTATTCTTACAATCCAAACGCCCTTGCCATTCAACATTACAATATTGTTGAGGATTTGGCTCAGGCACCATCTGCAATGTCTACACTAGAAGTACTTCAGAGTTTTCCATCTCAATGGAAAGCTTTGTTATCTATGATTGGCGGGGTTGGTCCTGCTGATACTAGCCTTCTCGCTTTCGATTTAGAGAATTTGGTTCCATGACTCCCACACCAAATTGTGCTCATTATACAAGTTGTCATTAATGGTCTCGATATCCATTGAGCAATTGTGGACGAAGGTGAATCTACATGAAGCATGTCGTTTTCTTGCTAGAAAGCCATTGGTTATCCGACCTTAAACTCATCACCAAATACCCTTGAAGAATTTGATGGAAGGGAATCAAAACCTTTAGGTGTTCTCAGTAGTTTACCGATTACCTTGAAAGGGAAGACAATTAATATCGAGGTAGAAGTAGTTGACACCAAGCTCAATTACAATCTTCTCCTTAGTTGCAGTTGGACTCACGTCATGTTCTGCGTTCCATCCAATATCTTTTGTTTTCTGAAATTCCCGCATGAAGGAAAGTGATCAATTGTCATTCTCCACTTATTCTTCTGAGAACAATGTTCCATATGTGGATCAAATTCCTACTCCCTACGAGAGTGTAGGGCCGGGTCCCTTCCAAGATCTTGCCCTCATGGGTATTTTTCCCCTTCCTCCACCCAATATTGTTTAGATCAATATGATCTCTCGATCTGATGACTCATGGATCATCCCTTTGCATGAACATATCGATTATTTTGGAGATTTGATGCCATTAAGTCTGATATAGATTGACTATTGTAAACTTCTTGCGGTCTTGGATCCTCCACATTTGAGTATGTCTCTCGACACTTATTCTCAATCCCCTTGGATCGGCAATCCAGATCCGTCTGATCCCTTGAAAGAGATATTTCCCTCTGATGAAGGCATCATGGAAACTATGTCTCTTAAGGATTTTCCATGGGAAGATATTCATCATCGTTCCTCGTTCATGCCCGGCCCCGGGGCCATGTCTTCATGTCTTCATAGGTTTGCATCTCAGGTTCCTTCTCCTCCACTTCAAACACCTATTCTGATACATGAAGTTTTTTCAGAGGTTAACTTGAGTAATTGTAATATTCCTTTTTCAGGAATATCACAAGTCTGTGCCAGAGATGGAATGTGGGGGCATTTACCAGATATTTCACCTTCCAAAGAAGGGTGAGATCTGGAGGCTTGCTAGCCCTTTGCAGACTCTGTCTACAGATATGTGAAATTTCCTAGTAGGAATGGCTAGCAACCCAATCTTGGAAAACAAATTTTCCAGAAATGGAGGTAGTAGGTTTTGATCCCTGGTCTAGGATCCCTTGAATATGTCCTTCTAGAGCTTAAATCCAAGAGTGGACTCAGAACAAATATTTCTAGGAGCTTGAGACAAGCCTCCTTTACTTATTATCTTTAGAAAAGGGTCCAATGAAGAGGGCTGCAACAACACTTTTCTCAACAAAGGAAATGACAACGTTATCTCTAAAGAGCCATGTCACATGAAGATGAAATCAACCTTCAAATACATATGCAGTAGAAAATTTAGACAAACTCTTGAGAAATCTATTACTCAAATCAAGTAAAGAGTCTTAATGAGACATGTGCATAAAAATGGAGAAAATACTACTTGCATAGTTTATTCTCAACTAAGACTACGCAGTCTATGGAGGTACTGCAACAGTAAATACATAAATATGAATGATACAGTAATGTAATCTCAAATAAAGAAGGGGGAGCAAGGCTTCAACCCCTAAAAATACAATACAACAATCCCTTAAGGGGATTGGATGGAAACTAGACAAAATGGAAAATTTACCAAAATGTTGGAGTTGTTGGGCAGCTGCTGCAACTCAATAGGAACTGGAAATGAAAGAAGCTTGCCAAATATGATGCCTTTACTAAAATAAATCCTTTGTTCAATCTTCTAGATGAAAGGTTGATCCTTTCATTGAAGATCTCACCACCCACTAAAATGTTGCAACTCTCACTTCAAATGCTCTCTATGAACTGTGCAGTCAAGGAAGAGGGATGCTCTTCTGTTGATGGAAAATGGTTGGCCTTGTTATCACTTAGATTTTCCTTGAAGTTGTAGGGAAGAGGAAAGGGGTCCAAGGTAACCACAAACCAATATTTTAGGTACAGAATCTAGCCAATTTGTACCCAGAGAGGGCTCTCTCTATAAAATTTAGCTTTGTTTTAGAAGATATTAGGCTAATTATAAAGTTCAGGGGTTTTTTTTGAATTTGGGTGGTGGAATTCGATATCTGAGAGAAATTGAGTATTTCAGGCCATTGGGCTATGGAGTCAAAGGATGGCTTCACTGGATTAAGTTTCTAAACAAAAGATGGTTTTACAAGGCAATATAATCAAACGAAGAACAATTATAGATCTTTTAAAGCGAATGAAATGGAATTAAAATGGATGAAAGGAAACTAAGAATCTTTCAACACATTCAAAGAGGGAAATTGAGTGATTATCAATAAAGAGCATTTAAGTATTCTTCATTAAATAATCAAAATTCTTAAACTAGTGAAACAGGAGCAGTTAAGAATTCGCTGTTCAAAACCAGTTTAGAAGAAAACATTTAGAATAAAAATGATTAAAACCAGATTACACTTAAGCACTTTCAGATTTATTCCTTTTCATTAATTATTCAGAAATGAAACACAATGATATAATAAACAGATATAAAGACTTTAAAACACAAGAGAAAGAAGACTTATTGATCCGTAGTCTGACACATAAATCCTGTAAAAAGTCTTTCGTCTCAATTCATCATCCAGCTAGCCACAAAGAAATTTCTCCAATAACACTTTATTCCGAAAAATTCAATGTTACAGCAAAGTATAATAATCCACCTAAAATACTTCCAAGAGTGAAGTATTTATACAAATTCTAAACTAAAATATCTTGAAAAAATATTAAGATTGGTTCACAAATCTCTCCAACTATTTTACATAAATAGAACTTAAGTAAAGGACACTCAAACTAATGCATATATTTGGCACTATTTTTTATGGATAGGTGATGAAAAAGAGGATAATTCTAATTTGATCCAACTCTTAGTTGATGATGAGGAATCCAAGTCACTAACTGCTTCCTTTCTTTGTGCATTATGCTTCAACAATTCTGCAAACTTTGGGTCCCATGATATATTTTTATTTCTCAATACGTAATAGATATGTAAAAATTTAAAGAAGGTATTGTGGAATAGTATGTTGGTGAGATAAACCTCTTTCATTTTCCTAAAATTCCTCTCCATATGTGCACAATAGGCTCTGCAAAAATATGTGTAAAACAGAGTTTTACAGAGTCTGAAAAATAACCTATAAAGATGTGCATGTATCTCTGATTCCGAAATCATTGTGCAAAAAGTGAGATAGGTTTTTGTAGATGGGTCACTTAGGAAAAAAAAAACCTTCAGTTTTGTATGATGTATTTTTTATTGGCCACAATATTCTCTGCAAATTGATGACTTAATCTGGAATTTTTTGCAAAAAGTGCTTTCCAACATTGTTTAATATTTCCAAAACCATAATAGCTGTTAGAAAGGTGAGAGAGGTTTTTGTAGATGGTCCTCTTAAGAACATAAACCTCCTTCATTTTTTCAAATTTCATCTTGGATTGATCACAATAGTTTCTGCAATACAATGACTAAAACATGAAATTTCTGCAAAAATGTTCCTTCTTGTTGTGTTTTTCATCTTTTCACTTTTTTGTTTTTTTGACTGTTTTAATTTCACTTTAGACAAAATTAAATGTTGGTGAAAGTATTTTCATTTCTTTTTACCATTTTACTGCCTCTGTAATTACTTTTACTGTTTACCTTTGACTGCACTGTAACTTCATTTTAACTTTCACTCTGACTTTTACCTGATACACTTTAACCACTGATACTCCTTAATTGTTATGCTCTATAACCTCTGTTTATCCTTTTATCCTCCTTTATCATGACTTAATATAGTAAATAATCAAAAATTCATGTAAGGATAATTTTACAAAAGTTCAAACATTTCTTTCCACCATTTAGCTTCTGGTATTCTGGTTCTTTGCAGCGGCAAAAAGTTCGAAGAGGATTTTCACTGAGAACAAGGTTTTTAATTTGGAAATCCCTATCTACTAGAGGCAGATAGTATAAATCTCTGTAAGGAGCATTCAGGGGTGTGACATTCAAAGCCACCGGAATTTCCATTTCTGGTTCTTGTGGATTTAGAAATGAATTCGGGGTTTTTTTATGAAAAACGAGCACAATCACAGGTTTGGGAATGCAAATGTAGTTTTGGGAACTGTTCTGAACTCTGTTTCAATTTTATTATAAAATTCAAAAAAAAACCTGGTTTTTTTTTACAGAGTTTGATGGGAATTGAGGTAAATACCTGTTATCCTGGGGAATGAACAGTAATTGGAACATGTATTAGCTATGGCAGATGAATTCTGGATGCTTGAATGCAAATTTCTTTAGCATGGGAGCAGTTGGCAAAGTTCGACGGTTGATTTCGAAAATCGTTGCATGAGACAGTTAAAATGACGTGGGTATGTTTGTTTTATTCAAAAAATCAAAGGTTGGTGGGTTTTTAATGGATGAAGTCAACAAGTATGGAGGCTTCGTCAGGGAAGGCGGTAAGCGGTTTCTATCGCATCGCTTTTGAGGGAGGGCGGTTTTCAATGGAGGGCGAGCGATTCCATACGATGAACGACGCGTGGTGCGACACTGTTCAGAAAACCGCCTGGCCATCGCGCGTTATCGTTCGGACGAGGATGGCCATCGATATTGATAATAACCATTGATTTGGAGTTGACCAATCGAACAACGATCGGGTTGTCAAGATGGTGGAGAGTTAACAGGGCAGGCCCAATGCAATTTAAATGTTAATTAATCACATCGGGGATGATCCTATTGGTGGGACAGGTTATTAATTAATCGTGAGGATTAATTAATCCCTTTATAAAACGCAGAAAAGTGATCGGGAAAGGTTTTAAACTGGGATTTAACCAAGGTTACGACTTGCGGTTAAGGGATGTGTATTTGGGATTTTAACAAAGGGTTATAGTTTTAACCTTGGGTAAAGGGAGTCGGGGAAGAAAAATACACAAGGGAAGGGTTACTTTGAAGTTTGGTTTAAACAAAACTTCGTTAATTTTGTTTTAAAACACGTAATAAAACATGTTTTAACTGTTTTTCAATATATTTCTATTATATGGTAATTAAATCAATGTAATCTAATTACCATAGGAGGCAGGATTAATATAAAGATATATTTTAGCCAAAAGGGAGTATAATGAGGGTGTTTTATTTAAACATGTGGGGATTAAATACTTTGACTAAAATTATAATAAATAGGTTTTTGTTTATTTTATAAAAAATGAGTTATATATAATAGGAGAAGGTCATTTTTATAGGGATTTAAATAATAAATTAGAAATTAATATGGAAAATAAAATGAAGCACTAAGTGTAAAGCATTAGGTTAATGTCTTTAACTTATGCTTTTATGAAATAGGGTTTTTATGAAATATTGCATGATTTTCCTAAGTAAAATGGGATTTTACTTAGGAAAAGATTTTTTAGAGGTGAATGAATGTCATGATGAATGGTTTTAAGTACTTAGGCTTTTCCAATTATTGGGCCGAGGGTCTAGTCCCTCCAAAAGTCAAGGAAATGCCTTGAGCCCCTTTAATTTTCAAATACCTTAATACTTGGGGGAAATTAGTGAAATCTTTAGGGAAAAATGAGAAGGGAAGTTAATAATTTTGACTTTGTTTTGCTTTGAAATTCTTCTAGTGTAGTGTCTATCTTTGCACTTTGTGATGAAAGTAAATATCAACACATTTAGAGTCATTTTCCATCACATGTAATTCTGCAACATCATCTACCTACCCTACCTACTTTACTCTATCATTTTTCTTCTTTATTAGGGTGCACTTAGACTGGAAAACCCTTATCACACTTTTTCTTTTACATGTGAAAATATATCTAATTCTACCCTTATTACATCCAAGGGCTCAGATTAAACTGTTGAGCTCCTTTTATTTACTCTACCTATCTACTAATCTGCCAAGATTAAACAGTTTGGTCAGATTTTATTCTCTATTTCTAAAACATAAAATTGAAAGATGAACTAGCCAAGCTTAAATTGTTTGATTGTTCATAAATTGTGGCATAGGATACAAGTTGCACACAATTTTTTTATTACATAAGATTAAAAGGTAGTGGCATTTAGATTTGCTCACTTTCCTTGGCCTTTCTTTTGGTGGGGTTCATTTTCTTTTACTTTTTGGCCATTTTTATTCTTTTTACCCTTTGATTTCTCTTTTAGGGTATACCCTCTTTACATTTTTTTAAAATTTTTTGAATTTTTTAATAATATGAAAAAATTTTACAACAAGAAAAGGTATGAACATATTACATAGCCCATCAAGTCAATCATGAAATATGACACCTATTGGTATAGGAGTCTAACACTGGCTCCACTTGGGGATGGCTTTTCCTGGTGAAAATTGCCAGTTCAAGAAATGGCTATTCATCCACGGACTCGTGAACCCGCTGTAAATGCCCTGTCTTCTCGTAAACCGAAACTGACCAACCAAATAAATACATGCAAAAGCTAAAACCAACTTAATGAAAACTAGCTAAAAATTAAAAACTAAAAAAAATGCTCAAAATTCTGAGCTTATTGGCACTCATCTACCTACTCAATCTACTAAAAATCTTATTGAATCAGGTAATACAAAAATGCCAATGAATCCAATCAAGTAGCTGTAAAAATAAATGGATAACTTGATTTCTTGTGATCAAAATTGGAAGTATATTATGATCATGTGCCTTTATAATCAACGATAAGATGTGAAATGGCTTTCTGATATATTTGATCCTCATAGATAAAACATGTTTGCAGACTTGAGGTAAAAATATTCTCCATATAATTTGCTATAGGATCATTAAAAGCATAATGTATGATTTGTGTTTCTAGGCCTTCAATGACTAGTTTCTCAATTGAATTATGAATATTAGACCATGAACTTATTTCTTCAATCTTGTTTTTGAAAGAATAATCATCTTCAATATGCAAGTCAAAAGATAGTACAATTTCCTCTTGCTTTGGAGAAGGAAGATTTTCAAAGAATTCTTTAGGATTTCGGAAATTGTATGACTGAATTTGAGAATGCAAAAGTTTGATTTCATTTTCATAATTTTCTGTAAAATTATCTCGAGAACACATATTTCTCGCTTGTAAGAATATTTTCTTGATCTAAAAATAAGAAGCAGAGCTTCAAGAAATCCTCACTGTCAAGTTCCGATATCTCATCCCTCAAAATAGCTAGTGATTGTTCTGTGAAATTATCTTGAATTGGGAGAACATAGTTATCATCATACTGATCATATTTAGGAAAATCTTCAGAAGAAGGAATGTCATCAATTATAAACAATGGATCAGAAAATTTCTCTTCCAACAATCCTAATATATCTTGATTAGATTGATTGCATTCTATTTGAAAGTCATTATTTTGCTCAATAGGAGTGCTAGCAAGCAATGGGCCTTTTTGGGAAGGTAGAATAACATGAGCATCAACTTGTTCTTCTATCTCTTCATGGATAAAAACTTTAGTACATTCATCAACATTAGAATAAGTAGAAAAAATTTCTTCATTATGTAAATATTTTGAGGATGGTTGCATCTTTAGAAGCAAATTGATTTCTTCTTCAGTGAGAGGGGTGGGAATCTCTGAATTCTTAGATTGAAAGTACAATTGTTTTTTCTCTTATCTAAAAATTGATCATGAGGTTGAATATTTTCTTTAACTCCATTCAAAACATTAAATGAAATATAATTTGTTAATACAGAGGGGTTTTGAGGATCTTGATTCATCTCCTGATCTATTTCATCTTTGTTTAACTCCTCTTGATTATATGACATTTAACTTGAGAATGAAAGTTCTGGATTTCTTCTAATAAATCCTCAGGATGCCAATTTTCAAAATCTTCATCAATATTTTTAAGGTAATGTATAAGATCTTCAGCTTGATCACAACAATTTTCAGCTAATGATAAATATGGAAAATCTTATTTGTAATTCTCATAAAATACCTTATGAAAATATTTTAGAGAAAACAAACTTGCAGGTTTGAGAGCTTCGTACCATTACCTTGCTTTTCCTTCTAAGGTTGCGATGAATATTTTCATGAGGCAATCCTCATGCCAATCACCCTTCACTATTGATGAGTGTATATGAAATTTAATGAGATGTAGTAAAGGATCATCAATATTCTCATCTCGAAACATGGGTAGATTGTTACCCCAATTTACCTTTGGTAGCTTGTGTGGAAATCCAGGTATGTGATTTCTGCTCATGGGAGCATATATTCGTTTTATTCTTGGATCATCTTGAAAATCAGCCATAACGAAAGGCCACGGTATCTGTATAACCAAGTTAGATCCTTATATAAAATACAATACATATTGAAAAAAAAATTTAACGAGAAAGAACATAATGTCTTGGATTAAGATCCAAGTTGAAAGCTTGATATTTCCATATTGTTCTTCCAGGTTCATTCCTCCAATGGAGTCTTGATTGCGAAATTGGTGTGGAGTTGCCAGGTGGATGATTTTAACCTTTGTGTGTCTGATCATTGTCCACCATCATAGATCAACATTCGAACTCCGTGTATATTTCTAAAGAAAAGGTTAGTCTTCTCAAATTTTCGGGGTCAAGATAATTCTCTTTTTTTTTTTTTTTGGTCTAAATGGAATGAAAAATACAACTTCGACAATCTCTTTAAGAAGTTTAAGATTTTGGATTTAAATTTTCTTAAAGATTTATTTGATTAGAGGAACTGATCAAATGTTTGAAACCAAATTTCAGTTCATAAAATAGACCAGAGATAGACTGAAGCAGCATTTATTTACTATGCAATTGCAGAGCAAAAGCAGTTCAAAGGCTACCTGGCTAACTGCAGGCTCCGTCTGTAGTTTATAAAATAAACAATAGTAACAATAGAATTATTCAGATCCCCAGTATGGTCGCCACTATGTTATCACTTAGATTTTCCTTGAAGTTGTAGGGAAGAGGAAAGGGGTCCGAGGTAACCACAAACCAATATTTTAGGTACAGAATCTAGCCAATGCAGCTTGAGCATAAACTACAATAGAGAATGAAAAAATATATGGTTCCTCAACCACCGATTTGCTACTACATTCTCCTCATGCATTTGGAGAAAATGAGTGATGTATGATGCAAGGTGAGCATGTCCTCCAAAATAAAAATCTCCCCCAAGTCCATCAAGGGGATGACCATCAACTATGCTCTTGGCCCCAAGTAGATCAAGGAGCCTTTGAAAAAGAATGCTTCTCCCTTGAGCATCATCGTGCATACACATGGTTAAGGAATCAACATGTAAATCATATTACCATGTTTTCTGCTCATGCAAAAGGAGCAACTCATAGATTAATCTCTCCTCTTCCCCCCAAGGAAAAGAAGTGACTGTGCCCATTCCTTCAAAGAGTGGTGTGCATATACTACTCCCATGCGACCTGTACAAGTGGGAAGGTTGTTTTCCCTCCGTTGCTTCCCCTGCCACAACACAGGTACTGAAAGGAGAGTGGGTAAGAGATAGTGAGGGGATGATACCCTCTGCTTTGGTTTTACTCAAAACCCCCAGCGCTGCATCAAGCTGTCCCAAGGCCTCCACACTGCTGAAATTAGTGATTGATGCCTCACTGTCTGAAGCATCTATCCTCCTCTTTTGAACCAGTGGCCTCCTTGGTGTGATGTCTCCACTCAATGAGGCACTCTCATTTGAAGATGATTGTATACATGGATGAACAACCCTGTCCATGCTTCCACCGTGCAACTCAATCACCTTCCTAGGTGTAATGACCTCCAAAAATGGATAGAGATGGGCCCTCCTCATCACATGGTGCTGGGTCTCTCCTCTTTCTCCTTCCTAAATATTCATGGTTTTACACCTCATCTTCCATGGCACATGTGAATCATGAAGTGTGCCTTGATCTCCATGCATGAGATCCTGGGGACCTTCTTGCAAAGACACAAGAATACCTCTATTTGGAGAAAAATCTCCTTCTTCCTCTGCATGAGGTACTAGATGATCTCTAGATTTAGCAGCGTTGTTGCCCTCTATCTTTGCAATAGATTTGGGCAACATCCCAATAATCTGATCCAACTTTGAAAAAGAGAGCTCTCTGGTTTGTTTCTCAAAGGTGTGGGATGAAAGTTTGGCCTCCAAAAAGGCTTGATGCAAGTTTTCAGCCCCTCCAATTGTTTCTTGAGGTGGTTTTGCATTTCTATGCAAGGGTTTTGTTTGAGTCCCGTGGTTTAACTCCATCTCATGAGTTTCAAGAATTTTTCAATCAAATATTCTCACCCATGACTTAGTGAAATTTATATATGATGAGGCTTTAACATTCCGGAAAGAAATGGACTCAAGTTTCCACCATGCATGAGCCTTACCTCTCAAATGCAGTGTTGCAACCTTGATGATTTCCTCTTATGAAATGTGCGACTGATGATTTCCACCCAATCTTTGGCTGAATATGAAGGTGAACTTCCAAAAGTAGATAGATGAAATCTATCTTGCTGCTCCTTCCCCTTCACCTTGCTCTTGCAAAACTCAGAAAAAGTGGGTTGATTTCTAAATCCATAAGTGTGAGACTCATACTCCTTCAAGAAATCACTAAGGGTTTCCTCCTTAGTCACCTTTCCTCCTTCTTCCATTTCCCTCATGAGAATGCTAGGCCTTTGACTGTGTTGTTTATCATGGTGTGTGGCTGCATGCTTACCCTCACCATGTGCAAATCTAGGGATTTCTTTAGTTTCGAAACCTCTTTGAGATTATCCATCAATATCCCTCTTAACTTTTCTGAAATCTTCATGTGTGCCTTGCATATATTTGGGAAAAGGACTTGTGAGTATTTTCTTCTCCTTTCTTCCAAGATATGGATTCTCTCTCCTACTAAACTCCTCATTTCCTTTTAGATGAGAATAGGAAGTGCAGGGGTCTTCCTTTTGTATTTGCTCTTCCTCCTTGGGGAGGTTCTTCTTCTTTTCAAAAATGGATGAGATCAATCTCATACTCTTCGTCTTTTGTTCTCTTTCTTGGGCTTTGAAGGCCACAGGCTAAGCCAATAAAGATGCTTTGATACCACTGTAATATTCATTTTTCAGGAATATCACAAGTCTGTGCCAGAGGTAGAAAGTGGGGGCATTTATCGGATATGTCACCTTCTAAAGAAGGGTGATATCCAGAGGCTTGCCAGCCCTTTGTAGACTCTATCTACAGATATGTGAAATTTCCTAGTAGTAATGGCTAGCAACCCAAGCATGGAAAACACATTTTCCAGAAATGGAGGTAGCAGGATTTGATCCCTGGTTTTGGATCCCTTAAATATTTCCTTCTAGAGCTTAAATCCAAGACTGGACTTAGAAAAAATATTTGTAGGAGCTTGAGACAAGCCTCCTTCACCTGTTATCTTCAGAAAAGGGTCCATGAAGAGGGTTGCAACAACACTTTGCTCAACAAAGGAAATGACAACGTTATCTCTAAAGAGCCATGTCACATGAAGATGAAATCAGCCTTCAAATACATATGTAGCAAAAAATGTAGACAAACTCTTGAGAAATGTATTACTCAAATCAAGTAAAGAGTCTCAATGAGACATGTGCATAAAAATGGAGAAAATATTGCCTGCATAGTTTATTCTCAACTAAGACTGCGCAGTCTATGGAGGTACTGTAGCAGTAAATACATAACCATGAATGATACAACAATGTAATCTCAAATAAAGAAGGGGGAGAAAGGCTTCAAACCCTAAAAATGCAATACAACAATCCCTTAAGGGGATTGGATGGAAACTAGACAAAATGGAAAATTTACCAAAATGCAGGAATTGTTGGGCAGGTATTGCAACTAAATAGGAACTGGAAATGAAAGGAGCTTGCTGAATATGATGCCTTTGCTGAAATAACTCATTTGTTCAATCTTTTAGATGAAAGGCTGATCCTTTCATTGAAGATCTCACCACCCACTAAAATGCTGCAACCCTCACTGCAAATTCTCTCTATGAAATGCGCATCAAGGAAGAGGGATGCTCTTTTGCTGATGGAAAATGGTTGGCCTAATGCCAATGATGATGGAATGAAGATTAGAAACTCCCTCACTGATATCCCAAAGGAATGGAGGCTCCCTCCTCTGAAATACAATGCCGGAAGTGGTGTTGAGAAACCCTCCCCTGCAACACCCAACAACACAACTCAACCACCAATGGAGACTGCACTCGAGCTAAATGGAATGCTTTGGACTCAAGCCAGAATATGGGGAATATGAAGAAAAATATCTTCCAAGAGCTACTCTATGGAAGAGATGGGATTCCCGCCTGAGAACACCTAGTGCTAGTAGCACAGCATCTCAGCTAAATAGCTGGAGAATGCACTTGTCTGAGAAGACAATAGAAATGATAATCAAAACATGAATGAGAATGGCTGCTTTGTTCTCATTTTAAACAAGTGAAGGGTTCTTTTTCATAGGCCCCACACCTTAGGGTTTCCTCTCTAGAATGATCTCCTTCTCATGCAAACTACACTGGCCCACCAAGTGAACCTTATCTTCTCAATCTGCGTAGTTAACTTGGCCTCTTCTAGAATTATCACCTGCAAATTATCTCTTTTCACACATGGGGTGTGAAATCCAGTTCTTTATTGATCCCTTTTAATATTATAAGAGTTCCTTTATTCAGATTTTTATTATCAATGGGTTTCCTTACCCATTTATTCTCCTCCTAAAGCAAAAACAAAAGACTTTAATGTTCCATAAAATTTTGGAACATTACAGTAATATCACGCAAACGATGCCTATTGACATTTTCGTCAAACTAGGAATCGTCGAGAACATCCATCTTGGGGTCACCTGTTCTTTAGATGAAGTTCAGGTTTATACTAACCTTTTCTATGAGTTCTGTGATGTCTTTGCGTCGTCCTACAAAGAGATGCCCAACATCAATCCTAGTATAGTGGTGCATGAGATTCCTACCTACCTTGGTTTGAAACCTATTCGTCAATGTCTTCATCCTGTGCACCCTAGAAAGGCTACCACCATTAAGGGTGAAGTTCAAAAACTTCTTAATGTTGGTTTTATCTATCCGATGGGTCTCCAACATTGTCCTTGTAGATAATAAACAGGGTACCATTTGGGTCTGTGTCGATTATCAAGATATAAATCAGGCCTTTCCGAAGCATAATTATCCTACTCCCTTTATCGATGAAATCATTGAAGACTGTGCTGTGAGTGAGATTTTTTCCCTCATGGATGGCTTTTCTAGCTACAACCAGATTGAAATTCTCTCGACTGATCAACATTAGACTGCCTTCATCTATCCATGGGGTATTTTTGCATATAAGAAGCTCCCTTTTGGCTTAAAAAAATGTTGGGGCCACATTTTAGCGAGCGATGTCGTACGCTTTTCATGACATTAAGCACATCGTTCAACCTTATTTGGATGGTCATGAAATATCTGATTTTTTCTGATTAGCACTCTCGATCCTTGGTACATTGATATCATCGTCTATCTCCAGACTTCTACCTTTAGATCTGAGTTGACGAAGGATGCTTGCCGATGCATCCGTCATCAATCACAACCTTATCATATAGTTGGAGATACACTCTACCTCATTAGTGTTGATTCCATTCTCTGCTCGTGTTTGACCCTCGAGGAGGCTGAGAAAACTCTGAATGATTGCCATAGTGGTGCCTGTAGTGGTCAGATACCTGGTTATGCCAATTCTCAGAAGATTCATTGTGCTAGATATTTCTGGCCCTTTATCTTCAAGGACTGTATTGTTGCGGTTCATAAATGTCATGATTGTCAGATCTATCAGTGCAAGATGCGTGCACCGCTTGCACATATCCACCCTGTCATTACCGTTGGACCCTTTGTGAAGTGGGGCATTGATTGTATGACATGTCACCCTCACTCAGTCTGGGGGTATGCTTATATTATCGTAGCTATTGACTACTTCATCAATAACTACACTTGCGGCTGATGGTAAGACAACAGCTCAATTCACATTCAATCACATCATTTCTAGCTTTGGTGTCCCTCAAGCCATCGTTACCGATCATGGTTCCCATTTTTGGCATTATATGGTGGCAGATCTAACTTCTAAGTTGGGTTTGTGTCACGACATCTCAACGTCGTGCGATCCTTAGGCCAATGGCCAAGTTGAAGTTGTGAATAAAGTTCTAGTCACTATGCTTCAACGTACGATTGTGATCCAAAAATCCAATTGGCATCTCATGTTATTGGCTGTTGAATTACTACCCAACACTTCACCTAAAGAAGAGCATCTTCTATACATAGAAAGGCTAGATGAAACTCGCCACTTTACTATTGTGGTCATCGAGGCACAAAAAAAGCGGGTCAAAGCCCATTTTGACTGGTCAGTTTCCCCTCGCTCTTTTGTGGAAGGAGACATCATCCTCCTGTATGATCAAGCTCATGATAAGCTGGGGGTAGGAAAATTTCAAACCATGTGGCATTGGCCTTACATTGTTAAAGAAATTTTGAAGAATGGGGCATATGAGCTCATTGATTACGAAGGTCATCCTTTAGATCAACCGAGAAATGGGTTGTATCTCAAAAAGCATTATGCATGAGTCATTCATGCATGTTTTGTGTACATATGTGTTCTTTTCATTTTTGTACTTTTTTTGGCTTGGTGTGTTTTGCGAGCATTTTCCTTCTTATTGGGTTGTTTCTTATTGTGCAGATGTATATTACCCCTTATTTTGGTTTTGTGGATGGTGCTTCCCGCAGTACCCAAACTTGTCTTTGGTAGCCTAGGTGATTTATGATCCTGCTAGTGAATTGATAGAACTGGAAGGTATTTGTCTAGGAAGAACTACAAAAAATGCTGCTGAATATACTGCTATCATTGAACTGTTAACCAAGGAGATTACCCTCAGAATTAGTGCATTGGTTGTAAATCTAGATTCATAGCTTGTTGTTCTTCCAATTAATGGGCATTATTCAGTTATAAACCCTCACATTTTAAGATTGTATTTATGTGTTCATTTGCTGGAAAGACATTTTGATTATATCACATATCAACATATTCCTAGACAAATGAATACATTAACTGATACAGTGGCTAACATTGTATTTGATAGACATTTGCGCAATCTATATCAAATAGGAAAATAGATGTGTATATATATATATATATATACATCTATTTTCCTATTTGATATGAGTCTCTCACGTGATGATGATTTTACAGATTATGCAAATGTCTATCCAATACAATGTTAGCCACTGTATCAGTTAATGTATTCATTTGTCTAGGAATATGTTGATATTGTATATATATATATATATATCAAATTTTTGCATCAGTGTGCACCATAAGAAATTAAAAATATGTGTGTTTCTGTTACATCCTGAGACATCATGTCTCTAAAAAATATGCAGAAATAAGGCCTAGGTGTCTAATTGGCATGATGATCATGATAGTATGTTACTGCCCGGAAAAGCCACCTCAGCAAGTGGTGAAATCAATTTGAAAACCCTACAATGTGTCTCTGATACACACAAGGAACATCATCAAACTGCGCATAGTCTAGAACCCCACGGGTGATTCCCTCCAAGTTGTGCATGATCTCCTCCGCCTCACCCTAAGGGGAAATATCAAAATCGTGAGGTATTTTCCTCGCTATCGGAGACATCTCTGTGGTCTATCTGGGCCTACATGTGCAAATGCATGGATAAAGTTTCAGAACATACATACCAAGAAAATCATAATAGTCATGAAAATTAAAAATGAGTCTTCCAAGTGCTTCATCCCAATCCTCTCCTTTCGGGAGTGGGAGGTCCAGATCACCAGTGAAATATGTGCAGAGTAGGGCTAGTCCTCCATGAAAATCAACTGTCAGCGGAGCCAATCGAAGAACTTTGGTCTCCAAGACATCTGCTGACCGCCCCCTGACCTTGGCATCAAAGCTGCCCATCAGGCCATCTGTGGTTCCAGTGCTGGTGGTGTTGGGAATATCACCTCCTGACGCTGAAATATTGGTAGTCGTTTGAGGAAGAATGATACCGGGATAGACCCATAACCAAATTGCTTCAATTTAGTCTTCTTGCACTTTGTCAACTGACGTTTCATATTGATTGTCACTGCCTCTGCCCAGTTGTAGATGGTCGGTGTCAAGCAGTCTATAGCAAGAAGTATTTGTGTTTTTGCCACTTCGTGCGGTGCTTGTGATCTCGCAGCTCGTGTGTATCACTACCTTCAGTGCTAGATCCAAGATAGTTTGGATGTTCACCTTCCTACTTTTTGATCCTTTCTGTGCCCCTGGACATACCCTATCAATTACCATGTCCATGCTCTCCATGGTGGGCCGAGTGCCAGTCAATATTGGTGCTACCCCCCTCCACGACAATCCTGTTATGAAACAGACTTCTGAAACATCAATATTGAGCTCCTAATCTCGAAGAATGAATTTTTCTTGATCCTCATCCCAGATACTAATCAAGTATTACAGTAGTTTCGATTGAGCTATGAGACACAGTGTCATGAAGAAATGTTTCAATCCACAGTCTCTGAGAGCTTCTATGCATCTATCATTTCCCATGGAAAGCTCATCCTCTTCAATGTGTTCCCATTCCTTCCACTCGATCACCGTTTGCCACTCGACATCTGAAAACATGTTCATATGGACATTATTAGCTGAATTTAAAGCTAAAATTTGCGAAATTTACTCCCATAAAACTTTCATTATGAGTTTAAAAAATGTTGCATGGTTGGTGTGACTGTTTGGGAAACAGTCGCGCCAATGTGCATGCCCTTGTTCAGAAAATTGGCCGGTTGGCGAGAGTCCGTGCCCGACTCATGCCGATCGCCGTGCCCTAGTTTTGATAATTTCCCCCTCATAAATTAAAGCTAAAGGTTGCAGGTAATGAAAGAGGACTTAAAATGTGAGGAAGGATGTCGGCTCTTACCTAGAACTAACAGATTCGAAATTGGTCTGCCGGATTGCCCGTTATCGTCGCCGAAAAATCACAGTATAAAATGGGTAACTATTTCTCCACAAGAGGTAAAAGTGAAAAGTGAATGTTTTTTACTATTTTTAGAATTTTATAACTTTTCAAAACCCTAATTAGGTTTTAAGGCACATTTTTCGATTATTTCATTAAGATATTTCGAGAAATGGGTTTTATGTTCGTCTCTTGTGCAGCAACAATTTTTTTAATGAGATAGCAATGAAGTAACGAGTTGTATTTTATACTTTTTTCGGACTCGGTAAAAACATGAAAAAGTCACTACTAGATTCATATTTCAACTCTTTTCTGACTCTCTAAAATTAAAAATATTGCCAAGACTCTTGTCATTTTGAACTTGTTAAATGGTTGCGAAACAATATCTACCCAGTATACGTTTACCCCTTTTTCGGGCTGGGATAGACTATTTATGAAAAAGGAATACCTTACCATATCGCGACTAAGAGGTTCTTTCAGATATTGTTTACTAATTTTTCAAACCTGAGAGACTATTTAAGAAAAGGGACATGTTGGAGTTTTCTTTTCTACTTCTTTTCAAACTCTCTAAACATGAAAAGACATTGAGTTCTCCCTTTGTCAGACTCGTTAAACCTTGATGACATCGTAAATCATCACCATGACGTTACTCGAGTTCCTCCTTCCTAGGGCTCATAAAATTTACTAGGTTGGATTTGTCTGAAGTAAAAACTTACATTGCAAGAATATGCTATCCCCTTCAAGCTTGTTTTAAAAAATAATTGGGTTACTCACCAGAAATGGTGGGGGAAAATGGAACCTGTTTTAGTTGTGTTGGTAGTATGTTGCTCTTGAACATGGCACTCGTCTGCATTCGTGTCGGGTTGGGGACATATCATTTTGTCATTTTTTGCCTCCATGGGTTTGGGTAATATTTTTTGACCTCTCATATGCTCTTTGCCATGTAATCATGACCTCAGTTCCCTTGATGTAAAATACTGTCAAATCCAAAGTCGTTTCGCTGATATGTTCAAGAGAAGTTTTTCGTCTGTAGTTTTCAACCTCCCTCTAATTCTCTATTGGTCCTGATTCATTATCATCATGTTCCTTTGTCTTGTGTCGATGATGTGGGAAACATTATGGCCCTCCTTTGACCAGGTCACTTTGATCATGTTCCTTTTTCTTGTGTCGATGATGTGGGAAACATTATGGCCCTCCTTTGACCAGGTCACTTCCTATCGACTTCAGCTCATTGTCCAGGAAGTTGGTCTAGAGACTCCCTTCTAGTACCTTGGAGCCTGCATGCCTCAATGGCAGGTTCTTCGCATTCGAAAATAGGTCCACATCATTTCCCTTCGATCGAGTGACTCTATGAGTGTTCAATGCCAGATCACTATTCACATTCTGTGGATTGTACCTATTGTACCTTGAGATCCATTTTCATTATTGGTGGTTTGTATCGTGCCTATTAATAGCTTTCATCATTGGATGGTAATCAGGTGATTTTCTTGCATGTTCGACTTCAGCTCACATATTCGCATGCTTGAATTTGTACTTTTTTGAGTCGAGATGGAGCGCAAGACCCTGGGTTTTGTTTGATAAGATCCAGACTGTGGGATATTTTACTTTATCATGAATTATTGTAGGACTCTTTTGATTGGATGGTTGTGACCATACCTGAGTCTAGATCCTTAGTATGAGATGGCTCCACCAATACCTCGGATCTCAGTTTGTATGTGCTCTATTATGGATGGTTGTGCCCATACCACATATTAATGTATAAGAGATATCAGTTGTATTTGCAATTGCATGTCTACCAACGATGGTGTTTGGTTCGAAAATGTTCTCGTAAAGCATTTCACCCCTTCCTCTCTCTCGGACCTCATGATTTAATGGGCATCTGTTACACAAAATTTTGTCACTATCCCTGCAATCCCCATCTCACACATTGGAGGCTCATTTATGTGACCAAAATAAAGTTTCATGCCTTGCAAAGGCCATCATTGCATCCCTTGCCATGAGGACAACATTCCTTCTATTTAAAATTTCTTAAACAGACCATTAGAAGCATGCATTTTTTCCTTGGCGCTGGTAGCCTGTTATTCCCTCGCGCCAATGAGGGAGATTAAAATTGAACACCGTGACAGTTGGCATTCTATCTCAGTTAGCTGCCCATGCCAACTGGCACTCTATCTTAGTTAGCTGCCCACACCAATATGTTTACGGAAAGTTTTTTAAAAATAGAGGCGAAGTTTCCATCACAACGACTTCGTGGGTGAGTCATAGGGAGTGGTTCGACTAAATAACCATGGCCTTCCTCATTTGGCCTCTTTTTTCCACCTTTTGTGGAAACCTCCTAAGGGATTGGCTTCCCTTCTACTATTTTAGGGATCCCAACCTCCTCTCCCTCTATAAATATAGCTATCTTCCATTGATGAGCTAGCTGAACTGAACATATTATAGCAGAAATGCTGAAGAGATTCCTATGGACTTTGCTGGAAAATATAGAACATAAGAGACCCTTATTGACAGAGCTTAGGGTTGTGTCTTCATCCCATCCGAATTCCCTGGCATTCATAAAGACGCGCTTCGACTGAACCCCGCTGAAGGACGTTGCAACATCAAGGCTCCGGTTGTAACTCTTTCTTCTATTAATACATATGCATGACTATTGTATGGTTCCCCTTTTGCATTAATTTGTTTTATTTGATGCAATATGCTTAACCCTCCTTGACTGGTTAGTAGTAATGAATGATATTGTTGTTTCATATGCTGCTCTTGTTTTCTTTATCTTTGTGTAGGTATCCAAGCATCGCTATGGAAGGATCATGACCCACCAAGACAGGAATCGAGAGGCTACCACCACAACAGCCACACCAACAGCGTTGGAATCCAGGTAGGTTGATCTACCTCATCTGTTTCATTCATTAATTAGGAACCTACACTCTAGCTTGTCTCTTTGTTGCTAGACCCACTCTAGGGCTAGAGGGATCGTCTCTGTTTGTAGAGAGGATTTACCTTCATAACACCTTGTGACAGTGAGGTAGTGACATTAATCTTGATTCTATCTTACATTGATATAAATACTAGAGTATTTCGAATATGACAGTGTGTTGACATGATAACCTATGACATGTCAAAGACCTATGACTCAATATTATGTGTAGTGATGTCACTTAGCATAACAATGAAAATTTCATCTTAACCTGACACTCAGACCTAGACATAACAAGTATGTTGACACCTTGATTTTGAATTTCAGAATCAAATTGAAAATGGTGATTTGGGTTATTACGATATATGATAGTGGTATATAATGCTATTGAATCAATATTGGTGGGCTATTTCATATATTTTATATAGACCTATTTCTTTGATAAGGGAAGGCACATGGTGACTATAATTCTTGACTTGACAATGATATAAAATATCATAATATGGATTGACATTTATATGATGTATTTACTTTTAACTTAACATATGTTCAACCTTGACATACTTGACAATAATTGACACTTGTGACTTTATGTTAACTTTATGGATGAATAAAATACTTACCTTGACTTTGACATCCTAAGAATAAATTTGACACGCTAAGTCATTACATGTATAATGACATTTTTCCCTAAGTTTGATTTAGTATGAGAAGATCAAATAGTCATACCACACACATTGAGATTTTGACTTTGACTAGACTTGACATTGATATATTGACTTTGACTAGTAGAACCTCGAGTTCACAATGTCTATAGGATAACTTGATTGTGACCTTGCAGGGTAGAAATTAGTGAAGGGAATATCCTCTAGTTATACAACCTATTGCAGAAAGATGGATTGCATGGTTTGACTAGTCAAACAATGTGCTTACATATATGTTGGTATTCTTCTAGGGACAAATTTTGAGAGCATTGATTGCAGGGCATTGGGATGACCTGAGGGAGTTTGAGTTATGCCATCATTTGATAACAATGTGAGATAGTTGTTGCATTATGTGGAACCTGATACGATGATGATAGGATACAAAATTGATGGCTATTCATTCATGAGAAGTGTGATGATAATGTTTTGATGACTATTCATTTGTGAAGTGACATTTTGTGGTAGTAGACAATTATACAGTGATTTGTAGTGACAATGATACAATGATAGCCTCATGTGCAGCTTTGTGCGCTGATTAGTTTGTGGGAAAAATGATCAGTGGCTACTAGGATTCAATATTTATTCTACATCTTCCTCACTTCTATTCTACATTGATTCAGATTATAGGGGGGTCCAATGTGAAAATTATGAAACATGATGTACCAACTCTTCTTGGTGATTCTAGTCACCTTTAGGTTGTGGCCTGAGAACACTTGAGGGTGACAGGGTGGTGGTAGGGCAAGTTGTAGCTTGCATAATGTGTTTTGGAATCCATTTAGTTGTGGCAGATAAATTGATAGGAAAACAAAGCGCCCTTTCCGAAAGGAGTTGGTAAACAAAGTGTTGGCACACTCATCAGGTTATGGCCTGATCTACATAGTGTTGTGGTGTCCTTATGGTTGTAGAAGGATATTAGGATTTAGTAGTATCATATAGGTTGTGGCTTGTGAATTATGGGGTTGACACATCGCTTAGTTGTATCTTAAATCTTGATGTAACTAATATTTCTTTTAAAGAGAGAATAAGACAATTACTAGAGAATCATTTGGTGGTTTTGACTGGGAGGGGGTTTTCCACCTAAAACTCTCTGTGTCTACTTTTTATCTTTTTACATTATTGTATGGTGTTGTTTACTGTTGATTATTTTTTATAATTGTTGAAGAAGAAAATTGATAATAACTTAACAATAACTAATTCTCTAAAAAGGATTAAAAATTTCTAATTGCTAAGAAATATTGGTTCACCCCCCCTCAGTATTTCCAACAATTAGTATCAGAGCTTGGTTCCTTAAGTAACAGCTTGACCGCTAGGAGGAATTTTTTAGAGCATAGAGATGGGAAATCCAAAGAAGTGAGTTACAAGGATTTCAGAGGAAGGTACAAGTGCAAAAAAATCTGAAGAAAGAGAGTATTATGTACCAATCCCTGATTTTGATGCAGATAAATACTAGATGTGGGAATCGAGGATGGAACTACTTTCACAAGAACGTGAAGTATGTGAATAGGTTATTTATGGGGAGACATCTATCGATGAAGCTAAAATTTACAATTCAAAGGCCATGAATATAATTTTGAATGTTTTTCCAAATTCTGTGAAAACAAAAGTTCATCAATGTTCAAAAGCTAAAGCTCTTTGGGAAAATCTTCATAATATTTTTTCAAAAAATAAATTAGGTCAAGATGTTGTCGACCATTCATATTCTTCTGATCATGATGAAGAAATTGAAAAAATGACTCAGACAGTGTTTCAAAATTAAGTGATCAAAGTGATAAAGGAACTCAAAAGTCAAAAGGAAAGGAGAAGACTTTTGGAAGTAGAATTGAAGGCAACAAAAGAACTCATCAAGGAAAATTAAGGGTCTAAGAAGATGATTAGCATTCTTAGAGGTCAATTGGAAGAATTAAAGAATACATAGACACAATACTTCAAGAGAGAAGTCCAATAAAAGCAACAAGAACTTGACACAACCTTTGCAGAGATTAGCATGATCAAACAAAAAATGCAGGAAGCAAAAATTAAAAGAAAGGAATATGATCAAAGATACATCTCTGTAGTTGACGAGAAGCAAAAGGAATTAGAAACCTCTTCACCTAAACTAAGCAAGCTCATGATTGATATCGAGAAGCAGAAGGAATAGATACAGGTTCTCAAAAGATAAGTAGAGAATATCACTCTTCTCAAACTAGAAAGTGAGGAGGCAAAAAAAAGAAGGGAGATGTTAAAATGATGGTCTCAAGAAGATCTTGCAAAAAAGCAAGAAGAAATATACCTGCTCATAGCTATAGTATAGTGGGTGAATTGGCTAAATATATAGCAGCCATGTTAGCATTGGAAGTCCTGCAATCATGTCCAACGTAGGGTAGGCATTACTTTCCTCCTTAGGTGCAATCGACCAAACTGGTTACCGCTTAATGGTGTTTGACCTAGACAAGGCAAGCCCTAGGCTTCCTTCTCTAGTCACATTCTAGGTACCAGTTTCAACTTAGAATAACACCAAACATCGATGCATTGTGGATGAAGGATCATCCATGTGTATCATGTCGAAATCAATTTGGAAAAAGTTAGGATCACTTAAATTAAAACCATATGACATCATCCTTAGAGCATATGATGGGCTCCCATCAGCTCCTGTTGGTATTTATCAAAATTTCCTAGTAAAATTGGCTGTCAAAAAAATCCTTATATACATTGAGGTCTTAGACACACAATTAGAGTTCAATATACTCCTTAGGCAGAGTTATATGTATGTCATGACTGAGATCACATCCTCTATTTTTAGGGTGATGATGTTCCCCCAGGATGATCGGATCATCACCATCGATGAGTTCACATACTATGACAAGAAACCCATAACTGATCTAGATGCCATACTACCATATGTATAAACAACCACTGAACCACTCACAAAGTATATAGAGTTTGGCCCCGTCCAATTCAAACCATCATATATCCTAGGCTCATTCCTAGGAGATCCCCATATTGTACCTAGGGAATTACCTAAAAACACGGGGGCACTGGTATGCATGATGATCTCATCAAAAACAAAAATTATCCTAGAAGCGGAAACCAGTAGTATGTAATGTTCCAAAATTTTCATTAAGTTAATTGGAACATTAATTTTTATTTCCTTTTAATAAAAAGAATAAAATGGGTAAGGGGGCCCATGAAGAAGCACAATAAACACTCCAAATGTGCAAAGAGGTCACTTAAGTGGCCTATCTATCATCTCCTAGTGTGAAAAGGGGAAAATGCAAGAAGACTAGGTCTAGTTTGACCAAGTCAAACAACATTGCATGAAGGGAGTGAGTCACCAAGTGGGACAACGCAATTTTCATAGGAGGAATATTATTGGATGAGAGAAACCCTAATGGGTGGGGTCCATGGCAAGGAAGCCTCCTCTTGGCATAAAAGAGGGAAGGAGAACCATTTATCATCATGTTTAAGATTTCAAATTTTCTCTGCTCTCTTAGTTGTGCAACTGGGATAGCTTATGTTGCTTAGAACAAGGGAGATTTATGTTTAGAGGTTTCCTCTCCTTCATTGGGAAGCTTTGGAGGACCTGTTCTTCATTCCCCTCACATCCAGGCTTGAGGCCAAGGTAACCATCTTCAGCTTCATCATTTTCTAGCTTGGAAGAAACGTTGAGTTGCTGGGGGTTGAAGTGAGGATTCACTATCACCCACTTCCGAAGCTATTTTTGCAAGGGAGGAGCTCATTATTTCTCTGGGAGATCAGCGAGGAAGATCCTGGAGCTTCATTGTAGATTTTGGCATTGGGCCATATGTTTCATCTCATTCACAGCACAGTCTCTTGCCCATATTGTGTTATTTTCAGAAGGTACTTGCAGGAGGGATTCACGTTGCATATTGGAGGGTGTAATCTTCAGCGAAGGGAGCAGACTTTCACTTTGAATATCATTGGAGGAGGTTTCTTCATAATTTCAGCATTCCTATCCTTCTCCACTTTTGTATTGTTATTGAGTTGCTGCTGCTACCCAGCAACTCTGGCATTTTTCCATCTAGTGTATTTTGGCCAATCCCTTAGAGGATTGTTGTAGTATTGTTTTCTGGGGTTGATATCTTGCTCCCCCACTTTATTTGAGCCTTTTATTGTTATATCCTTGTATGCATATCAGTTTTCAATAATTTTCCCTTTTGGATTGCGCAGTTATAGCTTGTTGCTTGGTTGTGTAGCTGGGCATTTTCTCTTTTGCATGTATAATTGTCTTGGAGTTGATTTGGCCTAGATTGAGAGGTATTTCCTCAATTTATTGTATATATATTGATGGATGCACATAATATAATAGCTATGCACTCTCCTTTCTCCATATGTATTGATATTTCACTGCTGCTACTTGTTGAAGTTCATGTATTGTTGTAGCTCTCCATTTGAGCATTGTTTGAGATACCTAGGAGTGGAGGATCTGAATAAACCACTTAGGGTTATTTATTTGAGCTAATATTCTGGAAGAGGAATGTATTAAGGGTAAACCAAGGGATCCAAGTCTAGGTTCAGCTTATTTTTACATTGTCTTCCTTATACAGCGTCCTAGAGGACCATATCCCATAAATTCCTAAAAAGGAACATTATAGTGGTATCAGAGCTTCGAACTTGGCCCAGCCTGTGGAAGTTCAAATTGTAGAGATAGAAGAGATCAAGATGATGCAGAGGATGATATTACTCTCATAAATTTTTATATCCAACAAAGGTCTCTCCAAGGAGGTTGAGAAGACTGAAGAAAGAGAAGAGGAACGACCATGCACTTCCTACTCTCACCAAGGAGGAGAAATGGAGCATGAGAAACACTTGGAATTTAAAATTCTAAGTGAGTATCTTGTTGAGTACTAAGAAAACCCTAGAGCCTTCCAATAGACTCTATATTTTCCACAATGTATTCAGCAGAAAGAAGAAAGAAGACCCCACAACTATGGGATGATAAGAGGCAATATATTTCTATTGTCCACTTTCGATGGATCACTTACATGTGTAGCAAAGGCTTGGGTGAGGAAGCTAGAGGATTTCTTCCTGATACATCCTGTAGTATACAGAGAGGCTATAGAAGTTGCAGTGCTGAACCTTGAGGGTGAAGCAAAGACTTGGTGGTTCAACCATTGGGGTCATGCAAGGGTTTCTACTCTTGCTGATTTTTCTCAAAGATTGATCAGAAGATTTGGTCAAAGGAGGGAGGAGCCCTCACCACCAGTTGCAGAAGCACATACCAGCACTGTCATAGTGATAGATAAGAAACCTTCATATCCAACTATTAAGGCATCTAGCACTATTAAGGAAGGGACTCTTGCAGCAACACAAGATTCTTCCAAAACGTTCCAAGGTATGCCTAAGTTTTTATCTTTCATGAAGGATTGTATATCTTTGCATGCTGATTTTCTGGAGTAGGAAAATTTCACTGCGCTGTGCTCCCATATTCATACACCTTTGATGTATTGTGCACCACCATTGGGGTTGGGGTTTGGAAACCTTGTCATGGAAGAGATTGCATTTCAGTGTCCCATGAAATGGAAAAGCCAAAACTTGTTTTGGGAAAATGGTAGCTCTTGTTGGGAGGACACCAAGATGCTGGAGGAAGGGAGAAATCGACAAGGAGTTGAGTGGATGTGGATGGGAGGTAAGAGTATGGTGAGCGTTTTGCAATTTTATGACACAGGGCAGTAAGAGACAATGCTACATTGGCTACTCTTGAGAGAGTTTGGCCAGCATAGGGCCTATCCTTTTTCATGGGGTATGAAGAAGGAGATGGACTGGCAGGATACTTACACCATGGTGCAGAATGGAGCATGGGTGCATTATGATGAGATTACATTCTTCTTACCACTCATTAACCACCTTCACATATTGGCTATGGTGGAAGTATGGAGGAGCAACAAACATTCTTGTTGCTCAGATTATATTCAGATGTTGCAAGAGTAGGAGGAGGCACTAACATAGTGCAAGGGGGTTGATCCTTGGCCTTAGATGCCTGAGCAGTACCTTCTTTATGGGAGGGACTCTATCTATGCAAAAACATGATGAGTAGAGTCTTTGACAAGATCCATGTCAAAGAATTGAGCTTTGAGATGACAGTGGCCCTACTCCACAGGCCAGCAACGGTGTCACTTCAGAGTTGGGATTAATTGTTGAAGTTTTTCCAAAACAACTTCACAAGTGATGTACTTTGGAGGCATGTAGGAGATGAGGATGAGGGATTAATTGATGGCAGGATCCCTTACTATATCTTGATCTTCTTGGTTTGGGTTCACAAGCACAAGGGGAGACAACTACATTTAGCATTTATGGATTCTCCTTTCATGAATTCTTATGCATAATATTTATTGATGGAGGAGTCCACTTGGGAGGGCATCCTAATGGATGTATATCAGCATATGGATAGATGTACAACCCAAGAGGTGATGATGAAGTTGGCACAACCACTTCCCTACTCTGTTGCAGTAAGGGAGAATTTTCATTTGAGCCATTTCAGCTCAAATACCGGAGTACATGATGAGGGAGGTAACTATTTGCTTTATGTTTTGCACTCTCTTATCTTTTTGAGTAGCATATCATATCAAGGAGGATATTTCCTTCTTGCACATTATGTTTTGTTGTACTTATGGTCAATTGCAGCAATTATGATGGCCATCTTATTGGTGGATTGTGGGGGAAAGCCACAGGATTTTCGATGTGCACCATTGGCACCAAATTATTTTTTCATGATCTCATCCCATAGGGTGAATGTGGCAGCAAAAAAGTGGCTGAAAGGACACTTATTGCAATATATATTGAGGTAGGCCAATGATGCCCTGCATTGGTTCCATGAGTGGAGCTATGTTTCACCTCCTTGCTCTCACGGATTCATGCTTCCATACTCTTCTAGTAGAACGTTGGACATGGGAAGCACCATTGGAGGAGTGGCACAAGAGTTGAGGATGCCCATAGGGAATGCGGTTCTCCATATTTCTCACGCTGCATATTTCAGAAAAGCAAGTGGGCCAGCATTGATTTCCATGTTGCATATCTTGCTTTCAAGTGGGAGGAGCCATTTGGGGAGGTCGAGATTTTTTGGGAGGCACGCCATGGGTGTTGGATTTGATGGGATGGCTTGGGTATCTCTTGAAGATCATTATGTTTTAGCCATATATCAACAACAGCCCCATATGTGTCATAAGGGAGGAGAAACACATTGGAAAGATGTGTTCTTTAGGGGAGAAGACCTCCATACTTTTTGCAGTACATGCTCTAAGGTGAGTATGGAAGAGGATATGGTCACCATGAAAAAATATTTGTTTCTCCATGAGGTGAACCATATGATTGGTTGGATACCATATGATGATGACTTCCAACTCATCACATATTAGATGTTTTGGGCCAACTTGATTTACAACGCTAAAGGAGAGATCCTTGGAGATCTAAACTTCATCTTGCCACTTGAGGGAAACACTATTTCAGCCCAAATTCAGCTTTCAATCCACACTTACCATAAGTGGAGAAGAGGATAGTGTGAGGTAGGCTATGAAGTTTATTATGATCAAATTTTCAGCCCACCTATTCTACATGGACTCAAGGTGGAGGATGATTTCCAGGAGTTGCCTAGTTGGAAGGTGAATTATTTTGCATGGTTGATTGCTTGGGGATGGAGGATACACATGGGGAGAATGTCTCCCAACAAATTTCAGACTCCATGCCTTGGGAGGACCTCTACACAACACTTTTCCACTCTTTTGAGCACCTCACTTTTTCATGATGATAACTTGGTAGCTAATTTACATGCTGAGGAGAGGCATTGTGGGAGCTTTATTGATGTGATAGCATCCTATTTCTTGGAGGAGATCATCATACGTGGGTGTTGTAGGAGAGGGGAAGAAGAATCAATCTACCCTTGCACTTTCTTGAGGACAAGCAATCTTTGGGAGGGGAGGACTGTAATGTTCCAAAATTTTCATTAAGTTAATTGGAACATTAATTTTTCTTTCCTTTTAATAAAAGTAATAAAATGGGTAAGAGGGCCCATGAAGAAGCACAATAAACACTCAAAATTTGCAAAGGTGTAACTTAAGTGGCTTATCTATCATCTCCTAGTGTGAAAAGGGGAAAATGTAAGAAGACTAGGTCCAGTTTGACCAAGTCAAACAACACTGCATGGAGGGAGTGAGTCACCCAGTGGGACTACGTAGTTTTCATAGGAGGAATATTATTGGATGAGAGAAACCCTAATGGGTGGTTTCCATGGCAAGGAAGCCTCCTCTTGGCATAAAAGAGGGAAGGAGAACCATTGCTTATCATGTTGAAGATTTCAAATTTGCTTTGCTCTCTCCAGTTGTGCAATTGGGATAGCTTGTGCTGCTTAGCACAAGGGAGATTTATGTTTAGAAGTTTCCTCTCCTTCATTGGGAAGCTTTGGAGGAAATGTTCTTCATTCTCCTCACATCCAGGCTTGAGGCCAAGGTAACCATCTTCAGCTACAACGTTTTCCAGCTTGGTAGAAACATTGAGTTGCTGGGGGTTGCAGTGAGGATTCACTATCACCCACTTCCGGAGCTATTTTTGCAGAGGAGGAGCTCATTATTTCTCTGGGAGATTAGTGAGGAAGATCATGAAGCTTCATTGCAGATTTTTTCATTGAGCCATATGTTTCATCTCATTCACAGTGCAGTCTCTTCCCCATATTGCGTTATTTTCAGAGGGTACTTGCAGGAGGGGTTCACACTGCGGATTAGAGGGTGTAATATTCAGTGAAGGGAGCATCCTTTCACTTTGAAGATCATTGGAGGAGGTTTATTCATCATTGAAACATTCCTATCCTTCTCCACTTTTGTACTGTTATTGAGTTGCTGCTGCTACCTAGCAACTCCGACATTTTTCCATTTAGTGTATTTTGTCCAATCCCTTAGGGATTGTTGTAGTATTGTTTTCTGGGGTTGAGATCTTGCTACCCCACTTTATTTGAGCCCGATATTGTTATATCCTTGTATACATATTAGTTTTCAATCATTTTCTCTTATGGATTACACAGTTATAGCTTGTTGCTGGGTTGTGTAGCTGGGCATTTTCTCTTTTGCATGTACAATTGTCTTGGGGCTGATTTGGCCTAACTTGAGAGGTATTTCCTCAAGTTCTTGTATATATATTTATGGTTGCACATAATATAATATCTATGCACTCTCGTTGCTCCATATGTATTTATATTTCATTGCTGCTACTTGTTGAAGTTCATGTATTGTTGTAGCTCTCCATTTGAGCATTGTTTGAGATACCTAGGAGTGGAGGATCTGAATAACCAAATTAGGGTTATTTCTTTGATCTAATATTCTGGAAGAGAATGTATGAAGGGTAAACCAAGGGATCCAATTCCTGGTTCATCTTATTTTTACATTGGCTTCCTTATACAGTGTCCTAGAGGACCATATCCCAGAAATTCCTAAAAAAGGAACATTACATAGTACAGATGTCGAAGCCACAAGTATGTCATTCCTACCATACCTCATTTCACAGACCCCATTTTTGTATCCCCCGCTCGGTTTTTTATCAAAACAAGTCATGGAAATGATTACATTACCAAATATGGATTTTGCAATACCCATGTGGTATTTGGTCCTTCGATCCATGCTAGAAATCCCTAGAATTACCTCTACAAGAATAACCCATATTTCCACACAAGAGGTCATAGTAGATAAAGAAACATCGGTAGTGGCACCACCTAGCATTGTTAAGAAGAATAATAAAAAAGGGGAAAATTTTGAAACCCCCAAGTTACCTAGGGCATTACAACCTAGTGCAATGTGTGATATCTTAGGTCATCCTACTAATATTTTCCCAGAACTAGAAGAATTAAAAACTATTCTACATACTAAAAGGAATGTCATGACCTTAGAAATTTGAAAAATGGAATGGGTTATGAAGAACCAAGGGAAAGAATTACACACCAATCATGCGTGTGCCATGATGAGCTCCATCATTTGGTAGCATTGGAGGGATTAATTGTCACCTTTTTATCCTTATTAAGTCTCTATTTCTCACATTTAAATTATATTATGGTCTTATGTTGCTACTGTATATGGTGATTAAGGTTTGTCATACTTAGAATGCCTAACATGAGTTAAATGTAGGATAATCATGAAGATATTGCACTTTTAATGAATATTTTTCAATTAAAGCTCAAAGTAGAAAACAAGGAGAGGTTCTAGGGGGATTTACCACCTCCTTAACTCCCAAATGTAGCCAAGGGATCCTCGATATTCCTTCCAATAGCTCAAAATCGAAGGCAACCAAGAAAGTGGGAGATTAAGTGCACCAAAGCTCCACTTCTGTTGCAGTCAAAGAGGACACATCACCTAATTTTTAGGGAGCCATTGGTAGCTACCCTCTAGGTTAAATAGAGTTGAGGAAGAGTTCATTAGGATTATAACTTTTAAGGAAGCTAATAGACTCTTAGCTCTTGTAATAGGCTTTTGAGACTTGTATGATTATGTAACGAGACTATTTTCTACAATAAGATGAGTATTCAGATTGTCGTTCACTGATTTAGTTTCAGAGGGCTAGGCTTGTGGGTTAGGGCCCAACCCATTGGCGTTAGTCCCTCTTGTGTATTCATCTTTATGTCATTGTAGCTAGTTTGATTTATGAGTTTTAGCTAGTTTGCTTACATTCCAATTCATTTTTTTTTAAATTTTCTTCCATTTGTGTTTGGTATAGTTAAATTTCAGTAAATGTGGGTAGAATAGCTTATAAAGTCAGAAAACTTTGTCAAGCCTCCCTCTTTCATCTCTTTCATTAGAGCTTGAGGAGGGCTGACCTTACCCACATGCCAAATTTTCTCTTTAGTTTATGATTTCTTGGAAATAATAGTTAGGTTGTTGTGGTGTTATGAACATGTATATAATACTGAGTTAGATTTATGTTTGAAGGCTAACGTAGGTTTTATTTACGAATTCAACTCATATTTTCCATTTCCTTCATCATGAATTTGCCAATGTTTGTTGCATGAACATGTAGTTTTCTTACAGTTTCAAGTAGCACAACAAATGAGGAATTATCTAGCACCCTTAGCTTAACTTCTCACCCATCATCAACCTTCTTCCCATCAAATTGTCATCAGCCCTATTTTTCTTATCTTCTACATTCATACCGTGAGCAACCCTAGAAGTGCATGAAGATATTATCAAGAGGTTTTGAGCTTGGCCAAGGTGTTGGTCACCCTCCATTTATCCAAACACACCTTCATTTCACCTCCCCTATGCTTTTCTCCACTATTTTTGGCCTTAGATTCCCTCAGACTGTTTCCTGTAGAAATTCAAGACTTTCTTGTAGCACTATAGGAAACCTGTAGCAGCACCAATGGGTCTCTCCTTAAGCCCAAAAACCATCACCCACCTCATCCAGACCTACCAAAACCATCGAGACACCTTCAACCCGACACCCATGAGTTCAAGACCTTCCTAAACCACCTTAGCACTTTCTCCTCCTTTTTGCAAAAAGAAATGCATTTACAAGCATAATTAGGTCACAATTAGATGCATGAGTAAAAGCATGATAGTTAAAACATGAAGTAGATAGTGTTATTTTAGCCATTTTTCCCAACAATGTGTGATTAGGTTAGCCTTATTTCTACAATTTCAATTAAGCAAGTTACTTCATGAAAGATGTCACTTTGCTTCCATTTCTTTCCATAGCTTAATTTGTACATTTCTTCAATTTTAGAGTAGCTAGATGTAATTTCATGCTGTAAAATAGTTCTTTGATTTTTTATAGAGTAATGGATTTGAATCACTTTTAGCCCTAGGTCTAAATTTGGAAGTGTGACATAATTCATTCAGAAACCCTAGAAATAGCACCCTTTCGTAGGACTTAGAAGAGGATGACATGAGCATAATGCATCTTATGTGTATATATTACTGTCACCTCCAAGTTTGTACGAACCTTGGGTTGATAACGTAAAGTAGAGTAGCCTATGGGAGTTGCAGCATTCTTGGTGCAATACCAGGGCTCACCACTTTTTAGGGTTGTTGTTGGGGAGATTTCTAGTAGATGCTTTGATTATGTTTTAGCATTATTTTCTACTTCTCTTTTACATGTTGTTTAAAAAATATTGAAAAATACAAAAAAAAACTAATTTTCATGCCTCGTAGGTGTAGGGATACTCAAGGAATTTTTTTACCAAAAACCACCACATCCCCACATAGTCACCCTTCATTCTTGTTCGGTGACTATGAGGTTGAACACACCATAGGTGAGCCTTTTGAAAATTTTGAGGAACCTATTGGGGAAGAAGAAGAGCTTGTTTTACCAGAGGAACTTGCCTCACTTATTCAAACCATGGATGAAACTGAAGCTCAGGGAGCCTTTACCATTAGAGAGGTAGATGGGGAAGCTAAAATGAAGAACATCAGCCCCTCATCCCTTCCACATTTCCATGGAGTTACCTCTGAGAACACTGACACATTCATGTTTGAATCTATTGTTGTTTGTATGACTTATGACTATGCCTCAAATGATCAAAAGTTGAAGCTATTCCCATCTACCCTTAAGGATGAAACCTTGCGCTGGTTCATGGGTCTACCTGGGAACAATGCCACTACCTGGACACAGATGCAAGAGGTCTTAAACAACAAGTACATGGACTACTATAGGTCCAAGGAAACTAAAGAGGAAATATTCAGGATGACTCTAGGGCCTGATGAATCCCTAGGGTACTATGAAGAGATGTTCCAGTTAAACTATAAAAGAGCCAATTGTACCCTTGATCCCAAATCACTTAAATTATTACTTCTCTGAGGGATCATGGAGGAGGTGATAGAAACTCTCAATATGTTATCGAGAGGAGATATATACTGGCTACCTTATGAGACAATCAAAACTATCTTCAGGAACCATTTTAAGGTAGCTAGGAAGAAAGGTAGACCTAACCAAGGTATGACCAATACCCCTTCCTCTTCAACCTCCATCAAGCATGAGATTGGAAATATGTTGAAGGATTTCAAGAGTGATATGTTGCACACATTTGCATTAAAAATGGAAAAAATTCAGATCAAGAGGAAGCAAGAAGAATAAAAAATATCCTTGGCTATATTCTTCCTTAGATGTACTAGAAAAAACCCTCAAAATGAATGTCCATTAATTGTCATAGAGGTTTTCTTAGTCTGTGAGGAGAATCATGCCACATACAAGTGACCCTCCTTACTTGGACTCAAAGTTGTATATCAAGGTGGGTAAGTGAGACTAGAGTAATTATGTTTCATCAAATAAAGAAGGCCTCAAGTCCCTGAATCATATCAATAGGGTATATAAGATGCATCCTATTCATACTATCACAACAATCATAATGCCCCTATTCAATCTTGTCACACCCCCACTCCTACATCCTGGCCTACACCTACTTGGCCTTACAATCCTACATATCATCCTCAGCTTCTGAACCAACAATTTTAGCAGTATGTTCCTCAACAACCTTAGTGGAACAACCCATCACAAGGCTGGATGCCTCAACATAATCAACCACCCGCTCTAATTCCTCCACCCCAGCTTCAACCTCATCTTACTCATGCTTCTCCACCCAAGCTACCCCATATGCGCGCATATCCCAATCTAAACTTGAACAACAGATAGGCAGAATAGGTTTACAGTGGAGAGACATACTATCCAGCTTATGCTATGGAGATACATGAGATTAATCTCAAGTTGGGAAGAGTACTCCCAGACAAACAACCTCCATCTCCACTTATAGAGGTTGAGGAGGAAACAAAGAAAGTAACATTCAGATCCAACAACCTCCTTTTCCTGAGCACTTTATCGACTCAAGTCGACACATCACAGAGGAGACCAAAATCCTAGGAGAACTAAAAAATTTGTGTGTAAAAATACCCCTTCTCTAGGCCATTAAGGATGTACCTATTTAAAATAGGCTTATCAAGGAAAACTTCTTTAAGAAACTTGGGGGAAAGAAAAAAGATATCCCCACCATCAATCTAGTGGGACAGTTGTCCGAATTAATGTTGGGAAGGGTGATCTTCCCAAAGTACCTTGACCCTAGTAGTCCAGTTGTAGATATGCACATAGATGGTGTCATAGTCCCCAATACTCTAATTGATCTCAGGTTTTCCATCAATGTAATGACCAAGGAAACTATGCTTAAACTCAAACTCCAAGGGACTTTGAGGACAACCAAAATGGTTCTGCAACTTGTAGATTGGTCCACATTAACTCCAAAAGGAATTTTTGAGGAAATTATGGTTTCAATTGACTCTTGGGCATATCCTACAGATTTCCTAGTTTTCCATCCAAAAACCAAGTTTAATGGATATCCTCTCATTCTAGCGAGACCTTGGCTAGCCACTAAGAATGATTATATCAGCTCTCGGGTTGGAAACATGACTATTAAGAATGGACCCTTATCTAAAAAATTGGTATTATATCCTCCAAATCAACCTTACATTGACCATGACCTACCTATATGGTTAGTGGATGAAGAAGAAGATGAATTATACAACACTACACCCTACACCATTTGTACCATAGATGTTGTTCTTAGAGGTCGGCAACTTGATGAAGATGAAATCATCGACAAAGTCATTCAGAACTAGTTCCCCACTGATAGCCCACATGAAAACCTAGTCAATGAATCTGAAAGCCACCCCTGGATGGAACTGCACTCAGTTGACTCAACCTCTGAAACTACCAATGCAGTGGAATTTGGCCCATCCAAATCTATGAAAATTAATCCAAACCTCTTAGATAGATAAGAAGAGCATATATGCCAAATTTTGAAAGAAAGCCTAGATGCATTTTCTTGGGACTACAAGGACATGAAAGGGGTGCATCCCTCGATGTGCAAATATCATATTTACATTAAAGAAGAATGTAAGCATGTGTGCCAACTCGAAAGGTGGATGAACCCAACTCTAAAATACATAGTCAAGGAAGAACTGTAGAAATTTTTGGATGCAGGTTTCATTTATCCTACATCATATAGTGAATGGGTATCTCCTCTTTTCCTACTCCCAAATAAGAATGGAAAATGGTGAATCGATGTTGATTATCAGGAACTCAACAAAGTCACCAAGAAAGATGTAATATTCCTTTTTTGAAAATTTCTTCATTATGGTCCATGAGGATGTTGTATAAGGAAGGCAGTGTAAAAATAAGATGAAAGGGGGCTTGGACCCCCTTTTTAACTCATTAAACACTTCTCTTCCAGAAGTGGAGCCCAAAGAAATATCTCTAGCTGGGCTATTCAAATCTCCCCAAACTATATCTCTCAGCAAATGCTCAATGAGAGAGCTTACATCAATATATGAACATAACCATGAAAGTCTGCAAACCTGAATGCAACATAAATTGAGATATGATACAACCAATAATTTTATCATTATATCAGCAAAAATATACAGGAAAATCATGAGGGACAAGCCACTCAAGCTATGAGAACCGATCTCAAATGATCAATCAATGAAATACAGGAGTTGCTGCAATTGCACAGAATGTCGGAAAGCAGTGACTACGCTATCTATATGAGAGTAGCAGTTGTTGAATGTATAAAAAATTATAATATGGCTTATACATACAAATAAATGTCCAAGAATAGAAGGCTGGGCTCTAATACAAGATTTCTATCCAATCTAGGAGTGATTGCTAGAAATATTGAAGAAAGTACAAATGTGACAAATATCTTGTCACTATAACTGAATCAAAATGAAAATGAGGTTGTAGCAGATCTGAAATACTCATGCCCTCCTCTTATAATGTTCTCAAGCAAAGGGTTGATCCCTTCCACTCTAAAACACTCCTCCTGCTAAGCACAAATGCCTCTCCCAGCAACTGCCTTTGAAAATAACGAAGTTTCTACCCTAGACTGCGCTGTGAGAGATGGTGAGTGTTTTTCTAGATGCCAGATATCTGAAATTAAGCTCAGGAGTCTCCCCTGCTGCTCCTCCAAAGAATATGCAAGAACTCTACTGAAGAAGAAGCTAAAGAATGACTCTATGAGTTCTTGTTGCTGCACCAAACAACGCAATGTTTTCTGCTACAGAAATAACGTTGTAGCTGAAGGGATAAACTTGGCCAAATTCCGGAATGAGGAAATGTAGCTCAAAACCTCTCCTTCCTTGAGAATGAGGTAGGGATTCCCGACTAGTAACACCCTTGGGTGAAGAACACTACAACCCTGCTAAACAGCCCGAGGATGTAAGTCTTTGCAGACCGAACGAAAATAATAAGCTAATGCATAATGAAAATGGGCTGCCATCTCCTCCTTATAAATAAAATGAACTCTTCTCACCATGGGTCCCATTCACACTTGCCTCTAGCTCATGCAAGTGGAGCCTCCACTAAAACTGTGTTGTCCAAGTATGTTCAATGTATCTAGACAGTTTTAGTTGACTTGGTCAAAATGACTAGATCAAGCATGATCCAATCCTGGTCACACCATGTGGTGCTCAATTCAGCTGCTTTATTATTTCTCCTTTCACACAAGGAGTGTTATTTCTTCATCTAAAGTGGTTAAGGTGTCTCCTTACCCATTTCATTCAACAAAATGAAAATATGCAAACTATAATGTTCCCTTTAGTTGGAGGCTAAAAATTGGGAACATTACAGTCCTCCCCTCCCACACGTTGCTTGTCCTCAAGCAACTACATAAAGAAAACAAAATTTCTCCCCCTTCTCTTTAGTGGCCTCCTCATGAAGAATCTCCACCACTGCTCAAGATATCTTGCAATAACGTTGTCCTCCAATGCTTCCTCCCAAGTATGCCAACTGAAATAGTGTACATCATGGAAAGATAGAAGGTGTAGGTGGAAACCTCCTTGCTGTGCTATGGCCTCATCAAGGTAGGAGTGATGACATGCATGGGAAAAATTTATCCCCAGTGATGATCCTCTCATCCATGCTATCATCCAAATAGAAATCTCAACCCCTGTTATATGCAATGTGTTGGGACTGAATGGAGAGTTGGGCTTTTGATTCCCAAGGTGCTTCTCTCTCCATTTTTGGTACACATGGGCTGAAATTGTATGGCCTCCAAGAATGGCCCAAGCTTCCCCATCAAGAAAATCATCCATGAAGTGCCTCCTCAAGTTCTCCAAGTGGTTTTTCCCACAAGAAGAGGAAAGTAGCAATGTGGCAATCATGGTTTGCCCATGGTGTCTCCTGCAATATAAAACATGTACAATGGGGAGAATCATGCTCCTAATGGGTTGTCCCAAACTATACAACACTCTCATAATAGTGCTCCTTGTGAATATATAAACATCAACAATACAAGGAGGCAACATACAATAAAAACAAGTTGTCATAAGACAACTAGAGAGTGGGTCATTGCTCCACTTATAGGACCAACGCAGTGCACCTCTTATCTGCATCAAAAATAAAATCAACAAGTGCTTTTCCAACCACTTTTTTTCTGCCACAAGCATCTCATAAGGTGAAAACATGAGAATACAATTTTGTGCCAATGATGCACACCGAGAAATATGTGGCTTCCTCCACAAACCATCATAAAAATAGCCAATCCCATTGCTGCAATGGGCCACAAGTACATCATAATAAGGAGAATAAGGATATGTGATCATCCTTAGCTCATCAAGCTGCTCATATAAAGTAAAGAAAGGTAAACAAAAATTAAAACATATACCTTCTTTACCATGTACTCCGGTCCTTGAGCTGAAATGGCTCATCTGAATGCTCTCCCTCACCTCTAATGAGTAGGGAAATGGCTGTGCCAACCTCTCAAAAATCATCTGGGATCTGCATTTATCCATATGCTGATATAGATCATGTTGAATGCCCTCCCAAATGAACTCCTCTAATAAAGTAAAATATGCATCAAAGTGCATAGCTAGAAAGTCCTCATGTGTTGCATGTAATAGTTTCTCCTTGAGACTAGATGCCCTAGTCAAGAAGATTCTGACATAATAATAGATGACCATATCATCCACCATGTATCTATCATCATCATCTGGGTCATCCAAAATCATGCATGCACCTAGATCCTAGGGGTAGTTTATTAAGAGTTGAGTCCTCCAACACAGATCAATCCTCCTCATAGACAGCGCTGGTGATCTACAATGTGATGCTACCCTCATGCTGCTGCCTACTACTTCGACATCCCCCATGCCAAATTCATCCTCCAAAATTATGCCATGCCCATCATGCAGCTGCTCATGCTAAAATAGTAATGGTGATCCTGGGAAGTTAGCCTCCCATGAGAAGCTATCATCCAAAAGGGATCTCCCAATCCTGGTCAGTGCAAGCATGAGTAACCTCCATCTACTCCCATGTATGGAAGAGTCCCCCCTCAAAGGAAGTCTCCTCTTCCCCATCCAATCTGTGGAGTAGTCATCATGCGTCATGAAGATGCCATCCTCCATCCCTGCAGCAAACTCAGTCAGTGCAGTATAACTGATGAGAGTGGGTGATACTGAAAATGAGAGAGTGTATCCCTCCTCCTTGGGTTTACCCAAAAATATCTGCGCTGTGTTGGACTCCTCCAATGTCTTCACCTCTTCAGAATCCAAGAGTAGTGAACTAAATGACAAGATGTCTATCATCAACTCTAGATCCAGTGGCCTCCAAGGTGGAATGCCTCCATACAGTAAGACATTGAGCTTGGGAGTGGACTGTATGTATGAGTGGACTAATTTGTCCCTCTCTTAACTGCACTGTACATTATTTCTCCCTTGTGCAAAGAATTTCCATAATAAATAAGGGTGTATCAACCCTTGCTGTTGATCCTTCTCTTCCTCCTCCATCTCACAATCCTAAAAAAACTGCTGCAAATGGCTCTGGAATTGTGCTTTGGTTCCCACATGTTGAATTCCTTGGAATCCCTTGTATAGAAACAAGGACTCCTCCCATGGAAGCAATGGCTTCCCTCTCATCTCCATGTGGTGATGGATCTTCCTCGAACGATACATCGATGTGGGTTCTTCCATGCACATTCTCTTCATCAATATGTGAGTATGTCTCCCCTTCACTGAGAGACCATGGATTTCGTTCTTCTTCTGAGAGAGGGATATCCATGTTATCACAAATGGAAGAGTGCCCTTCATACAATGGGGGTCTTGCCTCTAGCAAGTCATCATATAGGTTTTCATCCCCTTCGGTAGTAAAGAATGGATTTGGTTTTATGGTTTCACCCATTGCATGCAAAGTGTTTGATGTTTTGATACAAAGAGACTCATAGTGAATTTCATCAAATTTTCTCACCAAACCCTTAGTGTCTCCATCACATGTTTTTACATTTGCATGACTATGTGAAACATAATTTTCAAACCAACAATCATGAGCCATACCTTTGAGTTGCAACGCTGCTGCTCCAATGGCCTCATCTCCTTCCTCCAGCCTTCCGGAAGTGAAAGTGGGCAGTGAACTGCGTTGTGGCTCTGCATGTGTGGCTGAATGCTCACACCCAAAGTGGTCACAACTAGGACTTGCTTCATCCACAAACCCTCAGAAAATATTTCCAATTTCCCCTTTCTATCTCTTCAAGATCTTCAATGATACCCTCCAGGGTCTGGAAAAGAAGAAGGGAAACCTCCTCTTCCATCATTCCTCTTTTTTTGTTTTCTCTGTACATCTCCTCTTTCAAATGAGGAGCTTCTCCTTCTAATGGCATATTATCTTATGCTGCATAAAAGCACTGTAAAGTTCCCTTCTCAAGAATATCAAAATTCTATTCCAGAGATTGACTACAAGGGGCATTTACTGGATATGTCACCTTTTAAAAAAGGATGAGATCCAGAGGCTACCTGGCCATCTACAGACTCTCTCTATAGATTTTGAAATCTTCCCCTTCAAGGATTCAACACTTTGGCTTGAAGCCACAGGCTGAGCCAAAGATCATGTTGGAAATACTGAGAAGGGGGGGTGAATCAGTATTCCTTTCAATTAGAGCATTAGTTAATCTTCAATTATTATCAGTGTTCTTACAATGATAGTAGTAAACAAGAGGAACATAAATGCACACAGTTTTTAAGGTGGAAACCCACTCCAGGACAAAAACCACCTAATGCTTTTCTAATAATTCTTTAATATTCAACTCCAATTGAAAATAAAGCTCCAACTTCCTAGAATCTAGAAAAGCATTCTTCTCTAGCTCCCACCAGATGGACGCTCCAACGCCCGAGATTCTTTAGTATTCAACTGAACGGATGCCCCAACACCCAATGAGCTATAACTCACCCTAGCACCACCCTACCACCCTATAGAAGAATAAAAGAAGAATGGACTCCCATACCAGGGAAAATGGTCCACTTTACAATGATATAGAATGATGTAAAAGAAGAAGATATACTAGACCATAACCCCAACTTTGACACAACCACCTAATGATGATCCTAGACCTCCCAACACTTCCTCTTCAACCCTTGGCAAATAGATACTAGTACAATTTGTACAATAATGTATTTACAATGACTAAGTGTAAAGATACCTTTACAATGATTGTATGCAGTTCTGCCCACTTGAAGAATTCATATGATGAACTTCTTGCTGCTGTTATGCACCTTGGTTACTACTCTTTTCATTCTACCCTTTGCTACACCTTTCTTTGCTTTTCTTCCGTAGAAAGTCTGGTCCTTTGCAACCCTTGACAACACATGATCTAGCTTTTTCTTTCCTTCTAGGAGCTCGATATTGAATCTGGTGTATCTCTATCATTTCAGATCCTAAATATCTGATTTTCATTCTTGTAGTATTCCTCTGATTCATCTTTCCAATGCCATAGGTATGACCCAATTTGGATTATTGAGGAGAGAGTTATACCCAATATTTCACAATGCCCTAATTATGGATTGTTTCAGCAGAGCGCACTTGTACAGAATTCCATGTGTCATTGTTTCTTCATTTGTTTCTAAAATTGATAGAGTAAAAATTATAGACTATGCAATATCCATCACTTTTTACGGCATTCCAATCCGATACTCAAATAGAGAGTTATGACGAATTTACCAAGGTCACTTCTTTGATATGAATTTCAGGAGCCTACAAAAATCCTTACTTCCACAGATCATATCTCCAAAAATATTACGCAAATTGCTCCAAAATTTTTACTGCATCTTCCTTAGAATTTCGGCTTCTCCTCATAAAAATTTCAGCTTTTGAGTCTTCGTAGAAAAAAAATTAGAGTGAAAATTCCATGATGACCTGTTTTAGATGGCCGAATCCCTTGCATAAGGAGGAAATGAAGATCACAATTTATATGAATGATTAAGTTGAGAGGGGCTTCAACAAGTGAACCTGGGAAGGATTTTAGGGGCTTAAAAAATATTAACTATGACTTTTCAATGACCCATGCCCCAACCCCATGGGTTTTTATCCCACTAACTAGGTGTACAAACTTCAAACATGAATATCTCTCAAACCGTGAAGAATTACATGGTGTGCCATATATCAACGGAAACATCTCGACAAGTAGAAAACATAAAAATCATTATTGAACCAGAATATATTAATTTGGTAGGTCAAAATTCCCATGAAAGATTGGGTTAGCCCTTGGTGTTGCTTGGGTTGACATCAATGACAACCACTGATCAACAATCTCCCCCTTTGGCATTGATGGCAACACAAGTACTCCCCCTGCGATCATGACACCTATTCCTACAACATTCTCTCCCCCTTTGACATTAATGGCAAAGGGTAACTCCCCCTGAAACACAACCATCCTATGGACCTGTACACACTTCCACTCCCACTGACACACAACCGTCCTGCATACCTGTACACACTTCCACTCTCGCTGACACACAACCGTCCTGCATACTTGTACACACTTCCACTCCCCTTAACACAAAACCATCCTGCAGACCTGTAATCTAATGAGAACATGGGAGGATCCCAAGCTTTTGATGAAGATATTCAAATGATTCACGAGGTAAAGGTTTAGTGAAGATATCAACAATTTGTTCTTTTGTACAAACATACTCAAGTTTGATATTATTTTCAGCGACTTGTTCTTTGAAAAAATGATATTTGATCGGAATGTGTTTTGTTTTTGAATGCATGATAGGATTCTTGGAGATGTTGATGGCACTAGTGTTGTCACAGAATATGGGAATAAGCTCACTAAATTGTACTTGAAGATCTTGCAAAGTTTGTTTCATCCAAAGGACTTGAGTACAACGTGATGCTGCTGCAATGTATTATGCTTCCACTGTAGATAACGAGATTGAAGTTTGCTTTTTTCTCAACCATGATATGAGACAACCACCTAGATAGAATGTTGCTCCACTAGTACTCTTACGATCATCAACGCTTCCTACCTAATCTGCATCTGTATAGGCTTGAATAATGAGATTTTTACCCTTGGGATACCACAAGCCATATTCTTCTGTGCCCTTTAGATATCGAAAAATTATTCTGAAGGCAATAATATGTGATTCTTTTGGTGGTGCTTAGAATCTTGCTACTTGTCCAATTGCTTGCATAACATCTGGCCGAGAGGCTATTACATATAGAAGACTACCAATCATAGATCTGTACAACTTCTTATCCACATCCCTAGATGAGTCGTCTATGCTCAATTTGCAACCTATTACCATTAGAGTAAGGATGGGTTTGCAATCTTCCATTTTGAATTTCTTGAGCATTTCCTTGATGTACTTGGCTTGACATATAAATATTCCTTTCTCTTGCTGAGATATTTGAAGCCCTAAGAAGTATGTTAGCTCACCAAGTAAAGAAATCTCAAACTCACTTTGCATCTTTATAGAAAATTTCTTACTTAGTCGATCATCATTGCTACCAAATATTATATCATCCACATATACCTCAACGATTGTTAAATTATCTTTATCTATTTGTACATAAAGATTTCTATCAACAGTACCTTTCTTGAACCCTTGTTGACGTAAATATCCATCAAGATGAGCATACTATGCTCTGGGAGCCTACTTGAGACCATATAGAGCCTTCTTTAACCTACAGACATAGTCTTCTTTTTGTGATAGTAGAAAACCTTCAGGTTGTTCGATGTAAACTTCTTCTTCTAATTCTCCATTCAGAAATGCTGATTTAACATCCATTTGGTAGACTTTGATTTTTCTTGAACATGCATAGGAGAGAAACATTCAGATGGCTTCCATTCTGGCAACTAGTGCAAATGTTTCGTCGAAATCAATTCCTTCCACTTGTGCATAGCCTTTGCAAACCAATCTTGCTTTGTTTCTGGTAACCTGCCCATCTTCATTCAATTTGTTCCTGAACACCCATTTAGTACCAATGGAATTTTTATCTTTTGGTCGTGGAACTAATTCCCAAGTGTTATTCTTCTCAATTTGATCCAATTCTTCATTCATAGCTGCTACCCAATGTTCATTTTGGCTGGCTTCCTCAAAACTACTAGGCTCAAGGGTTGCTAGAAAAGCAACGTGAGCTTGTTGTGATGAACGAAGCTGTCGACCTTCATTTATGTCATCAATGATTTGATTTGATGGATGGTTCTTTTGAATCCACTCTTTTGTTCTCCTTGGAGGAGCTTCTTGTTGTTGTTCTGGTATATCTTGATGATCATTGTTTACTTCTTCCTCGTTGATAGTTGCTTCTTGTTCTACAATTTTATCTGTGTCTTTTTCAGCCTCTGCCTCAAGTTTCAAAGATTCTAGATCCTCATCATTACTCAGAACACTATCTTCTACAAATGTAACATTTATAGTTTCCACTATCCGTTTTCATTTCGTCTTAGATTATAGCATTTATAGGCCTTTCTTTTGCGTGAGTAACCAACAAAGATACCTTCATCAACACGTGATTCAAACTTACCCAAATTTTGATCTTATATTTTGATATAATATTTGCTTCCGAAGATTCTGAAATATTTCACATTAGCTGGTTTTCCTTTCCATAATTCATATGGAGTCTTCTTGCAATTATTTCCGAGAAGACTTCGGTTCATAATGAAGACTGCCGTATCAATTGCTTGAACCCAAAATTTTTCATCCAATTTTGAGTCCTTCAACATTGTTCTACCCATTTCCTATACAGTTCTATTCTTTCTTTCAGCAACTCCATTTTGCTGAGGTGTTCGTGCTGTTGAAAATTTCCTTTTTATTCCATTTTCGTCACAGTATTACTGAAATAATTTGGAAGTGAATTCTGCACCATTATCTGACGTTAAACACTTTATTTTCAAATCAGTTTCATTTTCAACCAACTCCTTGTAGATCTTAAAGCACTCAAATGCTTCAGATTTTTTCTTTAGGAAACTGACGGTTGTCATCCTGGTATAGTCATCTATCATCAACATGAAATATAATTCTCTGTCTAAGCCTTTTGTTCTCATAGGACCACATAGATCAGTATGTATCAATTCCAATGGATGTGATGAAAAGTGTTCTTTTGTTTTAAATTGGACTTTTGTCTGCTTGCCATGCCGACATGCCTCACATAGTGTGTTGGAAGGTTTTGAGATTTTCGACATTTCTCGTATTGCTTCCTTTTTGCTTATCCTAACAAGATTGTCAAAGTTTATGTGACCCATTCATTTGTGCCATAACCAACTTTCATCTTCTTTAGCTAGTAGACATGCTTTAGTTGCTTCATCCAGAACATATATGTCGTTTGGAGCTCGACTTACTGTAGCCACAATTTTACCATACCTTCCTTTCCTGATTTCACATTTTGTGGAGTTGAATAGAATTGTGTGTCCTTGATCACACATTTTTCCAACACTGAGTAGATTGTGATTCATGTTTTCAACCAATAGAACATTCTTGGCTATAATATCTTTTCTTCCAAGAGTGATGGTACCTGATCCTATAACATTTGAAGATCCATCATTTCCAAAGGATATGGTTCCATCCTTCTTCTCTTTCAAAGATACAAATTTCCTTCTATCTCTAGTCATATGCGTTGAGCAACCGCTGTCAACATACCACACATATTTCCTTTTTTGAGCCTTGAGAGCGAGAGAACAATTATCAGTCTTCTTCTTCTTCCATGTTCGTTCATTCTGTGGCTTCAAATATTCTTCTGAAAGATTTTCAAGTCTGCAGTCTCTGGCTATGTGTTCAAAGTTCTGACATTTGTAACATTCCATATTATTTCTTAAATTTTCAAATCTATTTATGTTTCGTTGAGCCCTGGGAGGTTCATATTTGAAGAATCTCTTGGAATTGTATTGGTTCATAGGGTACGTGCGACATTCTACAGCTTTATGACCAAATTTTCCACATGAATAACAATAGCCATGAAAAATATGTTGGTACCTGGATGAAAATATTCGTCGAGGAATCGTCTTCCAAGGATGTGCTTGCGAATCTTCCCCAATGAAGTCTTCATGTATGTTAGATCTCATAAGTTCATTGTATTTTGTTGTAGAAGGTCCTGCTTCTTCTTCTTTGTAACCGAGGCCAGTTCTGTCGTTGTAAAATTGTTGATTGTTGATGAGTTCTTCCAATGCCCTTGAGCTGTTGGCATAGTTTTGGACAGTTTTTCCCTTCTTCACTTCCTTATGCAGTGAGACTACTTTGGCTTCTAATGCTTCCCTTTCTTGGTCGCTTTCTTCCAACGTCTTTTGAAGTGACTCTTCAATACATTTGTGTTCTTCAACCTCAATTTTGAGACCTTGAACTTGTTCTTCAAGAGTGTTGGAATGGATCTTCTCATCATTGAGCTCTTTTATAAGCTTGATTGCCTCCTCATAAAATTATTCTATGGTCAACCCTTCTTCTTCATTGTTTGATACTTCTTGTTTATTGTGCTTGGCCATAAACAATACTTTCTCATTGGCTTCTTCTTTGCTGTCACTTTCTTCATCGGATGATGAGCTATCTTATTTAGAGAGAAAGTTCCTTTTGGATCCTTTCTCTTTTCCTTTCTTCTTGAATTTCTTAAAGCCTTTCTTTCCTTTTGAGTTTCCATCACTTTTGTTCAGACATTTTGCTACGAAATGCCCAACCTCACCACAACCAAAACATATCAATGGAAGTTTACCTTTGAATTTTCCCTTACTAGGTTTTAGTTTTCTCGTAAAGTAAGCATATTCTTCATTTGAAAGACCTTCTCCATCATCTCCCTTTTCTTCACACTTGCAGGTGCATGTCATTTCAATTGAAGGTTGTTTGTCCTTATTGGTTTGCTTAGATGCAACGAATGCAGTTTCTAGATTTGAAGTACCCTTTTCTTCGTCAAGTCTCATTTCATATGCTATGAGAACTCCATGTAATTCTTCCTTGCTGAGTTTGTCTAGATTTTCACTGTATTATAAGACCGATACCTTTGGGTTGAATCTCCCTGGTAATGTTCGAAGAATCTTCTGTATAATAGTCTTCTCATCAACTGGCTCTCCCAATCCTTCCAGAGTATTGGTTATTTCATCAACATATTGGAAGTATGCAGCAATGTTGCAATCTTCTTTCATTCTGAGTTTCCCAAATTTTGCTCTATAGATTTGAAACTTTTCTTCTTTGACATTTGAGTCACTTGCATATATATTCTCAAGCTTGTCCCATACATTTTTGGCAGTTTTACAACCCAACACCTTATGATAAGCAGATTCAATAAGTCCACTGATAATAATATTCTTTTCTTTTGCATCATTTACCAAATTCTTCTTACCTTGTTCATCTACGATTGATGTAAATCCATTTTGAACAGTGTCCCATACTTCGTAACCTTGTGCCAAGAGATAGACCTCCATTCTTCCTTTCCGGAGTGCATAATTATTTTCGTTGAATAGAGGTACACCATTCTTGGTATGCTCCATGACCTCCTACCAGCTTTTAAACTGCTATCGAAGGAACCAAGTTCTGATACCAATTGTTGGAAATATTGAGAGGGGAGGGGGGGGGGGGTAAATTAGCATTCCTTTTAATTAGAGCATTAGTTAATCTTCAATTATTATCAGTGTTTGTACAATGATAGCAGTAAATAAGAGGAACACAAATGCACACAGTTTTTAAGGTGGAAACCCACTCCTGGACAAAAACCACCTAATTCTTTTCTAATAATTCTTTAATATTCAACTCCAATTGAAAATAAAGCTCCAACTTCCTAGAATCTAGAAAATCATTCTTCTCCAGCTCCCACTGGATGGATGCTCCAAACCCAAGATTCTTAAATAGTCAACTAAATGGATGCCCCAACACCCAATGAGCTACAACTCACCCTAGCACCACCCTACCACCCTATATAAGAATAAAAGAAGAATGGAATCCCGTACCAGGGAAAATGGTCCATTTTACAATGATATAGAATGATGTAGAAGAAGAAGATATACTAGACCATAACCCCAACTTTGACACAACCACCTAATGATGATCTTAGACCTCCCAACACTGCCTCTTCAACCATTGGCAAATAGATACTAGTACAATTTGTACAATAATGTATTTATAATGACTAAGTACAATGATACCTTTACAATGATTGTATGTAGTGCTGCCCACTTGAAGAATTCATATGATGAAATTCTTGCTACTGTTATGCACCTTGGTTACTTCTCTTGTCATGCTACCCTCTACTGCACCTTTCTTTTCTTTTCTGTCGTAGAAATTATGGTCCTTTGCAACCCTTGACAACACATGATCTAGCTTTTTCTTGCCTGCTAGGAGCTCGATATTGAATCTGGTGTATCTCTGTCATTTCAGATCCTCAATATATAATTTTCATTTTTGTAGTATTCCTCTGAGTAATATTTCCAATGCCATAGGTTTGACCCAATTTGGATTCTTGAAGAGAGAGTTATACCCAATCTCTCACAATTCCCTAATTATGGACTGTTTCAACAGAGTGCACTTCTACGGCGTTCCACGTGTCACTTTTTCTTCATTTGTTTCTGAAATTGATAGAGAGAAGATTATAGATTTTTCACTATCCATCACTTTTTACGGCATTCCAATTGGATACTTAGAGAGAGAGTTATGACGAATTTACCAAGGTCACTTCTTTGAGATGAATTTCAGGAGCCTGCAAAAACCTTTACTTCCACAGGTCATATCTCCAAAAATTTTGTGCAAATTGAACTGAAATTTTTACTGCAGCTTCCTCAAGATTTCATCTTCGCGTCATAAAAATTTCAGCTTCTAAGCCTTCGTAGAAAAAATGTTAGAGCAAAAATTCCATGATGACCTGTTTTAGATGGCCGAATCCCTTGCATAAGGAGGAAATGAAGATCACAATTTATATGAATGCTTAAGTTGAGAGGGGCTTCAACAAGTGAATGTGGGAGGGATTTTAGGGGCTTAAAAAATATTAATTATGACTTTTCAATGACCCATGCCCCAACCCCATGGGGTTTTAGCCCACTAATTGGGTGTACAAACTTCAAACATGAATATCTCTCAAACCGTGAAGAATTACATGGCGTGCCATATATCAACGAAAACATCTCAAAAAGTATAAAACATCAAAAGAATTATTGACCCAGAATATATTAATTTGGTAGGTCAAAATTCCCATGCAATATTGGGTTAGCCCTTGGTGCTACTTGGTTGACATCAATGACAACCACTGATCAACAGATCATGCTCCGATACCACTGTAATATTCCCTTTTTAGAAATTTTTGCATTATGGTCCATGAGGATGCAATATAAGGAAGGTAGTGTAAAAATAAGCTGAAATGGGGCATGGATCCCCTTGTTAACTCATTAAACACTTCTCATTCAGAAGTGGATCCCAAAGAAATAACTCTAGTTGGGTTATTCAGATCTCCCCAAACTAAATCTCTCAGCAAATGCTCAATGAGAGAGCTTACAACAATATATGAACATAACCATGAAAGTCTGCAAACCTGAATGCAACATAAAATGAGATATGATACAACCAATCATTATATCATTATATCAGCAATAATATACAGGAAAATCATGAGGGAGAAGCCACTCAAGCTATGAGAACCAATCTCCAATGATCAATCAATGAAATATAGGAGTTGTTGTAATTGCACAGAATGCCGAAAAGCAGTGACTGTGATGTCTCTATGAGAGTAGCAGTTGCTGAATGTATAAAAAATGATAATATGGCTTATACATACAAAGAAATGCCCAAGAATAGAAGGATGGGCTCTAATACAAGATTTCTATCCAATCTAGGAGGGATTGCTAGAAATGCAAGAGAAAGTACAAATGTGACAAATATCTTGTCACTGCAACTGAATCAAAAAGAAAATGATGCTGTATAAGATCTAAAATACTCATGCCCTCCTCTGATAGTGTTCTCAAGAAAAGGGTTGATCCCTTCCACTCAAAAATAGTCCTCCCTCTAAGCACAAATGGCTCTCCTAGCAACTGCCTCTAAAAATAATGTAGTTTCTGCCCTAGACTGCACTATGAGAGATGGTGAGTGTTTGGCCCTGTGCCAAAGATCTGAAATTAAGCTTGGGATTCTCCCCTGCTACTCCTCCAAAGAATATGCAAGAACTCTACTGAAGAACAAGCCACAGAATGACTCTATGACTTCCTCTGTTGCTGCACCCAGCAACACAACGTTTTCTGCTACATAAATAATGATGTAGCTAAAGGGATAAGCTTGGTCAAATGCCGGAATGAGGAAATGTAGCTCAAACCCTCTCCTTCCTTGACGATGAGGTAGGGATTCCCGACTGGGAACACCCTCGGGTGAAAAACACTACAACCTTGCTGAACAGCTCAGGGATGCAAGTCTTTGTAGACCCAACAAAAATAATAAGCTAATGCATAATGAAAATGGGCTGCCATATCCTCCTTATAAAGCAAATGAACTCTTCTCACCATGGGTCCCATTCACACTTGCCTCTAGTTCATGCAAGTGGAGCCTCCACTAAAATTGTGTTGTCCAAGTAGGTTCAATGTATCTAGATAGTTTTAGTTGACTTGGTCAAAATGACTAGATCAAGCATTATCCAATCCTGTTCACACCATGTGGTGCTCAATTTAGCTGCTTTATTATTTCTCCTTTCACACAGGGAGTTTTATTTCTTCATCTAAAGTGGTTAAGGTGTCTCCTTACCCATTTTATTCAACAAAAATGAAAATATGCAAACTATAATGTTCCCTTTAGTTGGAGGCTAAAAATTGGGAACATTACAAAGGACCATTTCCCTTTTCCCTTTATAGACCAAGTCCTTGATGGCCTTGCAAGAAATAAGTTCTTTTATTTCTTATATGGGTTCAGTGGGTATAACCAAATACAAATTAGCCCTGAAGACTAGGACAAGACTACTTTCACATGTCCTTGGGGTACCTTTGCTTCTAGAGTCCCACCCTTTGGGTTTTGAAATGCCCCAGCTACCTTCCAAAGAGTTGTCTTGAGCATTTTCTCTGAGCTAGTCCATGACTCCGTTGAAACCTACATGGATGATTTCACACCCTATGGGGATGACTTCCAGGAAGCTCTCTCGAAATTGGGAAAAGTATTGAGAAGATGCATTGAGATGTATCTCTCTTTGAGCCCATAAAAGTGTTAATTCTTGAAAAGAGGAGTATTTTTGGGACACTAAATATCCTAAGAAGGAATAGAGGTGGACCCAAACAAAATAATCATCATCAAAAGGGTACCTGTTCCTCAAAAGAAGAGAGATGTCAAGAGTTTCTTAGGTTTAGCTAGCTACTATAGAAGGTTTATCAAATATTTTAGCAAGTTGGCTTTGCCAATATTTGGTTTAGTGGCCAAAGACTCTCAGTTTACTTGGTCTAGTCTCTGTCAAGAAGATTTTGAGCTCATTAAGGGAAAGCTAACTACTACCCCCATTGTCTGAGGTCCAAATTGGACTTTGCCTTTCCACATCCACACATATGCATCAAACAAAGTTGTGGGGGAAACCTTAGGGTACTTATAAGACAAATTACCTTATGCAATCTATTTCATTAGTAAGAAATTGTCCAAGGGAAAACTCAATTATATTGTCACAGAGGAGAAAATGTTATTAATTGTCCTTGCTTTAAACAAATTTAGGAATTATATCCCTGGTTATCAGACCTTTTTACACACTAACCATGCAACCATGACATATTTAATGAACAAACCTGATGTTAATTCTAGAATAATTAGATGGTTGTTACTATTACAATAGTTTGACCTAACCATTGTCTATAAACCTAGAATCTGTAGATTAAGAAAGAATGGTGGATGAGAAACTCCTCAATGAACACCTATTTTCTATCTGATCACTCTCTCCATGGTTTTCTTACATAGCTAACAACTTGGTTGCTGAAAATTTACCTCCTAACCTCTCATCCAAGGAGAAGGGAAATATCATAAGAAAAATTGCCCCTTTCACCTGGATTGAGGGAAATATCTTCAAGCTATGCCTTGACCAAATTCTCAGAAGATGTGTGAGGGAGGAAGAAGATTTTGAAATCCTCTCTACATGTCATGATAGCCCTTGTGGAGGCCACTTTGCTGCAAAAAGGATAGCCTTCAAAGCTTTGCAGGCAGGTTACTACTGGCCTACCCTTCAGTAGGATGCCAAAAGATACACTAGTAGGTGCAACTAGTGCCAAAGGATGGGGCAACCTACATAGTGGGATGAGATATCTTTGCACCCTCAGGTGGCTCTTGATCCATTCAACAAGTGGGGCATGGACTACATTGGACCCATTGTTCCACCATCTGGCCAGAAAATGTATATCATAGTCTGCACTGACTACGTGAAAAAGCAGGATGAAATAAAAGCTATAAAGGTATAAACTGAGGAGAAGGTAGCATAATTTATGAGAGATAATGTGTTCTACAAATTTGGATATCCCATAGAGGTAGTCACTGATCATGGGGCACAATTCACATCTCATCTCATTGAGAATATTCTGAGGGGGCACAATATAAAGCATAAGAATTCCACTTCCTACGAACCTCAAGAAAATGGCCAAGTGGAAGTGACCAACAAAGCCTTGGAGAATATCCTCACCAAGGTTGTGAGAAATAGCAGAAAATATTGGGCAGATAGATTGGTGGAAGCTACTTGGGCCTACAACACTACTTGGAAAACAACAACAGGGTTCACTCCTTATGACATGGTCTATGGGAAGAAAGATATGCTTTCAATTGAATTTGAGTTCAACACCTTAAGGATGGAAGATGAGTTAGAAATGTATATATAAAAGGCCCAACCAGAAAATTTTTGCAATTAAATGGATTGAATGAGTTCAGGATGCAAGCAATCCTTCACACAAAAGTGATTCGGATGCAAGACAATCACACTAAGGAGAAGACCTTTCAAGAAGGAGACGGGAACTTATGTATGACTCAAGGTTCAAGGATTTCAAAGGAAAACACATGACAAGATGGTTGGGACCCTACAAAGTCAAAAAATGTTATGATAATGGTGCAGTTCATATTAGAACCATAGATGAGGATGGGATTCCCCTACTTGTCAATGGTTATAGGCTTAAAGGTTACAAAAAGGCCCTATCTAGAGCTAAATTTATAAATTCCTTAAATAGGGAGGTTTATGTCATGGGAGACTGCAAAGTCTCCAATGCCTCCCCATCCTAGAAATAAAAAAGAGAGGCATGGGTGAAAACCTCTCTGAGGTGCCCAAGGTCAACTCTAGGGTTGAAAACCTCCATGAGGAAATCCTGGAGCAAAAAACAAAGGGAAAAGAACAGAAAAATAAAAGATCCTTGGGTGAAACCTCCTAGAGGTGCCCAAGGCAGGTTTGTGGGTTGAAAACCTATGTGGAGGTAGCCCACTTTCCTTCAAAAAATAAGAAAATAAAAAATAGGAAAGAAACAAAAGGAAAAAGAGAAAGAAAATATCTATGCACTCATTTTTTTTCTTTTGTTTTGCAGGTTGTTGATCAAAGATAGTATTTCGATCATGAGGAGTAGTTTTTCCTCACTTATCCCTCTCCTCTAATTACACACTCCATGAACCACTCCAGCATGCACCCATTCATTCATTTAACCTCACGGGTAGGTTCCCATGACTGTAATTGCTACAGGAAAGTCTAGAAGCTACAGGATTATTGTAGTAATACAGGAAATCCTATGAATGCTACAAGAAACCTATTTATGAGCATAGAATCTCTCTCAAATGTTTCTACACTTAAAAAAGAGCATGATAATTTATTTTTTGCCTATACCTACCACTCCTAATCCTCACTTCACTCCCTGCACAACATTTCACTCCTTAAAACCTATGTTGCACCACTAGCAGCGAAGTCATTTATGCCTTGGCATGAACCTATCACCTTACTTCTCCATCACTCTACTCATTCCATCACTCCATCCCTCACCTCCATAAACCATTCCACTTCATCCTTAAGAAATATGGAGACCCAAGAAGTGGAAAGAAGGTTTCCACATAAAGTTGGAAAGTTTCTTGTAGCAATTTTGTGTTTTTCACAGCAAGGACCAAAGATGAAGATTAGTTGAAGTAGATGGATTTAGATAACCACCAACATAATCCAAGAGATTGAACGCACCATCCAAGGCACCTAAGGACCTCGATGCAATACCTGTAATAAGAAAAGACAAATAAAAGGTTAAGCATCTCACTCAAAATACAAGATGCTCACTCGGAATCTAAACAAAAAAATAAAAACACAGCAAGAGGAAGATCATGTTTGCAACCAAAAAATCCAGCTCCTTGCACCAGATCATTCTGCAACACACCATCACCAGGTAGGCTCAGGTATGGCCCTTCACTTCTCGCTATGAACTCATAATGATCAAAATAGTTTAGAGACTTAAAAGGAAAAAAAAGGTGGCCAGTTAAATTGGCCACCTTCATAAAGTTAAACTGAATGAAAATAAAAGAGTAAATGCCACTTGGGAAAGTAAAATTTTTAAGGGGGAGTGAAAAATAACGAGGAGATGATTATGAGGCTGGGGAATTCATTAACTGGATTGGGACCAACAGTCTCAAATAGGAAAAGTCGTGCTAAGTACAAGTCAGCACCCCACTCCAAATTTTGTTAAAATGACCATAAAGGTAAGTTCTACCTCATTATGTACACTTCTTTGATCATTTTGAGAGAATTGAAAGAAAAATAAGCTAGAGGATACATCAGAGAGAGGAGCATCGAGTTTGAGCTTGCATGCACCATCTTGCTATAGGAAATAGTGCAATGTTACACGAAACTACACAAGAATATTAGCAAGGACAGAGAGGGGAAAACAGAGTCACCTTTGAGTGAAATTACTTCCTAAGGCCACCATATCCCAAGAAAAAAATTCAGAGGGGAGAGGCAAGTTGTTTCCACCCTCCAGAATTTCAATTTATCCTTGAAATTTACACACAATCAGTCATAATTTTGGAATTAAATGGTGAAAATTTGAATTTGTTTGAGACCATAATCTCCAATATCTCTTCACAAGTAACTCTCAAACAAAAACCATCTGAACACCTTCCTATCACAACCATAAAAATTGGAAGGGGATTTAACAGAAGGGATCCCACTGATATTAAAATAATAAGACAACATCCTCAAGTAATGAAAATTTTCAAAAACCACTAATGGTTAGGTTTCTTCAAGCTTATGAAGGGTTTTGATGAGGAGATAAATCAAGAGTTTACAATGGCTCCACTATCACACTCAAAGGAGAGATCCATTGGTGTGGTTAGGGGATTAGCCATCACACTTTCACCTAAACTAATCAACAGAATCAACAATTTTCCCTTAGGAGTTAAGTGGATTAAAGAAAGGATGTCGAGCACTGCAGCCAAGAAAGGATTCTTTTTTCCAAGAGAATAATACATTGAGGACAATACTAGAGTGAGGAGAGAAAGCCTTCCATACCCCTGGGATGAAGTAGCCTTCCGTATCATGAAATTCATTTCCTGTGAAGGAAAACTTAGTGTAGTGTATGGATACCATTTTAGATTGTTGAATGAGCTTATATTTCAAGGATAACTCCCTCTAGATCAAAGATTGAGCATCCCTCATTTCCTCTTGAACTCAATAACATACATGAGAAACAAAGTGAAGGAAAGTAAATACCAGCATTTAGCTCATCATGGCCTTATAAAAATGGTAGTGATTGATGCTATGAGAATATTAAACCTCCCTATTTCCTGGTTCTCATTCATAGACATGTATAGGGAAGCCTTCATAGCTACCCAAATAGGAAAAACCTCTGCCTCTACTCTCGGAGAGAGGGATTTAGAAGAGGAAGAAGAGGTGACTGAAGATGAGGAAGAAAAATAAGAGATGGAGGTTTAAACTGAAACAAAGAGACATTAGAAATAGAGAAGGAATAGACTGAGGGGAAGAAGGAAGAAAAGACAAAGGAGAAGAAAATATTGAACCCTATGCTAGGTGGTGATAGCTCCCCTCAGGACACCATCATATCACCAGACATAACAAATCAAGAAGTGACTGCTACGCTAGCCACTTTGAGCACACCAGTGAAAAAAAAGGGGAAGATGCAAACACCCATGTATTTCAAGACAAGGAAGAGCCAAAGGATGAGGCAAGGGAAACCATAAGCTCCAAATAAAAGCCCTATTACCATTGAGGATTCACCCAAGAAGGATGTTGAATTAAGGGTAGAATAAGGAAGAGTTCAAGAGGCCACCTCACCTGTGAGGACCCCCTGTGACCTACATAAGAATGCATTCAGCAAGTTTGGCATCCCATACACATCTAACAACCCCCATAGACCCTCAAAAGATAGAAAAAGGGGAAAAAAAGCAAGAGAGGCTTTTCAGTAGGCAAAATAGATTTTGCTACAGGAAAATTTGTCTTTGCTATAAGAAACTATAGCAGACCCATAATCAGAGAAAGATACCTTGGATGAGGGAGAAAATACAACCATGGTTGGGAAAGAGGCCCAAGAGGTTGATAAAAAGGCACAAGATGAAGGGCAAGATGCAAACTGGGGGGAAGAAAGAGATGACAAGGAGGAGACTACCTCAACAAAACCTATCCTCAAAGATGTATCAGTAGTCTCACACAATAGCCCCCAGCCAAATCTTAGCTCCTACGATACACTTATTGAAGAGGGAAAATAGATTCCTTAGAAGTTTATTATACCTTTATTCTATCAATTGGAAGAGGAGAGGGCACGCACTCATCATTGGATGATGATTTCTACAACCAAAGGTGTGCATGACATAGGGGTCATGAAGGAAAACATTACAGAGTTAGGAAGGGATTTTTTTGATGCTAGGCTCAAAGAATCCATGTTGAAAGAGAAGCTTCAAAAGGCCTAAATAGAGAATGTAATATTGCAGGGTCAGGTTCAACAAAAAGACAAACAAATGCCCACCATGGAGTATTTGTGCATGGAGGCCATCCAACATAGATACCCATCATATTGATATGAAGTCTACCTCAAGGAGTAGTGGCTCCTATTTCAAATCAAAACACTAGCCTCTCATGGATCCTTACCCTTTCAGAGTTGCAGTCAATTCATTGAGTTTTTCAACTAGTCAAGTATGGCAGACAAGGAAAAAATTGTAGAATTATACATGCACAATATTGTCTTGACAAACTTGAACATTTTAGACCCTAATCCTGGAATGGGAGACATAAAGTTAATGGAATTAACCTCTTGGATGGTTAATGAGGAAGCCAGATCACAAGAAGTAAGGAGGGTCATGAGGAGAGAAAACATGGAGCCTCTACAAATTAGGGAAGAAATATTCAACCCTAGGGGAGTCATCAACAATAATCTCAAGATAGAAAAGGATGTTGCACTTGTAAAAAGGTACCTCAATACACAAGCTCAAGCCATGGCTCATTTCGATGATGTTTCGAGGTTGTTGGGAGATGAATGCATAATGACTTGTTAAAGGAGTTGGAATAGCCCCACTCAAAATCTTAGAAACATGGAATACCACACACTAGATAGATTGAGAGGTTCCCTAGAAAGAGTACCACCATACAAGAGGAACATGCAGTCCAAGAAGATTCAGTGGCTTGTTTTGAAACTCAGTCCACCCTTGCTGCTAGGTCTGAGTGATGGAAAATACCAAGATGAGTAGAACAGGAAATGGGAGGAAGAAAAAAATAATGATGGCTTTTACCCTCCTTAAGGGACTCCCACACTTATTCCTTAGGAATTCAGAGGGTCCATTAAAGCCTTAAAATAAATGCAGAAGGAGGACTAAGTTTCTCAGAGGATGAGAAACCATTTGGTAGGGGGTGATGATGAGATCCATCATTAGGTATAAGTGGAGGGGTTAAATGCCACCTTTTTAGCCTTATTAAGTCTCTCTTTCTCACATTTAAATTATGTTATGGTCTTATGTTGCTAGCGTAGATGGTGATTAAGGCTTGTCATACTTCGAATGCCTAACATGTGTAAAATGCAGGATAATCATGAATATGTTGCACTTTTGATGAAGATTTTGGAATTAAAGCTCGAAGTAGACTGTTATGCGGAATTATGATCTACAGATAAATAAAATTCCCTAAATGTGGTGCTATGCATTTAGAACAATAGATCAAAGACTTTGCTATCACTTTCTCTAAGAGTAAATAGACACAAAAATATAAAGGAGCCTACTTGTGATCCAAGTGCTTCCTATTCTCCTTCTGTCACTTTTTTTGTAGCTTCCAATCCAACTTAGATCGCCAGACTAGTTCCTGCAAGTATAAACACTAAACAACAAATATATTGCAATATAAAAATGCCTATTTATCTTAATCAGTTAAATCGATAGAACATGAAACATATATGTCCGTTAAGAATCCATTGCATGAGAAATAGAACCATAAACAGATACATATATGGGAATATGAACATCAATCTTTATTAATGAGTAGAAGGGGGAGGTTACAACCAATGATCGATTTGATGTCCCTAGCTCTAGCATCATCCCAGCCTCATCACAATCAACATCTCACTAGCAACATTACACTTCTATCACTCTCTCAATTGAGAATTCAACAACATTTCTTTACCAAAATTCTTCCTCTTCTAGCACTACGATCTGTGCTCAATTTATAGGGAAAATGATGGTATTTTCTCAATAAATGACTTTCTAATAATAGGCAAGACATGTTCCCAAGCTCATAAGTATTATATGGACACATGGATTCGAAGTTTGAGACATATGGACTCTTATAGAAGGCACTAGCCATGTGGATATTCCAGAACAATGAGAATTTCACTCTTATTTGACCAACACACACTTGAATGTTGTGAAGTGCATTTCAATGCACCTTTTAATGGAGGGAGCTGCATATGAAACACAATTAGTCCCTCGAGTGGCAGCATTGGTGAGCTCATAAGTGATATAACATATACTTCAAACCTTCGAAATATCACAATAGAAGTCATGAATAATTTGTTCTTCTCTTAGGGCATGTAGAAACTGAAATGATAGAGGATGATAGACCCTATTTCATTGGTCCTAGTGATGATGTCTAGCATGGAAAATTTTAGGGGCTAATATTCGCAGGTGGGCTAATTTTCCATTTTTTTCAAAAAAAATATTCGCCAATTTCCAATTTTTATAAAAATGGTTCGCCAAATTTTACAATATAAAATTATTTTATGTTAAAAATTGCCAACATTATATAGAGAGTATATATAAAATCATTATAATTTGAATAGTTTTATAAATACATTAATAAATTTTTTATAGTTTACATATTAGGGACTAGTGAGATTCACCAAATTTTTAAACTTCAAGATACTTTTCTATCCTTAAAATTTTCCCTGATGTCCAATTTGACCAGGTAATGGGGGATGATGCTCAAATTGAGCTATAACAGCTGCCCCCTAAAGCATGAAGTTAGAATAATAACAATATTTTTTGAATGAGATGCTTTACGATGTGATGGGATAGAACTAAAGTGGAGTGGTGACCTATGTCAATCTTAAAATACATTACATCATGATATATCCTCTTGATCACTAATTGCTGAGGGAGGCATTCCCATGCTCAACGCATAAACAATCTAATAACATGTACATAGTGCAGAACATCATCTACATTAGAATGTTTCCCAATACAAACATGCCTATAGATATAGGCCCATTTTCGGATGAGGATATGTATGTAAGGTCACTGTACATATGATGTGTACAACAATCCTAAAATCGTAGCCTGGATGGCTAAAAATAGATCTGGGTCTTCTTATCTCGTTCACGTGATCGTTCAGGTACAAGTCTAGCCGTGCGAATATATGATTTGTATTCAAACATGGAAAGTCATCATTTGATTACCAGCCAATAATGTGAATTGTTAACAAACGTGAGAGAACCACCATTGATGTTAATGGCTCTAAAGGTAATACAGTACATTTCGTAAGGTGTGAATAGATGATTTGATGTCGAATGCCAAACAAAATCTTTTGGTCAAAATTCTGGAAGCGAAGATCTTATCGATGCTATAACAAGCCTCATGGTACTGGAAGATGATGTTTCTAAGTAATCTTCCTGGATGATGATTTGATGTCGACAAGAAGCCACTTTATCATGAAACGAGAGTTACTGATTTCAGATACAAAATGTGACTTGATATAGCAATGTTCAGTGACGACGAACATCAAAATGAAGGTTTGAGTATTGCAGAGAGATGAGTATTCATTGGATGACTTCTCTTGAACATATCAGTGACACTAAGATGAGTTGGAAACACTGACCCAAAACTGAAGTGAAGGTATGATGAACCATAGGTATGACTGAACCATCAAGAAGATTTCCCAACCCAAATAGTCTTGTTGATGGAGTAGAGTGTCATGTTCAAGAGTGACCTAATACCGTAAAATTTCTGTTCACTTTCCCAAATTTTCCCTGGTCATTGGTTGACCAGTACCTCTTTATTTTTTAACAATATTTATGAGGGTAACATATGGTTGATCTATAATTCAACCCTTAGGGTGAATAACGTATCGCTATTTAATAATTTAATGAGTCTAGCGATCAATGAAACTCGATTCTTGCCATGATTGACAAGCCCGTCGCTATTTTATGTTTTAACGAGCCTAACAACAGTGTCAACCCAATAATTTTTCATATTTAGAGAGTTTGAAAAAGAGGACAAAAGAAAACGCCATAAGTACTTTTTCATAAAGTTTTCTCTTAGATCCAACAAAGTGTAAAATGATATCTGAGAGAAACTCCTAGCCATGTTCGACTAAGGTTTTCCTTTTTCATAAGTAATCTATCTTAGTCCGGAAAAGGGTTAAACTTATGCTAAGTAGATGTCAATTCATTTACTTTTACGAGCTCGAAAATACAAGTGCTTGACAATATTTTCACATTATCGGAGTCTGAAAAGAGCTAAAAGAATACTCCAGGGGTTCCTTTTTCGCTGTTATCAAAGCTCAAAAAATAGATAAAACTACGCTTCAAGTCCTTTTTCATTTTTATCAAAGGTTGAAAAATAAGGATAAAAGAATGCTTCGTGGTCAAATCATTCTTGAAATAAATGTGCAAGACTAATTTGCTCATCAGTTGCAACCTGTCTAGAACAACATCAAATGGATTAAAAATACCTGTTTCATGATAAAAAAAAATGAATAAAACCATAGTCACAACAATAAATATGATTTGCAAATAATAAAATGACTAATTAACAGAGTTTTACCATTCATTTTTACCATTTTAAAGTTACCATTTGAATTTTGGAGCTCTGATCCTATTTTTCTCCCCGAACTTAAGTTGTTGATTACGATCAATTTTGTGGATGGCTTTCATCACCGTTTGATCTAGGTTGGTGCCATAAACATCCTCTTTCTTTGAATAGTCTGTTATCACTTGAAAAATTCGAACATAATTTTGTCAAGGTCAAATAGGTTCATGAGTCAAAATAGGGTTGTAGGATTCAATTTTAAGTTTGGTCAAGGGAAATGTTAAATTTTTATGGTTTAAGTTTACCCTAATGTCCAAACCCACTCATGTTCAAACTCCTTCATGTCACATCATTCATATTTTTCTAATTCATTTCATTTTCCACAATTTTTTGTATCGAAAGTGCCAAATTATCCAATAATCCTTACTTTTGTATGCATTCAGTGTAAAAAAGGCAGAAAACGCTACGTAACTGCTCAAAGTTTCGTAGCAGAATATGAAGCAAAACTTGTTTTCTGGTTTTGAGAAGTCAAGTTCAAAGGCGGTTTCTGAGCAACTGAAAAAAAATTGGGAACACTAAAAGAGTTTTTTCTTGATAACAGACTTAGCTACAAAAACCTCTCTCAATTTATTCAAATTTATTAGGAGGTTGTAGAAATTTATAAATTAAAATGTGCTATGAAACTGCTCTTACGAAACTGTCCTGTACGTGACTGTTTAGCAATCAATTTCAAGTTATGTTTATGGCCGAATGAAATAGTGTTTTAGAATTATGAAAGAGGTTTGTATTTGTTCCAAACCCAGATACAAAAACCTCTCTCAATTTTCTCACAGGTGTTATCAGTTTGGAGATACAATGATTTCATTGAAGCCCTATTTTCAGAAACAAAGTTTTTCCTGTTTTACACATGTTTTGAAAATGTAGTTTCTGGATAGAAGGAGATGTGTTTCAAAAACCCAAGAGAGGTTTTTATTCAAGAAATAATGGCCTACAAAAAAATCCTTCAGTTTCTTAGACTACATCATAGATTAGGAGATATAGGCTTTGTCCCAAGACCTATTTTTCAGATAAAAACAGGAAAAATTTGCAAGGTTGTTTTAAATATGAAAGAAAAGATTGGTACCTCAAGGAGCCTAAAGTGAGTTGTTTTATGGTTAACAGAGGATGAAGAAATTTTAGTTACAGGTTTTTGGTACTTACAAACTTTCACTTTCTAAAATTATGAAAAAATCTGCATTTTCAGCAGTTTCGTAGCGCCTCCAGGCTTGAAGGGAAACAAAGCGCTACGAAACTAATGTAGCTGCTCTTTTGACTTTTTGACTAGTTATTGATCCAATTTTAGATCATTAAAATTGTATCAAAATTACCCAAATGAACAAGATGGTCATTTGGAATTAGTAATTGTCGATAATGTAATAATTCATGTTTCAACCAAGATGGTCATCAATGCAAGTTAAATATCGACATCAATATCAACATCAGTATCGACAACAATATCGACATTTTCGATATTAGCATTGATGTTTCAAATCGCCAGTGAAAGCTCCTTCAGTGTCAAGGTTATCATGTGTTTCGAGTTTGGATGAAAAAGGTGACATGGTATTTGTGGACCTAGTTCTAAGGTTTCCTATGGTGAAATACCTTATGAAATGTAAAAGCCCTAAATCTTAAACTCTAACCTTAAAGGAGTAAAACTGAATCCTAAACTTAAAGTCCTATTCCTAAGTTTCATAAACTTATGGTCTAAAAATTCCTAGTGCAAATATATCCAAAACCATATTACAAAACCTTACCGAAAACCTTTTTATCAAAGGTTCGGATGGTTGAAAATGTTAAAACATATATAATTTTAAAAACTATATTATAAAACCTATACCCCTAAACCTAAGTCTTAAACCATATGGCAAAGGTTTGGAAGATGGGTTATGAAAACCTTATTATAAGGTTCAGGTGATATATATATATATATATATATATATATATATATATATATATATATATATATATATATATATATATATATATATATATATATATGATTTTAAAAACTTTATTAAAAACACCATAGAGTTAATTAAAACCACGGCAGAGTTGTTTGTTGACCACTAGATGGATTGTGACTGCGGAAAAAGGTTGACAGCGGATATAGCCAGGGCCACCAGAACTGTCAGGAAGTTTCCATGTGAACAAACTTTTAGACCGCAGCAGATAACAGTTACCATAACCGTCGGGTTAAACCGTAGCCATCGCGCCCACCGCCTAATCACATGCTGATGGTTAAGACCTCCGCCCAGTTAGCTAACTTTGCTGCTAAATTTTTATTATAAGGTTTGTTTTGGTTTTTTGTTGCAGAATAAGATGTGCTAAGGTTAAATGACCTTATCACTAAAAACCCATGTGTCCACAAGACCAAGATCTGCAAACTGTAATTTCTCAATCAATTCCAGATTTGGCTTCAAAGTATTCGATATCAAGCCAACATTGACATAAGAAATGTGTCATAAAGCCTAAATTGAGTTGTAAATGGATATGTAAATTATCCAATCATTAAAAAATCAATCATACTCCTTATGGCAAGGCCAATGAACCTTGGAATTCGATGTATCGAATGGTGAAGGATTAGTGCTATGGGGCACTTCTTATTTAAACTCAAAATGTTTTGAGAAAAGGGGGGACCTCAAGAGAGGAGAGTGCATTGGAAGAGAATGATTAAGAATACTTGTAGAGAATTTGTGCAAGTTCACAATTGGTGAAATCCATTTTTCATTGTGAACGTTTTTGAATATTTGCAGGAAGAAAATTCAAAGGTCGGCAACACATTCAGTTCATCTACAAGCAGGTCCTTTCGCTTCATAGTCAAGTTTGTGCATGTATGTGGTCTCGTCCATTTCTTGGACATTGGTGGGTCAAATTCAGAATGGAGACAGGCGTCGGAAAGCTAATTCAAGGACCTTGAAGTCCACATTGACCAGTAGTGCATGTGAGCACTGATTGACTGGAAAATCCTCAATGTAACCAACTCTTTCAGCTTTCATAATAAGAATGGATGCACAAACTGAAGCGGACCCAGAGACGTAGTCCAGGAGGGACGAACTCCGTCATAAAATTCTATATTATGGTTTTCTTATTGGATTAATGAGATAATTAATAAATCTAACATGTACATATTTACTTTTAAAGTATTTCATATCTAACAGTTAATACATACATTAACTGTTAAGTAAATAGCCATTCACATTTTGTACAAGAACTAGGACAATTTTTGGGCAATTTTTGCATTTTAAGAACCTGAGTGTTAATCGCTATAAAATTATATAGACAGAGTCTGTAAAGGGCTAGGTAGCCTCTGGATCTCATCCTTTCTTTAAAGGTGACATATCCAGTAAATTCCCCTACAGTCAATCTCTAGAATAGAACTAAGTAAACTCAGTTTCATTTTCAAATCAATTAGTATCAGAGTAGCTAATTCTTTGAAGGTACAAGATGGGCAAGAATACTCGATAGTTGTCAAAGCTAAGGGAACTCGAAGAGTTCAATCTGCAAATTTGGTAGGAGAATGCTGCATTGTGTAGAATGGTGGAAGCACTTGAGAGTGACAAGCAAAGTCTGCGATTGGAATTAGAAGACTTAAAGAGAAATAAAAGAGGAAGTAGTCCTCTTATGAAAGATGCAGCTTTCAATGGCAAAAAGCCTACACTTTCTCTTCAAAGTATTTCTTCTCTCTCATCTTCACCAAAGTCATCAAGGGAAGCCATTGGCTCCTTTTCTCAATCTCAAGCTGAAGACAATTTTGATTCACTTATTTCACCAGAAAGTGATTCCAAATCTGAAGAAGTTTCCAGTCAGAAAATCGGTATGATCCCTGAAAGGAAAGGCTTATCGATGATGAAAGCCATAGGATATTAAGAGGGAAAAGGTTTGGGGAAAAATGTACAAGGGAGACTTCAACCTATCCAGGTACAAGAGAGACCTAAGAATCTGGGTCTATGATTTTGTTGTGAAACCATCTCCAAAAAGAGAAGAAAAGAGATATCAATGCCTTAGAAATAAGCCACTTCGAGGGGGCAACCTCCATTACATTACATGAATGAAAAAGTCTTGGATGATTCAAATTACAAAAACTCCTTTCTATATATAGGAGTCCATGGGGCTAGAATGTAATCCTAGTGGGGCCATAATGTAATCCTAGCCAACCTACCAATAATAATTTAAGGGCACAATAATAACAATATGGGAGTTACAAGGGTACAATAATAACAATAACGGGGTTACACTAAAAATAATAAGGGACTGTACTAGTAATATAGGGACCCAACATGCCCCTCTCCTTTAAAAAAGTGTTTTCCTCAATTCTTGAGTAGCTCTGGATGCTTCTGTATAAAATTCTCATCCTCCCATGTAGAATCTTCAGTCGGTAAGTTCTTCCACTTGATGAGATACTCTGAAATTGATCGATTCTGTAGTTGTCGAGTTCTTGTTTCCGTGACCGCTTCAGGTTCCAATATGATTTTTCCTTCCTCATCAAGTTCTGGAAATATTGTTTGAACTGGAATATTTTCCCCTATAACCTTATTTAAGCATGAAACATGGAAAACTGGATGCACTCGTGAAGAAGCAGGAAGCTCCAATTTATATTCCATAGTATCAATATTTTACAACACCTTGTAAGGACCATAGTACTTTAGCAATAATTTATTATCCTTCTTAGCTTGCTTGAGGGACATTTGTTTGTATGGTTGTAACCGTAAAAATACCCAGTCTCCTACATCAAAACTTCTCTCACTGCCATGTTGATATGCCTGTTGTTTCATTCGATTTTGTGCCAAATTCAAGTTGTCCTTTAAGAGTTGGAGAACTTCTTGTTGATGCTTGATGTGATCTTCCACTGCTTGAAACTTCGAATTTTCTCTTAAATATGATGTGATGGATGGTGGATGATATCCATAAAGTTCCATAAATGGGGTCATTTTTGTTGCAGTATGGAAGGAAGTGTTATACCACCATTCAGCTAGAGGTAACCACTTAACCCATTGTGTTTGTTTATCACATACAAAACAACGAAGATATACTTCCAAACATTTATTTACTATCTCAGTTTGACCATCGGATTGAGGATGATAAGATGAGCTATGAGCTAATTGAGTACCCAAACAAGAAAATAACTCTGTCCAAAAATTTCCAATAAAAATGGGATCTCTATCGCTCACAATAACCCGTGGGTTTCCATGTAGCTTTTGAATTGTGTCCATAAATTTAGTAGCAATTGTACTTGCTTTAAATGGATGAGATAATGCAAAAAAGTGTGCATACTTGGTAAGTCTATCAACTACCACCATGATGACATTATTTCCTTCAGACTTAGGTAAACCTATGATAAAATCCATTGAAATCTCCTCCCAACGTTGACTTGGAATGGATAAATGTTGTAGAAGACTCGGGGTCTTAATTGTCTCAACTTTATTCTTCTGGCAAACCAAACATTTCGCCACAAACTTTTGAATATCAGATATAAGGCCATCCCAAAAAAATTCTTTCTTCACCCTGTGGTAATTTTTTAAAAATCCTGAGTGTCCTCCTAAAGGAGAAGTGTGCAATTCCAAAAGAATATTTTGTTTTAGCTAGGAATTCTTACAAAGAAATAAGCGATCTTTGTACCATAAGGAATCATTTTTCCAACTAAATGTATCAGATGTACTAGGATCTTGCTGCAACTTTTGAATGAGTGTCCACATGTCTTCATCCTTCTTCCGTTCATCTCTTGCTTTGGTTATCCAATCTGGTTGGATAATAGAAATGGCACAAAGCAATGCTTCCAACTCTTCATTCTTTCTTGAGAGTGCATCTGCAACAACATTTAGCTTCCCTTTTTTGTATATTATTTCAAAGTCATAACCCAACATCTTTGTGACCCATTTTTGTTGCTCTTCTGAAGATATTCTTTGTTCCAAAAAGTGTTTAAGACTATCATGATCAGTTTTTACCTTGAAGTGTCTTCCCATTAGGTATGTTCTCCATTTCTTTAGTGCATGCAGTATTGCTAAAATTTCCTTCTCATAAATAGGTTTATGTAAATACTTTCCTTTGATTGGACGACTTTCAAGAGCAATGGGTCTTCCTTCTTGCATTAAAACAACACCAATTCCATTTCCTGAGGCATCACATTCCACAATAAAGGTTTTTGTGAAGTCTGGTGTAGCTAAGACTGGTTCTAGGCACATTGCCTCTTTAAGATGCTCAAAGGCCTTAGTTGCTTCAGGAGTCCATGAAAATGCATCTTTCTTCAATAATGTTGTTAGAGGTGCTGCTATTCTCCCGTAATCCTTAACAAACTTTCGATAATAACCTGTTAACCCGAGAAATCCTCGCAACTGCTTTATGGTTGTGGGGACTTTCCATTCCTTAATGGCTTTAATTTTGTTAGGGTCTACCTTAACACCCTCGTGAGATACAATATGACCCAGATATTTCACCTCTTGTACTCCAAAGAAACATTTGGATGTTTTTGAGTATAATTTTTTCTCCTGTAATAGTTTGAGCACCCTGTCAACATGTTGAACATGATCTTTCCAAGACTTGCTGTAGATTAGTATATCATCAAAAAATACTAGCACAAATTTTCTAAGGAACAGTTTGAAAATGGAATTCATCAACCCTTGAAATGTAGAAGGTGCATTGGTAAGGCCAAAAGGCATGACCAAAAATTCATAATGACCCTCATGAGTTCGAAATGTCGTTTTTGGAATATCTTCAGTCTTCATTCTAATTTGATGATATCCTGAACGAAGATCCAACTTGGTAAAATAAATTGCTCCATGTAATTCATACAATAATTCATCAATCACAGGAATGGGAAATTTATCTTTAATGGTGAGCTTATTGAGCTCCCTATAATCCAGACACATTCGCCATGATCCATCCTTCCTGTGTACCAATACTACAGGAGCAGAGAAAGAACTTTGACTAGGTTGAATTATACCTGCCTCTAACATTTCTGCAATCATACGTTCAATTTCTCTCTTTTGGAAGTAAGGATATCTATAAGGCCTGATGTTTGGAGGAACACTTCCTCGAATCAAATGAATAGCATGATCATGATCACGAATAGGTGGGAGTCCTTTGGGAGTTTCAAACACCTTGGAATGATTGTCCAAGACTTGTTGGAGATCTGCAGAAATAGATGATTTTGATGTTGGAACTTCCAGTGAGCATAATTGTGCAATTACGCCTCGTTTTTCTTTCTTTAGAATCTTTGTCATGACATTAGAGCTTATTATCTTTCCCGGCTTCCCCGCAATACCCTATAATTCGACTTCCTTTCCTTCTGAAAAAGATTTCAAGAAAAGTTCTTGAAAATTAAAAGCTACTGTCCCCAAAGATTGTAACCATTGTACTCCTAGTACAACATCAACACCTCCCATAGGAATGGAAAGCATTGGACTAGTCAATACATATTCCCCCATGGTTAGCTTGATATTATGGAATTTTCCAAAGAAATTTATAGTTCCTCCATTTGCAACCATCACTTGACATTCTGGTGTTGGGTATAGGAAACAATTTAATTCCTTGGCTACCTTACAATGAATAAAATTATGGGTGCTACCTGAATCAATCAACACTATTACCTTTTTCTTCTTGATTTGTCCTTCTATCTCGAGAGTTTGAGGAGTGGTAATTCCTGCCAGTGCATTACACGATATGGTCGGATTCATTTCTTCCTCTTCTAGGGCTGGTTCCTGGTGTATATCCTCTTCTTGTTCATTTCTTCTTCCTCTTCACAATCTATGTAAAATAATTTCTTCTCAGCACACTTATGACCTTTAGTGTATTTTCTATCACAACTGTAGCAAAGCCCTTTTGCTCTTTTTTCTTCCAATTGTTGTGGTGTCAACCTTGCAGGTTGTGGAAATCTAGGAGTAGCAACACTTCCCTCTTTATAGAAGTGAGTGGTAGGCTTCCTTGTCGCCATAATTTTACATTCAATTTTTCTTGCCAACCTAAATGCCTTCTCCAATGAATCAGGTTCCAAAACCCGAACTTCATGTTGGATGTTATCCTTTAAAGTACCTATGAAGAGATCAATCCTGTGTTCCTCTGGAATATCAGTTACCCTTATATTCAATTTTTGGAAGTCCTCAATTTTCTCCCCCATTAAACCCTTTTGTTTGAGATTTATCAATTGGCTAAAGAAGGTTTTGCTCTTTGTATCCTCATAATGTGCTATCATTTCCTTCGTAAAAATTGACCAAGTGGCAATTTTTTTACGGGAGAGAAGCCATCAATACCATACAAATGTATTTTTTTCTAAATGTAAAGTTGCAATGCGTACCTTTTGTGTTTTTTTCACATTATGGAGATCAAAATATTGCTCCATCTGTAGTAGCCATGTTACAGGATCCTTTCCATCAAACTTCCTCATATCCATTTTTGGAATATGGTGGTTCTTCCCGCCAACATTAGATTTTATGAAATCACGATCAACATTTATTTTGTTCTCATCCTGAGTTTCCTCTATTATCTTTTCACCATTAGGAAACATTTCTTGTATCAACTTTGTCAAACCTTCCATGTCTTCTTTTAGATCATTCTTCATGTTTTCCATTTTCTCATTGATCTTAGCTTCCATGTCATCCATCTTAGATTCCATGCCATCTATCTTAGATTCCATGCCATTCTTCAAACCATCCATCTTAGATTCCACTCATTTCTTCAAACCATCCATCTTAGTTTCCACGCCTTTCTTCAAAACTTCCATGTCATTTTTTGTTGCTCTTTGCGAGAGCGAAATTTGTTGCACTTGCTCTTGTAATTTTGATATGTCATGTTGCCATTCTTCATCTTCATGAGTCATAGTAGAGATTTCTAAGGGCTTAATGGGTGTTGAATTAATTTTAGGGATCATTTTAGAATCCAATAATGATATCTATTCTACAATATGCCCTTGGAATCAATTCAACTTGATTCTTCAAACAAGACTTATGCAATTCGGGAAAAAAAAAAATACACACCTTTTACTTGCTTTTGAGGAGCTCGAAATTGAAATTGAATTATCTCTATAATTTCGGATCCTAAATATCTGAAATTCAGCTTTTTAGTAGCCCTTTGAAGCTTCTTTCAAATGCCATAGGTCTGATCTGATTTGGATTCTTCAAGACAAAGTTATGTCTAATCTCCCACAATGACGCAATTTTGGACTGGTCCAATAAAGCGAACTTGTATGACTTGCCACGTGTCACTGTTTCCTCCTTTTGCTCTAAAATTGATAGAACAAAAACTATAGCCCATGCACTTGTGGCCACTTTTTACAGCATTACAATCTGATGCTTAGAGAGAGAGCTATGAATATTTTCACACGATCACCTATTTGAGATGAAATTCATAAGCCTCAAAAAGCCCTAAATTCCACAGATCATATCTCCGACACTATTGCGAACCAATATCTGAAATTTTTTGATGATGTTCCCAGGGATTGTGGCTTCAAAAATTTCAGCTTCTGAACCTTCGTAGAAAAAACGTTATTATGAAAATACCATGATGACCTGTTTAGGTTAAATTCAGGAGCCTACAAAATGACCTAACTTGCACAGATCATATCTCCAAAATATTGTGAACCAAGCTATGAAATTTTTTGATGATGTTCCTCAGGATTTTTTCTTCGCACTCTACAAATTTCAGATTTTGAACCTTCGTAGAAAAAAATTTATAGCTAAAATTCCACGCTGACTTGTTTGGAGCAGCGAAACCCTAGAATCTCAAAGCTCTGATGCCAAGTGTTGTGAAACCAGCGCCAAAAAGATAAGAAAAGAGATATAAACACCTTATAAATAAGCCACTTCAAGGGGGCAACCTACATTACATTACATGAATGAACAATTCTTGGATGATTCAAATTACAAAACCTCCTTTCTATATATAGGAGTCCATGGGGCCAGAATGTAATCCTAGTGGGGCCACAATGTAATCCTAGCCGACCTGACAATAATAATTTAAGGGCACAATAATAACAATATGGGGGTTACAAGGGTACAATAATAACAATAAGGGTGTTACACTAACAATAATAAGGGACTATACTAGTAATATAGGGACCTAATAGATTTGATGTGATAAAATGTGGCTATTGTGGGAAGCTTGGTCACATCTTTGACTGATGTTGGTCAAAACATCCAGAACTTTTACCAGGAAAGCTTCAGGATAGAAAAGGTAAGAAACCTCAATCCTCTAACAGTAATGATTCCGATAGTGATTTTTTTTTATCAAGATTGGATAATTGAAATAGTCAAGAGGATCTATCCATGTACGTTTTGCAAGAGTCCTTTGCATTGTGTGGAACAATTTTGGAAGGAAAAGGCCTAGAACTACAAAATTGGAGCTATCAAAAGTCTGCCTTCAGAGAATGATAAGGCATTGCAGGTAAAGAAATGTTCAGAATCAATTTCTTTTCAATCAGCAAGTAACTCCGTAAACTCATCATCAAGTAAGAGGGAGAAAAATTGTCAAAACTGTAAACTATCATGACACGTCAGAGAAAATTTTCCAATGCTTCCAAAGGAAATAGTACTAACACCAGTAGCCCAGGAAGAATCCAAGTCACCTGTTGGAGAACAAACAAGTGTTGAATGGAATTGGGCCGACTTCATGCCTTATGCTTAAATGATTTTGTAATGATTATCTAGATCTAGTAAAGTTGTAACTAGGTTCTAGAATTGAATCTGTTTTCAAAAGAAAAGTAATAAAACTTTTGGAGAACCAAAAGTTCTTTAGTTGGGAGGTTTGATCCAATTTTAGATTATTAAAATTGTATTGAAATTACCCAAATGACCAAGATGGTCATTTGGAATTAGTAATTGTCGATAATGTAATAATTCAGGTTTCGACCAAGATGGTCATCAATGCAAGTTCAATATCGACATCGGTATCGACATCAGTATCAACATAAGTATCAATAATATTGATATCAACATCGATGTTTCAAATCGCCAGTGAAAGCTCCTTTAGTGTCAAGTTTTTCATGTGTTTTGAGTTTGGATGAAAAAGGTGACATGATATTTGTGGACCTAGTTCTAAGGTTTCCTATGGTGAAATACCTTATGAAATGTAAAAGCCCTAAATCCTAAACTCTAACCTTAAAGGAGTAAAACCAAATCCTAAACTTAAAGTCATATTCCTAAGTTTCATAAACTTATGGTCTAAAAATTCCTAGCGCAAATCTATCCAAAACCGTATTACAAAACCTTACCAAAAACCTTTTTATCAAAGGTTCAAATGGTTGAAAATGCTAAAACATATATAGTTTTAAAAACTATATTATAAAACCTATACCCCTAAACCTAAGTCTTAAACCATATGGCAAAGGTTTGGAAGATGGGTTATGAAAACCTTATTATAAGGTTTGGGTGATATATATATATATATATATATATATATATATATATATATATATATATATATATATATATATATATATATATATATATATATATATATATATATATATATATGATTTTAAAAACTTTATTAAAAACACCACAGAGTTAATTAAAACCACGGCAGAATTGTTTGTTGACCGCCAGATGGACCATGACCGCAGTGGAAGGTTGACAGCAGATATAGTCAGGGCCACCAGAACCGTCGGGAAGTTGCCATGTGAATGGAATTTTAGACTGCAACAGATAACGGTTACCAGAACTGTCGAGTTAAATCATAGTCGTCGCGCCCACTGCTTGATCACATGCCGACAGTTAAGACCTCCGCCCGGTTAGCTAACTCTGCAGCTAAATTTTTATTATAAGGTCTATTTTGGGTTTTTGTTGCAGAATAATATGCACTAAGTTTAAATGACCTTATCAATAAAAACCCATGTGTCCACAAGACCGAGATTTGCAAACTGTAATTTCTCAATCAATTCTAGATTTGGCTTCGAAGTATTCGAGATGAAGCCAGCATTGACATAAGAAATGTATCATAAAGCCTAAATTGAGTTGTAAATGGATATGTAAATTATCCAATCATTAAAAAAATCAATCATACTCCTTGTGGCAAGGCCAATGAACCTTGGAATTTGATGTATCGAATGGTGAAGGATTAGTGCTATAGGGCACTTCTTATTTAAACTCAAAATGTTTTGAGCAAAGGGGGGACCTCAAGAGATGAGAGTGCATTGGAAGAGAATGATTAAGAAGTCTTGTAGAGAATTTGTGCAAGTTCATAATTGGTGAAATCCATTGTTCATTGTGAATGTTTTTGAATATTTGCAGGAAGCAACTTCAAAGGTCGGTAGCAAATTCAGTTCATCTACAAGCGGGTCCTTTTGCTTCATAGTCAAGTTTGTGCATGTATGTGGTCTTGTCCATTTCTTGGCCATTGTTGGGTCAAATTCAGAATGGAGACAGGCGTCGGAAAGCTAATTCAAGGAGCTTGAAGTACACATTGACCAGTGGTGCATGTGAGCATTGATCAACTGGAAAATCCTCAATGTAACCAACTCTTTCAGCTTTCATAATAAGAATCGATGCACAAACTGAAGTGGACCCGAAGATGTAGTCCAGGAGGGACGAACTCTGTCATCAAATTCTATCTTATGGTTTGCTTATTGGATTAATGAGATAATTGATAAATATAACATGTATAGATTTACTTTTAAAGTATTTCATATAAATAAGAACCTGAGTGTTAATCTCTATAAATTTCTATAGACAGAGTCTGTAAAGGGCCGGGTAGCCTCTAGATCTCATCCTTTCTTTAAAGGTGACATATCTAGTAAATTCCCCTACAGTCAATCTCTGGAATAGAACTAAGTAAACTCAGTTTCATTTTTAGATCAATTATGGAGGGTTTTGAGAGCTGAAATTGATATGAAGGATGTGTTTGATGATAAGGAATATTATTCAAAAGGAAAGAGTTAAAATTTTTGAGGATAAAGGCTTTTTTTAAATCACTACGAAAAGTGCGCTATGAAACTACCTTACTTTCACAGCGCACTATGTTTCAGTCTTTTTAGCAGGTTCTGGAGCCGTTTTTGGTCAAATGGAGGTTATGGATGAATAATAGACCATGTCAAGCCATCATTCAACATTCAAGGACCACAAATTGAAGATTAAATGACAGCCAAAAATGTTAAAATATTCAAAGAAGAAGAAGACCATTTACCTAAAAAACAAGGTTTTGTTTCTTAGTTTTGAGGAGGTTAGTTAAGTGGTCACAAAGTGGTGAATCTCATCATCTAAATTCAACCATGTGACAGCATAATTTTCAAAGATGTATTTTATTTAGGTAGATAAGGTTGTTAAAGATAATAATGAAGAGTTTGAGTCCTAGTTGAAATAGGATTGTCAAGTAGGATAGGTGTCTGTTTGTCATAAATTTGATGTTTTGTGGTTATGCAAGGTGTCCGTAGGAAAAAATTCGATGTATCTAGCCTAGAGGTAGATCATATGATGATGTAACATATCTATTAAAGGCCATGGTGTCGAATTAGCAAAGGGTTGGAGACTTTTTGGCAAAACTGCTGCTTTATGTAATTGACTTTGATCAGTAATGCAGAGAGGTTTTCTTCTTTACAAACCTGAGATTCTCATGGGGTTTTAATGTTTTATTGATATACATATTATTTTTAACTTCTTGCAGTAGATATCATTTCTATTACTCAGAATTCATAACCCTATGCTCTAACTTCCTTTAGTAATGAGATGACTGTGTTTTTCTGTGCTTTATGAGTGAATTTCCTTTGAACCACTAGTAGTAGATTTCATTGCTATTACTCAGAATTCATAACCCTATGCTCTGAATTCATTTAGTAATGAAATGAATGTGTTGAAATATGTTCTTGAGTGAATTTTCTTTGTTAAAAACCCCTATTTGCCTCAACTTCCATGCCAAGAAACCTTGCCACTGAACCTACTAATTTGTTGACTCCATAAGCCCAATGGTAGTATTAGCCTTCATCTTTTCAACTTGAAAACATACAAAACAAAGACAAAAACAATAGAGTTATCCTTATATCTATATCTTTATTTCATATCATTAACCCTTGAGAGAGCCCTCTCAGACTGAGGAGGCTAAGCCTCAGTCACAAGATTGGTTTAAAATAGTTACACTGAAGTTGTGCGATCAACAACCAATTAGGTACAATTTTGGTGATAACATAGTCATTTCATTTCATTTAATGGTAAATTTTTAGGGATTTGGGCCCCTTAGGGTAAATACTTTTTCAAAAGAGGGAAATGCACCCTTGAGCATTGAAAGCTGCATTGGAATGCACTTGAATTCAAGCTCAATTGCATATACAATGCTCTGTCTATTGACCAAGATTACATTGGGCGCAATTCTCATTTTTTATTCTTGCATTGTACCCAAATTTTGCCTACTTTTTTGCATGAAAAGGGTCCTAATGAGTCTTATGGTTATGTTTCAGTGATTCATCAAACTAAAATGAAAATTACTTGGAGGGAAAGAGAGCATGAAGAACAAAACATGATTTGAAGTACTTTTGTCTACCAGGTATGAGGCAACATATATAACTATTGGAGTTCCTTGTTCGTGCATGGGATATGACAATTGAGGAATTTCACATTGGGAACAAATTGGTCCCAATTTTAGTGGAGGATATCTATTTTCCAATAGGATTGTCGAGGAGAGGCCTACCCATTTCTCTCTCAAGGTCTGCTCTTGGAGGAGAGACAATGAGAGACTATATTTTGCAGTATTGCTATCTAGGGCCAGAGCCTAGCAAGTATGGGAAAATAAACATCTATGACGTTTGTGATTTTCCATTGAGAACCATATTATTCACGATTGCAAAGCTTTCTGATACCGCTACACTACATGTAGCGAACATATCTTATATGCAATATGCGCTAGAGTGCATGGAACCAACATTTTTTAACTGGGCTGAAGCTGTACTCTCTCAAATGAAAGAAAAATTGAGCAAGGAAAAGGGAGGAAAGAAGAAAAAATTCAATTATGGTTCAATCCTCATTTTGTTTGCCTTAGAGCGGATTCCACTGATGCAGCCTCAACATGTGACAATGGGCATATCTAATCCTAGAGATCCAAGGATGTAGAGATGCGTAGAATTGATGGCTAGACATGTAGGCCAATTGTCCACCATGTTATCAACTGCATTCTTCACTTGGTTTAGGCAACAAATTATCACCATCGATGGCTATGCATATGCAAGCGTCGATTTCCAAGGAGATCCAGATTTAGCCTTACCAGAAGGCACTCATTGGGGTGCAATCGGTAAGAATGCTTTGACCATGTTTTTTTATTTTTCTAACGTTTATACATGTTTTTGTATTTTTATGTTTTCCCAAGACTAAACTAAAGTGTTAATATAATGCAGATGTGGGTCGAGTTAAACCAGTGGAAGAGCTAGAGCATGGAGTGGATGAGCCAGTAGGGAGGGCTATTGGAGAGCATTCCTTCAGGATTTAGACATGGCTGAGACTCTTGCTAAGCTCCGGTAGGACATAGATATTTTGACTTTCGGGATTCTGGATTTCTGGATCGAAGAGTTACCCATGCGACTGTAGCATCACACTATTGACATTCCTAGCCACTGGATGCAGTTACTATGTAGGATAGCTAGATCAATAGCATGTTACCATGAGCATCACTAGTTTACTTTTGACATGTTGCATACATTTTGAGGTCAAATGACCAATGTGTCTTGAGCACAATTTTTTTTAAAAACATATAACTATATATCTATATGATTTTAGTTTTTTCCTATGTTTATTGCATAATCCTATTCAATTATGTGAATGTATCTTTACATGTGTTTCAAATGTATATCTATAACATAATTCACTAAAGAATCAGTTAATGTGTTCAAGTTTCTGGAAATGTGATGATATTGAATGAAATAAAAATGTCTTTCCAAAAGTCGAACCCTTAGGAACATACGATGTAGTGTTGGATTTCTAACAGTATAAACACTAGTAAGTTGCAATACCACAAGTTGTGAGTCTAACCTTATAATGATACAGTTAATACCAAATGAAATGGCATCCGAGAGAATTTCGATCAATGCGCTATACTCAAAAATATTTTTTTTCGATCGACCAATACAAATCCCTTGAAAGCTCACTAACTCACCGTTTGGAGCGAAAATGGCCCATGCTGCAGAGGATAGATTCTGCATACTACGACTAGCACCATCAACATACCCAACAAATAGTTCCAAAGATTCAGACATCTGTGATGAAATGTAATTCAGATTACTAACTTCAAGAAAAATATAAAAGAAAAATAAGACAGTAAATGCAAATCAACATCATATATATACAATATAATACAAAAATTACTATGCTCATGATTAAGCTTAGTAACGTTTTAGATACAACCCATTTCGGGGCTATGCCAATAGAATTCCATTGTAATCTACCAACTCGTAGGAACCCTTAGCAAGAACTCTTTTGACAATATAGGGGCCATACCATAATGGATCAAATTTCCCCATACCTATTACATCAGCTTCTTGATCATAAAGAAGGACCAAGTCACCCTATGAAAAAATGTGACACTAGAAATTCTTGTTGTATTGCGCCTTTATAAGTCTCTTATGCACTTTGCTGGCCAATCAGGCTTCACAACACATTTCATGAAGAGGATGAATTTAAAAGGACGCGCTTATTCATATAAGGTGTCAGGTAACAAGTCGGTTGCGAGTTTCAACAACAATATTTCACATTGGATTGGCAAGATAACTTCCAGAAAATACACCAATTGAAAGGGGGTAAATCTGGTTGCACTTCTCACCAAGGTTAGGTATGACCACAAAGCCGAGTACAGGATCAAATTCCAGTTTCTTTTATGAACTCATATCATTCATTGAAGAATTCATTTAATAATATTGTTGGTAGCCTCAACTTGTCCATTTGATTGTGGATAATAAGGAGTAAAATTATCATGTGAAAATCCCAATTTGGCAGTCAATTCAGTCATCATGTGATTGAAAAAATGCTTACCATGATCTGTGACTATAGCCTGTGGGACCCGAAACTGTGGAATGACATGATTAAAGGAAGAAAATGCAGCTATTTTTCTTGTGTTGTTGAATGTAGGCATCACTTCGGCCCACTTGGTAAAATAGTCTAATGCGACAATAATATAACAATGCCCCCCAGATGAATGAGGGTTACAGGTCATGAAGTCAATGCCCCATTTTGAAAATGGTCCCATAGAGACAACATGATGCATTGGCACTGGTAGTTTTTTGAGTTTACGATCAAATATCTAGCATGGATGACAACTTTTGACCGCAAGGATGCAGTCGTGAAATATGATAGGCCAGAAGTAACCACTGCAGAGTATCTTCTGTGTGGTAGTGTATCCAGAAAAATGTCCGCCACAATCCTCAACATGATAATCATTTAAAACATTTTCAACCTCCATATGAGTGAGGCACCTGCTTAAAATTGTACCAACACCATGACGATAAAGTGTATCGTCGACGATCAGATAATATTTAGCTTGGTATCAAATACACCGATGGTTAGAGCGAGAGGTATTAGGCCGAAAAGTCTAGGTTTGGAGATAAATGATAAAATCCCCATACCAAGTATCAGATGATCTAATAAAAAATGGAGACTTGTTAAGAATATATGGTTCTGATGTAGTAGCAGTATTATCAGAGGGAAGGTCACAGAGAAGCTTAGCCAAAACTAAAGAACTCTTTGACTTGGATTTGATGAATTCCAAATCAAATTCCTGCAAAATGAAAATCCATTTTGAATACTTGCCCCCCAGCAATTGATGTGATAATATGTAAGTCATGGGGTTGCAACCCTGAATGACAATGGTCTTCTCGAACAAGATATAGTGGAAAAATATTTGGACAACTTGAATAGTCACCAAGGAAAGCTTTCTACGTACGAATACTTAAATTCCATATCATTGAGATTACGACTCAAATAATAGATCAAATTTTATATCCCATTTTCTACTTGGACCAATACCATAGCCATGGTCATATCGGCCATGATGATATATGAGAAATAAGCAGTTTGATAATTAGGGGGATATATTAATGACACCCGGACAAGTGTATCCTTGACAACATCAAAATAATCTTGCGCAACTTGGTCCCAATGGAAGGGAATCCCATTTTTCAAGCGCTGAGTAAATCCTTTAGCCATTTTAGCGTAGTTGGGTATGAACCTCCTTAGGAAGTTAGCCTTTCCTTGAAGTTTCTGTAACTGAAGCAAATTTAATGGCACAGGAAAATGAAGAATGGCCTAGACCTTCAGAGGGTCTATTCGAATTCCTTCTTTTGAGACGATGAATCCTAGAAAATGACCAGAACCAACACAAAACAAAAATTTATGTTGATTAAGGCATATTTAGTAGTGTTGGCAGCGTAAAAAGATAGCTCTCAAATTGATCAATCTGGTTTCATGAATTCATGGGTAAATCATCTAGATAGGGTTGAACAATGTGCTTGATGTCATTGAAAGCATAATCCATTTCTCTCTGAAAAGTTTCCCCGTCATTCTTTAAACCAAACGATAGTTTCCGGTAAGCGAATGTGCCCCAAGGATAGATGATGTTATCTTATATTCGTCCTCTGGGCGGATATTGATTTGATTATGGCCAGAAAATCCATCCATGAACGAAAATATTTCACATCCAGCACAATCATCAATAATCTGGTCTGATAAAGGGAGATGGATAGTTGTCTTTTGGACAAGAAAGATTGGTATCCTGATAATAAACACACACTCTGATGGTTCCTTGTTTTTTCATAATAGGAACTATCTTGGAAACCCACTCAGTTAGGGAAGGAAGATAAATGAAACCAGCACGCAAAAAAATTTCAAATTTTTCTTTCATGGCAGCAGCCTTCTTTGGATGAACCAAACAAAAGCATTGACATACTGATTTGACATCAGGGTACATATTAATAGTGTGTTCAACAATACTAGTGTCGATACCTGGCATTTCCTTGTAATACCGGGCAAAGATATCTTGAAATTCACGGAAGAGAGAGCGATATGGTTCGAGTAATGATGGAGAACAAGACACATCGACATGAATATTTTCTACCATGCCAGGTTTGGACGAAATATCGATAGAAATGGTTTCTTCAATATTTGATAAATTTCGCTCAGAATTGATTGCATTAATAGGGAAAGAATTTGAAAATAAAGTTTTGATCAATGGGTGATATAGTTCCGTAAGATAATCTTCTTCATAATCATGAATATGGGAGCGATGATGATGATATTCCCATGGTTCTCCTTTCAACATCATGGTTTCCAAAATATTCTCACTTGTCAAGAAAGTTGAGGAAAAAGGATCAGATGGAGTACAAAATTCTATTGAACGATCAACCTAAACAACCGGCGACGATGATTTCAAATTTGTCACTCAAACCAGATAGATTGATTGATATGTGAGCTCAATGGGTCCGGGCAATAGAAAATCATCCAACGTAACAAATTCAGAATAACCCGTACTCTTCCTTAAGCCAGATGGAGTGGAAGAGATCATGTAGCAAGTCTCTATGTTTGCAATTTTTGCCAACATTGCAGGCGGCTGTAATGCAAAGGCTCCCATGAGGGTGGAATCCTTTACGAGTCCTACATCAATGTTCTAAAGTGCTATTTGGGGTGCGTGAATGAACGGAACACTTGTAGTTACCTGGGATGTGGAGGCAAAGAAGGATAGTTGATTGATGACTGTGATAAGACATTTATGTGGAAAGGTGATCATTCTAAAATATGTAGAAACAATGGAAGTCATAGCATATACCCATGGCCTTCCAAGTAAAATATTCTAGTCAAGGGGTCCGTAAACAACGTCAACTTCAACGTTCACTATTTTCCCCCCTAGTTCAACATGTAGGTTATTGATAACACCCCAAGGCTTATATGTATGTCCATCGAAAGCTTTCAATGTTGTTGATGATTGAGACAAGCATGGAAAGCCAAGTGATTTCCAACACAACTAACACATGCGAGGTCTTAACCATTTTTGAGACTTCAGCGTGATGAGTATAGTCTCGAAAAAAGTGTTCCTCATTATAGATAATGCAAGGATAACAAGGTTTCTGGTCTCTAAACAATTGATCAGATGATCGATACTTCAGGGTAGAAGTTTGATTTTCACTTTTTCTTACTTTTGGGTTGCTTGTCACTTTTTCCCTTATTAGATGAGACGAAATGGATTTCGGAAGAAGGTGCAGGATCAGATGCAATAGTGTGGTGTGTTATTGCAGTACCTATCATACTGTCTCTGGCATGAGAGTCCTTAGATGAAGGAGGAACAGTAAAATTAGATCTCAGCACATTGGGAATTTTCTCGTAGAGCGTGCTAGATTGAGTATAAATCAAGTCTAAATATTGGGCACAAGAAATAAACTGCTCTTCAGTGAAGACACCACCCTTAGCCACATCCTTAGTTATAGATGGTAACATTAATGAACCACTTAGCAAGGAGATGATCAGGAATAAATGTCTTAAACATTCTACAACGACGGTGCCACTCATGAATATGATCAGAAATGTGAGTAGCATTATTATGTTTAAAATTAGTGAAGAGTTCCATTCCAGTTTCATATTTTATGGGTAACTGGAAGTGGCTCAAAAATATAGTAGCTAGGGCAGTGAAATTATCAAAAGAAGCTCTTGGTAACTTAATGTACCATTTTGCAGCCAGACCAGTGAGCATATGCTCAAAAAGACGTAATCGAACATAGTCATCATTTAGGGAGTTAGATGAACACCAAAAATGATAAGTCATAACATGAGTCGACGGGTCATCCCCAGGCTTTCCATTGAACTTAGGAATATTTGAGGGTAATTTATGAGGTATCCCCAACCACCAAGGGTCATAGTTGATTTGATCATTGGCGATCCGATTTAAATCTGGTAACTCTAAAGTTTCAACAAAGGGAAAATGTTGATTGAGGTCAGGTTGAGCATAGCCAGGGTATGATGTAATTGCTTGGGTAATAGGCCTTTGAGCACCAGCATAAGGAATTTATTTTTGGCAACCCAGATATGGGTTGTTTTAATAAGCAAATGCTTGAGGATTTTGTTGACCAAAACCTGGGTACGCTACTTGTTGAAATGAAGGTTGTGGCATTTGCACTTGTGGCTGCCAAGGGTTTGTCCACCAATGTTGAAACCAAAATTAGAATAACTTGGATTCAGTTGAGTATAGGTATATCCTAGTTGTGGTTGCGATATCCAATAATATGGCAATCTAGCTTGTGAGTAAATGATTCTGGATATAGGTGGTTGTTATAAACTAGCCGAAGGAGTTGGAGCCTAAGGGCTTAATGCTTGATATTATTGGGTTGAAGGACCTGCTTGAGATGGTTGAGGAACAATAGTTTGAGCGTGTAACAGGGGTAAAGATCTATTAACAAGTGGAGTTGATGTGGGTGAAACAGGTTGAACCGGTTGATACGATTGTAAAACTATTTGTGGTTGGATAGGTAGAGTGGACTACCATTGACAAGCATTCATTCCAACATTAGGATGACCAAATAACGACAAGGTACTATCGGATTGGGTGACTATAGGTTTCCCCATAGCATGAGGATTATAATAAAACACAAAATATTGTTCTCCAAATGCAGGGAGTCCAATTGAGGTTGTACTAGAAGGAATATACCAAGATGGACCAGCTTGATATTGCCCTGATGATGGATATAAAGGATCAATCTGTTCAATACTCACTTAGGTTTACCAGTTAGAATACCAGAGGATGACATTGGTGAAGTCCATGTGTTTGAAGATGCACGAGAGAAAATTATAGATAAAGGTCGATAACCTAATGGGACCAAAGGGCCACCATGTAAATATGACTTTGGTGAAGTTTTGAACACCGACAGAGTAGTGAGAGTAGCTGTTATCACTATTGGATTTTATGGTCCAACTGAATATGTTGGTTCATGAATGGTTACTTGACCAAATGCATACCCTATCGGATCTACGGGAACTCAAATAGACACAGGATCAACAAAAGTAGAGGAGGGTGATTGAGGAAAAGACTCATATTGTAATATCCCCCAAAAGGGAACAAGCAGCAATACTAAACAATATTACTCAGAAATAATGCAGTTCAACAAAGTAAGAGTAGGATGCCAATATGGAGGCTCAATAATGTCATTTAAATCAGAAAATCAGAGTTATATTGAAGCCTATGAGTTATAGAACAGAAAATAGAAGACTTTACATGAAGAAAACCTAAAAAGGGAGGTGCTGCAACCATAGAATATGACTGAACAAGCTTGACAACATTATCTTAATTGGCTAAAAAAAAAATATATTACACTTACAATCTAGAGTAGATCTGTGTACAAAAATTTATATCTATGTTAGATCTGTAAACTAGAAAGACTCCTCTACAAATGCCCCTTGGGGTTTTGTGCAAAAAGTGAAGTACATGGAGTAGATCTGAGATCTTATGCAGCAGATCTGCAGAATGATTCAGAAATTCTAAAGAAAATAAAAGAGTATCCAGATCAGATCTGAATATGACATGGATTAGATCTGAAATCCATGGATCACCACAGTGAAGGGCAGATTCCCAACACTAGAGATCTCTCCTCCAAAAGTCTGCCAAAACACCTTGCAAATTAACACTTGCAAATAATGTAGTACTGGAAGATAGACTATGTTTTAGGCTCTAGAACATGGTTTGGCCTCAAGCCAAGATCTGAAAATGTGCTCCAGTCATCCAATACTCTCTTTCCAATGAGATAGAAGACTCTCCCACTAAAAAGAGGCACTAGAATGGCCTAGATCTGAGTAGATCTAGCCTCCACTTGCTGCAGCTTACAAAGACAACCAAACCCTCAACAGGATCTACTTTGTAGTTGGAAGAAGAGCTTGGCCAAATGCTTGATAGTGGACAAGAAATGCAATACTCCTCCAAGAGATACTCAAGGAAGAACGTGGGATTCCCGATCAGGAACACCCAATGCTAAATAACATTATTCTCTTCTAAACAACCAAGAGAACAAGAAATTTCTAAACAGACAAAATCTTCAAAAAATAATATGATCATCAACAACCTTCTCATGTTGTCCTCCCCTTCCTTTATAAGATTGAGTTCTTTCAAAACACCAAACCATCTCAATGATTTAGCTTCTTTCACATGTGTCACCTCCAACTAAGACTGTGTTGTGCATCAATGAGGATCACTTATTCTAGACAACACTGTTGATTTGGTCATGGTTGACCTAGTCAAATGGTTTAATCCCTTTCACACATAAGGGTGTTTATTAAGATAGCACAGATTTAGCTTTGTTCACATGTGGCATTGATTTATTCATTGTTTTAGGAGATTTTATTGTCCTCATTTACACATTTATTCTTGCAAAAAGGAAATGAAACACAATTATATATTCCCATTAGCTTGGGCTAATTGGGAATATTACAGTCCTCCCCTCCAAAATGTTTCTTGTCCTCAAGTAACTGATAAGATGAGTGCTGCAACACTTCTCCTCCTCCATTGGTGACACCATCATGAATCAAGCTCCCTTCATAATCTAAGTGTTCACTAATCCACCCCTCCATGAATTGTTCCTCCAAAGTCATCATGAGATGTACATAGTCCATCCCAGAAGGAGTCAAGAACTCAAATGAAACAAACATGGCTGAACCAATACTTTCCCTGAAACATGTAACATAAGGTACATAGAGAGTCTCCATCCCATGTCGTACATACATGCTTCCCATCCTCCCTCCATATAATCTCATAAAAAGTACAAGTGTGTCATCAATGTATGGAAGAAAAACTACATATACACAAACAAAAATTTGAGCATCAGGAGGTGGGTCATAGTCCCACATATGATACCAGCGCAGTGCATCCCATTCCTGCATTAGATCAAGGTCTGGTAAGTGGTTTCCCCACCTTACTTGCTGCCCATGTTATCTCACTAAGGCTGAAAGTGTGAAATATGTTTGGTGCCTTTGGGAAGCACCCATCATGGAGGAAAATCTCCCTTTGCACATCAAGGGAGTGGCCAAGTTCAGAAATTTTAGTGGCCCAATGTTTTCCATGAAATTTACATGATACATTGCTCCTCCTTGGAGCCATGGCCTGCATAGACATGGTGAAATAATATGTAAAATAAGAAAATGAAACTTGCTTTACATGATTGGATTCTTCACCAACTATGTCTCTGATACACATAGAGTTGTGCATGGATCTTTCTCCTCTTTCAAAAGAAGGAAGAGATGGCTGAAATAACTCTTGCATAGAGTCATATGGATGCCCCAACTCCACATAGTTCATGAATTCATGAAAATTCTGATGTAGTTCCTCTTTCAAGCCTTCCCAATCAAAGCTCCTCATGATGATGTTGTAGATCCCCATGGAATACATATGGTTGAAACATAACTCTTCGTATGCTCCTTGTAATAACTTTTTCTTGAGCTTAGAAGCTCTAGACAAGAAGATCCTACCATGATTATAGATGACTCCTCCTTGTAATAAATATCCCTCTTCATGCATCTGGTCATTAAGTATCATACATGTGTGAAGATCTTTGGAATAATCCACCAACAGTTGGGATTTCCAGTATAGGTCTACACAACTCAACAATGATAGCGATGACAATGCATCAACAGAAATTTTTGTCATGTGTCTTCTCTTCTCCTTAACACTGCCTATGCCAAAGATGTATGTTGGAAGGTTGTTCCTTCCATTCTTCTTCTCCCACAGTGCAGATCCAGAAATGAGAGTGGGTGATGATGATAAGGGAAGAAGATTTCCCTCCTTCTTGAGCTTACCCAAGTCTCCCAGTGCTTTAGCTTTGTCTTCAAGTGCTCCAAATCCTCCAGGATCTAAGTTTGGAGCATAAAGTTGTGAGGTCTTCCCCAAAAAATCTGAATCAGTTGGTCTCCTAGGTGGTTTTTCACTAGATAAGAGTGTCCCATGCAGAAATCTCATGAACATAATATATGGGACTGTGAGGTCCTTGCTTCCATTGTGAAAATCCATCTCTATTTTCTGTGTGGAAGTGTTATGTGAGGGATATGTATGCATGCATTTTATCATTTGAGATTCACCACTCTTATTATCCACCCATTCCATTTGCAAATCCTCCCAATTAGTGGTGACTTTGTTCAATGTAATCAACCATTGAACACCCAAAATCAAATTGGTGTCTGGTATGTCAACCATAAAGAAGTGATCCACCAAAGTGTAAGATCCCATGGTGACTAAAAGTGATGTGACATAATGCATGCATTGCATTGTTGTGTATCCTGGGACCAAAACAGAGAATCCCTCAAAAGTATCAGTGGGTATTGCCCTCCTTTGTACAAGATGGGCATCAATGAAGTTATGTGTGGCCCCACTGTCAATCAATACATAAACCCTCTGATTCGTGATTGAGCCATGAACTCGTAAGGTCAAGTACTTAGGTACTCCTCTCAAAGATGTAAGAGTTCCTCCAATAGGAGAAAATGCTCCATTTCCATCTCCTGATGGTGTTGGATCTCCTTCAACATTGTCAGCGCTATGACCCCTTCTTGGTTCATCATATTCATATTTTTCAAGATCTGAGAAGACCTCTATGTAATGTGATTTACCAACAGCACATCTATGTCCAGGTACCCATGGTTCTTGGCAAGTGAAGCATAGCTTCTTCCTCCTTAGATCTCTCTGGACTTCAATATCAAGAGGGTTCTTGAATGAGCTCTCCTTCCAAGGAGCAACTTTCTCTTCCTTTCCTTTAGAAGGAAAAGTGGGCTTGTGCTAAAAGTTTTCCTTTACTTTTTGGCAAGGCATCTTGAAGGTCTCTAGCTCTCTCAATAGCATCATGCAAGGTAGTGGGCTTGGTATGTTTTACCAACCCATGAAGAGGTTCATCTAGACCATCGATGAACATGTATACCCTTCTTGTTGTAGACAAGTCAGGAACCATAACAGATAATCTAAAAAATTCAGAAATATAAGACTCTGTATTACCTGATTGCTTCAACTTTGCAAGGCTCATGAAAGGTGCCTATGCATCTCTTCTGTCAAATCTTTCCACCACCCTTCTAGTGAACTTTGAATAATCAATCACATTGTCATGACCCAATGTAGACAAGCCATGGAACCACCAGTCATGTGCTTCACCTTCAAAGTGCAATGCTGCAATATTGATAGCTTCCATCTCTGGGAAATTGTTCAACTGAAAGTAGATGTCAAGTTTTTCTACCCATGCTTTGGCAGAACTCTTGGATGGCCCATCAAAATTGGGTAGAAAGAATTTTCCCATAGAGTGATGCTAATCATGATTCTGAGTGAATCCACCATCTCTATGTTGATGCCTTGGTCTTCTTTTGTCCTTGAGGTGACAAAACTATTGAAAACTTAGCTAATATCTGAATCTATGATTTTGAGACTCATATTATTCAAAGTAGTCTTCAAGGGATGCTTGCTCTTGAAACCCTTCATTTCCCATAGCCAAAAAGGTAGGCATGGTAGAGCGTTTGAAAACTTGTGGCTGATTCACTGGTTGATCATTCTAGTGGTGAGATATGCCAGAGCGTTCTCCAAGATGAAATCTCTTAGGAGATTATTTGATTCTATCCATTCTCATCTCTTTGATCTCTCTAGAAAGATCTTGCATGGCTTTCAGAAGGATCTTTGCAAAGTCCTTTCCTTCATCATCACTTCCAGATTCAGGGGCTTTACCCTTGTATTTATCATCATTTGTGTAATCAAATGTATTATGTCTTCTTCTTAGATACCTCTTCTTCTGAAGACATATTGGCTTCTTACAGGCTGTGCTAAGATGAATGCTCTGATACCACAATAATATCCCCAAAAAGGGAACAAGCAACAATACTAAACAATATTACTCAAAAATAATGCAGTTCAGCAAAGTAAGAGAAGGAGGCAAATATGGAGGCTCAATAATGTCATTTACATCAGAAAACCATAGTTATATTGAAGCCCATGAGTTATAGAACAGAAAATAGAAGACTTTACATGAAGAAAACCTCAAAAGGGAGGTGCTGCAACCATAGAATATGACTGAACAAGCTTGACAGCGTTATTTTTATTGGCTGAAACAATAGTAGGTTACACTTCAGATCTAGAGCAGATGTGTGTACAAAAATTTAGATATATATTAGATCTGTACACTATAAATGCTCCTCTACAAATGCCCTCTCAGGTTTTGTGCAAAAAGTGAAGTACATGGAGTAGATATGAGATCTTATGCAGCAGATCTACAGAATGATTCCAAAAATTTGAAGAAAATACAAGAATATCTAGATAAAATCTGAATATGACATGGATTAGATCTGAAATCCATGGATCACCACAGTGAAGGGCATATTCCCAACACTAGAGATGTCTCCTCCAAAGTCTGCCAAAACAGCCTGCAACTTAACACTTGCAAATAACGTAATACTAGAAGATAGTCTGCATTGTAGGCACTAGAACATGGTTTGGACTCAAGCCAATATCTGAAAATGTGCTCCAATAATCCAATACTCTCTTTCCAAGGGCATAGAAGACTCTCCCACTAGAAAGAGGCACTAGAATGGCCTAGATCCGAGTAGATCTAGCCTCCACTTGCTACAGCTTACAAAGACAACCAAACCCTCAACAGGATCTGTGTTGTAGTTGGAAGAATAGCTTGGCCAAATGCCTAATAGTGAACAATAAATGCAAGACTCCTCCAAGAGCTACTCAAGGAAGAAGGTGGGATTTCCGATCAGGAACACCCAGTGCTAAGAAATACTATTCTCTGCTAAACAGTCAAGAGAATAAGAAATGTCTAAACAAAAAAAATCTTTAGAAAATAATATGGTCATAAACAACCTTCTCATGCTGTCCTCCCCTTCCTTTTATAAGATTGAGATCTTGCAAAACCCTAAACCATCTCAATGATTTAGCTTCTTTCACATGTGTCACCTCCAACTAAGACTATGTTGTGCATCAATGAGGATTACTTCTTCTAGAAAACGATGTTGATTTGGTCATGGTTGACCCATTCAAATGGTTTAACCCCTTTCACACATAAGGGTGTTTATTAAGATAGCCCAGATTTAGCTTTGCTCACATGTGGCATTGATTTATTCATTGTTTTAGGATTTTTTACTGTCCTCCTTTACACATTTATTATTTCAAAAAGGAAATGAAACAAAATTGTATATTCCCATTAGCTTGGGCTAATTGGGAATATTACACGTACAGGTAAAGCTCCACCCCAAAATGAGTTGGAGCTAAAGGTGTTTCGTCTTTTGGTATTTCTTCAATCGAAATTAAACTAGGTGGAAGGATTTAACCCTTAGGTAAAAAGTATATTTCAGGAGGTTGACTGCACGATATGGGTGACTCAATGGCTACAATAGATTGTGGGACGACCGATATAGGAAAAACTTATGGTCATTCGACTTTGGGATTCAAATGTTATGGCAAAAAAGTGATAGGATCCAGATCAACTTCCAGTTGAACAACGTCAGGTTCGGGAGCTATGGTCTCACTGATTGGATAAATCATGACCACGGGTAGCTTTCAGGACTCCATCTCGAAAGCAGTAGACGAACCAGGATTTTTAGAAACAAATTGTGCCCACTCTGATGTATGTGAAGATGATGCTTCACCATAAGTACTCATTGTACTAGTTTCGGTAGAGCGATGTCCCCTTCACCGACCAGAAGTGACTTCTAGTGGTAAAGGTGGTTTCAATGATAATATACGTAAACAATGGGGAAGGGGATGATATTCTTCCACGATGACTGATTTTTTTTATGACCAAAAACAAATAAACAAAATAAAAGGGTAATTCTAGGCAAAAGGTTTACCAAGAAACTGTGAACTGCAGAATACCTCCTGGAGAACCAAGAAGTATGGGCATGCAATCTACCTAAATGATGTGCTCGGTGTATCACAATTTACAAGGTGACTAACTTGATTTACTATGGATGGATAACATCCTAAAGTTGTCCTCCCAAATATACCCGAAGGTACGTGTAGGCCCAAGTCTGTAATAGCATTGTCTAATGTGAAACCGCATAGTGAGAGCACCCCTTTATACTTATCGTACTAGAACACCACCCTATATACCCAAAGGTATGTTGACGAGCTCCGATATACTTACATACATGGATTGAGGTAGATAATTAACGACGAATGCTATGTTTAACAATGCCGAAACACGTCTCTAGCCTAGACCTTCTAAATGTTATCATTATGGTTCTAATGCCTTTTTATGTAAATTGATGTAGATTTTAAGTTGATCTTGTTTATCAATTTTCCTTTCAATGTTCACCGTGTGATGTAATGGAAATTCCTAAATATGCAAACTAAAATGATAAGAAAACTTTTCAATTTTAGCTTTTTCATTGAACATCCTAGCTAGTAAGGGAAAGAGAAATCAGTTTTGAGCAAAAACAACAAAGAGCACAAACTAATATGCAACTTTCCTAACATGTTCCTACGCAAAACACACAAATAAATCTATGCATATGCAGGTTTTCCTTTTTCGATCCCCTTAATGTGAATGCAAAAAGGAAACTATATGCATCAAATCAACAAAACCAAATGTTTTCTTCTTTGATAAACGAGGAATTTAACAACAATTTCTCTTTTAGGAAAAATGAAGAATGGAACTAAATTTTTTCCTACAGGAAATGAAAAATTTAACGACAATTTCCTTTACAAAAATGAATGGATCTAATACAGAAATAAAATACTCTGAATTTTCTTTGTCAATGATAAAGAAAAAAAACTTAAAAAGACATTGAAAAAACTTACTTTTCAAAGGAGGAAGAATTAGGAAAATTGACTGGTCTCTACGAGGTATCATAAAATTGAAAACACAGCAAAAAAATGGCTGAGAATGATGGAAATTAAAAATTAAAATGGAATTTGGTTGGCTAAGGGGGCATCATAGTCTCTAAGGGAAGACAATGCACTGTGTCTTGACCAACAGTGCATTGGGCGCAACAAAGATTGAAAACTCAAGCTACTGAACACACTTCTAATGCAATTATTTGATTCATAAGTATAATAATTGACAGTATTTGCTACTGGGTGGATAAGCAGAGGAAAAAACACCAGGAATGAAAGGAAACTCCCCAACGGAGTCTCTAATTTGTTATGTGGAATTATGATCTACAGATAAATCAAATTCTCTAAATGTGGTGCTATCCATTTAGAACAATAGATCAAAGAATTTTCTATCACTTTCTCTAAGATTAAATAGACACACAGAAAGATAAAGGAACCTACTTGTGATCCAAGTTCTTCCTATTATCCTTCTGTCGCTTTTGTTGTAGCTTCCAACCAACTTAGATCTATAGACTAGTTCCTGCAAGTATAAACACTAAAAAACAAAGAGATTGCAATATATAGATGTCTATTTATCTTAATCAGTTATTTCGATTGAACATGAAACATATATATCAGTTAAGAATCCATTTCATTATAAATAGAACCATAAACAGATACATATATCGGAAAATGAACAACAATCTTTATTAATGAGTAGAAGGGGGAGGTTACAACCAATGATCAATTTGATGTCACCATCTCCAGCATCATCCCAGCCTCATAACAATAAACATCTCACCAGCAACATATCACTTCTATCACTCCCTCAATTGAGAATCCAACAACGTTTCTTTACCAAAATTCTTCCTCTTCTAGCACTAGGATTTATGCTCAATTTGTAGGGTTACTGATGGTAGTTTCTCAATCAATGACTTTATAATTATAGGCCAGACATGTTCCCAAGCTCAGAGGTGTTAGATGGACACATGGATTCGAATTTTGACAGATATGGATGCTTTTAGAAGGCATTAGCCATGTGGAGATTCCATAAGAATGAAAATTTCTCTCCCATTTGACTAACACACTCTTGAATGTCGGGAAGTGCATTGCAGTGCCCCTTCGAATGAAGGGAGTTGCATATGCAATGCAGTTATTCCCTTGAGGCAGTGCCAGTGAGCTCATAAGTGATATAACATATACTTCAAACCTTGGAAATATCATAATAGAATTCATTAATGATTTGTTCTTATTGTAGGGCATGTAGCAACTAGAATGATAGGGGATGATAGATCCTATTTCTTTGGTCTTAGTGATGATGTCCCACTTGACCAGGTCAACGGGGATGATGCAAAAATTGACCGATAAAATAGAAGAAAAGGAGAGATTATAGCATGGTTTCCCACCTCCTTAACTCCCAAGGCAGCCAATGCATCCTCAAGATTCCCTCCAACAACTCAAAATCAAAGGTAGCCAAGAAAGTAGGAGATAAAGTGCACCAAAGCTCCGCTTCTCTTGCAGTCAAAGAGGACACATCACCTACTTTTTAGGGACCTGTTGGTAGCTACCCTCTAGTTTAAATATGGTTGAGAAAGATGTAATATCCCAAAATAGGGAATTTCTACACTATTGGGAATATCTTAAGATATTCCAAATGTGGAGATCTAGAAACACATAAACATAAAATCGAAATAACAGTGAACAACATCATAAAAAAATTCATGGAAACCATAGAGTCGTTTTATTATGTAAATCAGCAGCAAACATGTACAATACAACTCAAATGATCAAGGCAAACAAGCCTCTCATGAATACATGTGAAAAGATGGAATGTTGCTCTATTGCAGAATGCTCATGAACATGTATTGTGTAGTAATAGAAGGTACACTGCTAGATGGGAATGTAAAATATCATACATCTGCATATATATGGCTCATACAACATTGGGAGTGAAGATCTAGGCTCCCAATAACTACCTCAAGACAATCCTGGAAGGATTGGCTGAAATATGCAAAACTGCAAAATGCCGGAGTTGCAGGGTAGCAGCTGCAGCTCAAGAACTGGAAATGGATGGGGAAGGCTAAAGATGTTACATCAGATAAAAAACCTCCTCCAATGGATCTTCCAAGTGAAAGGCTGATCCTAACACTGAATATCTCACCCTCCAAAAATCACTGCAATCCCTCACCGCAAATACCAACTGAAAGTAACGTAGTCACTGAGGGATACTACGATGTAGGTGCAAGAAAAAGAGTTGGCCAAGTGCCAATATCTGCAATATGCTCCAAGTGCTTCCAAACTAATCTCTCAAAGGGAAGAGAGCCTCCTCCTCTGAAAAACAAGTGTTGGAAGTGGTGTTGTGAACCCTCACTGCAACACCCTGCAACACAACGTTATACTACTACAGAAATAACACTGTAGCTAAAGGAGGACGCTTGGAATCAAGCCTGGATGTGAGGCAAATCATTACAACTCCTTCAAGAGGCCTCTCAAGAAAGAAGAAGTATTCCTAAATAGGAAATCCGTGTGCTAAGCATCACTGCAACTCTGCTAAACAGCAGGAGAATGCACAAAGTCTAAACAAACAATGAAATCAATAATCTAAATCATGAATAACAATGGCTACCTTGTCCTCCTTTTAAACAAGTGAAAACACTCTCTCCATGGGTCCCACTCATTAGGGTTTCCTCCACCAAATAACCCTTTTCCCATTCATACTGCATTGTCTATCAAAGTTTTCTTCACCTCCTATGCGAGCGTTGTTGACTTGGTCAAACTTGACCTTGTCCCCATTAAAATGTCCTCTTTCACACTTGAGGGTGTGAAATCCAGCTCTTATGAATATCCTCTTTCATACTATGAGGGATTTTATTCATTCTTCTGCAATGTATGGGCCTCCTTACCCATTTATTTACCTCCTATGTGTAAACAGAAAAATTTAATATTCCATTTAGCAATGTGCTAAAGTGGGAATATTACAGTCCTCCCCTCCCAAATGTTGCTTGTCCTCAAGCAATTACAAAGATAAAATTGAGGGGCCTTCTTTAGGAATGAGGTCTGATATGAATTGGGATCTACCATCCCCATATTAATCTCCCATCCCCAAGCAATCATCCATACAAAATGAGTTACCTCCCAACATGGAAACTCCTGAAAATCCTCTTCCACCTTTGGATCCTGCAATGTAGGTGGGAAAAAAATCTGACCTTGGTAAAAAAAATAGCCTACCCCACACTGTCCTCCTCTCCACCTAGGATAAGTGTAGAGTATACGCTAATCTTGGGCTGCAATAATATTTCCCTCAAGTGGAAATATGAAGACTATACCTCCAAGGATCTCTCCTCCAACGCTATGAAGCATGCTGGCCCAAATCACCTCATATGTGATGAGTTGGAAGTCACCATCATATGAAATCCAATCAAATCCATGGCTCACCTCATAAAATAAGAAAATTTTGGCTATGGTGGCCATACTACCTCTCATGCTCCCATTAGAACATGCAATGCAAACAATGTGGGAAATCTCTCCTTTGAAGGACACATCCAACGAATGTGCCATTCCCGCAATCATGCTCCCAATAAAAACAAGAACAACAGCAACATGAGGAACCATAATGAGAACCATACTTGCTGCCATATGTAGCAAGGGAGAAGGAGAATGGTCCCTCAAATGTAACCAACGTAGTTTGACCCTCAACTGCAAAAGAGAGTGACAAAAAGTGTGGTTTCTCAACCACCTACTTGTTATCCCACTCTCCTCATATGTTTGGAGAAAGTGAATGATGCATGGTACAAAGTGAGCATGTTCTTCACAATACATCTCCTCCCTATGTCCTCCTAGGGAGTGGTCATCAATACTACTCATGGCTTCAAGTAGACCATGAAGTCTAGAAAAAAGAATGCTCCTCCTTTGAGCAACATCTTGTACATGTATGGTTAAGGGATGCATATATACAGTATACAAATCATTATGCAAATAAAAAATACCCTTACCATATGTCTTGCTCATGCAAATGGAGTGGCTCATAGATGAGTTTCCTCTCATCCTCAAAGAGAAAAGAGGCGGTTGTGCTAACTATTCCAAAGAGTTATGTATCTCCTCCATCTCCACATGATCCATGCATCTCCTCCTATGTTGATCATCCAATATCATACAAGTGAAAAGATCCTTGGAACACTCCACCAACAGCTGGGAGTTCCAATATGGATCTATCCTCCATAGTGACAGCACTAATGATCTATCATGAAGAACATCTGTCATATGGTTATCCTCTCCTTTGACATATCCCATGCCAAAGATGCAAGCTGGAAGGCTGCTATCCTTCCCTTGCTACTCCTCCCACAGCGCAAAATCTGAAATGAGAGTGGGTAAAGATGATGTTGAGAGTATGCCTCTCTCCTCCTTGATTCTACCCAAGACTCTCAGAGTTTTAAGATGACCTCCCAGGGTCTCCACTCCTTTAAAATCCATGAATGGTGCCTCAAAATGTGAAGCATATCTCATCATATTCTGATCTGGTGGTATCCTTGGTGAAATGTCTCCATGCAATGAGACATCATCATCAAGAGTAAAATGCATATATGAATGGACAAACGTGTCCCTGCTTTCACTGCGCAATCCAGTCTACCTCTTAGGTGCATCAACCTCATGAAATAGACAAGGGTGTGTGCTCCTCATCACATGATGCTGGTCATCCTCCCTATCTCCTCCTTGTATCTACATAGATTTACACCCTATCATCAATGGCACATGTAAATCATGAGTTGTGCCTTGATCTCCACATGTGAGATCCTGGGGAATTCCTTGTAATGATACAAGAATCACTCTATTTGGAGAAAGAGTTCCTCCTTCCTCTGCATGAGGTGCTAGATCAACTCTAGACATGACAGCGCTGTTGCCCTCCTCCTCATCAACATGTATGGGAAACCTTTCAAGAAATGGGCCCTGTCTTGAAAAAGAGATCTCCATGCTCTCTTGTTCAGGAATATGAGATAGAGGCTTTTCCTTTAACAATGCATGCTACAAGATGCCAGTCTCCTCCATGGGTTTCTGAAGTGGATTTGTGTTTATAGTTTTCTCCATCACATGCAAGGGTTTTGTTTGTTTATGTTTATTTAACTTCTCCACATGTGTTGCAGAAAGTTTTCCATCAAACCTTCCCATAAATGCCTTAATAAACCTTTCATAAGAAGAAGTATTTACATTTTTAAAGATAAAGACTCAGATATCCACCATGCATAGGCCTTACCTCCAAGATGCAGTGTTGCTAATCTGATGGCTTCATCTTCAGAAATTTGATGCTGCTGCAAAAAGGTGTCTAGCTCTTCCACCCAAGCCCTGGTTGAACATGTAGGTGAACCATCAAAGGTAGATAGAAGAAATCTATCCACATCATGTTGCTTTCTCCTCCTCACCTTGATCTTGCAAAACTCTGGGAAAGTGATATGATCTCTAAAATTCCGAGTTTGAGATTCATATTGATGCAAGAAACCACTAAGAGTTCCCCTCTTAGGCAATCCTTCTTCCTCCCTCTCTCTCATGGAAAAACTAGGCATGTGACTGCACTATGCATCATAGGGTGTGGCTACATGCTCACACTCCCCATAAGAAAATCTAGAGTTTGGCTCAGTTTCAAACCCTCTTGGAGATTTTGTACTCATCTCCCTCATCTTCTTGAAATCTTCATGAATGCTCTGTACAGATCTTGGAAGAAGCTTTGTAAGCCTATCTTCCTTTATTTATCCTCATAATCGAGTCTTCATCTTCTCTTTTATTGATAGAATCATGGCTTAGATCCATAGGCTGAGCCAAGATTATGCTCTGATACCACTATAATATCCCGAAATAGGGAATTTCTACACTATTGGGAATATCCTAAGATATTCCAAATGTGGAGATCCAGCAATACATAAACATAAACTGGAAATAGAAGTGAACAAAATCATACCAAAATGTATGGAAACCATAGAGCCATTTTATTATGTAAATCAGAAGCAAACATGTACAATACAACTCAAATGATCAAGGAAAATAAGCCTCTCATGAATACATGTGAAAAGATGGAATGCTGCTCTATTGCATAATGCTCATGAACATGTACTGCGCAGTCATAGAAGGTAAACTGCTACATGGGAATGTAAAATATCATAAATTTTCATATAGATGGATCATACAACATTGGGAGTGAAGATCTAGGCTCCCAATCACTACCTCAAGACAATCCTGGAAGGATTGACTGAAGTATGCAAAACTGCAAAATGTCGGAGTTGCAGGGTAGCAACTGCAACTCAAGAACTGGAAATGGATGGAGAAGGCTGAAGATGTTGCATCAAATAAAATACCTCCTCCAATGGATCTTCCAAGTGAAAGGCTGATCCTAACACTGAATATATCACCCTCCAACAATCACTGCAATCCCTCACTGCAAATACCAACTGAAAATAACACAGTCACTGAGTGATACTGCGCTGTAGGTGTAAGAAAAAGAGTTCACCAAGTGCCAAGATCTACAATATGCTCCAAGGGCTTCCAAACTGATCTCTCAAAGGGAAGAGAGCCTCCTCCTCTAAAAAAAAAGTGTTGGAAGTGGTGTTGTTAACCCTCACTGCAACACCCTGCAACACAACGTTATACTACTACAAAAATAACACTGTAGCTAAAGGAGGACGCTTGGAATCAAGCCTGGATGTGAGGAAAATCATTACAACTCCTTCAAGAGGCCTCTCAAGAAAGAAGAAGTATTCCTAAATAGGAAATCCTTGTGCTAAGCAGCACTGCAACTCTGCTAAACAACAGGAGAATGCACAAAGTCTAAACAGACAATGAAATCAATAATCTAAATCATGAATAACAATGGATGCCTTGCCCTCCTTTTAAACAAGTGAAAGTCCTCTCTCCATGGGTCTCACTCATTAGGGTTTCTTCCACCAAATAACCATTTTCCCATTCATACTGCCCTGTCTATCAAAGTTTTCTTCACCTCCTATCCCAGTGTTGTTGACTTGGTCAAACTTGACCTTGCCCCATGCAAATGTCCTCTTTCACACTTGAGTGTGTGAAATCCAGTTCTTATGAATATCCCCTTTCATACTATGAGGGATTTTATTCATTATTCTACAAAGTATGGTCCTCCTTACCCATTTATTTACCTCCTATGTGTAAACAACAAAATTTAATATTCCATTTAGCAGTGTGCTAAAGTGGGAATATTACACAAGAGCTTATTAGGATTCAAACTTTGAAGGAAGCTAATAGACTCTTAGCTCTTGTGATAGGCTTTTGATACTTTTATGTTTATGAAATGAGACTATTTTATGCAATAATATGAGTATTCAGTTTGTCCTTCACTAATTTAGTTTCAGAGGGCTAGGCTTGTGCATTAGGGCCCAACCCATTGGCATTAGTCTCTCTTATGTATTCATGCTCATTTTTATGCCATCGTAGTTAGTTTTCTTTATGCATTTTAGCTAGTTTGCTTACATTCCAATTCATTGTTTTTTAGTTTGCTTCTATTTGTCTTTAATGTAGTTAAATTTTCATAAATGTTGGTAGAATAGCTTATAAACTCAGAAAAATGTTTGTCAAGCCTCCCTCTCTCATATCTTTCATTAGAGCTTGAGGAGGGTAGACCTTACCCACAAGCCAAATTTTCTCTTTAGTTTATGATTTATTGGAAAGAATAGTCAGGTTGTTGTAGTTTCATGAACATGTCTAGAATACTGAGTAGATTTATGTTTGAAGGCTAAAGTAGGTTTTCTTTCCAAATTCAACTTATCTTTTCCATTTCCGTCATCATGAATTTTTCTATGTTTGTTTCATAAATAGGTAGTTTTCTTGAATGTTCAAGTAGAACAACAAATTAGGACTTCACCAGCACCCTTAAATTCACTTCTCACCCATCATCAACATTCCTTCCATCAAATCGACATCAACCCTATTTTTTAGATTTTTCACCTTCACACCGTGAGCAACCCTAGAAGTGCAAGAAAAACTTCTCAAGAGGTTTTAAGCTTGTCCAAGGGGTTGGCCACCCTCCATTCGTTAAAAAAACCTTCATTCCACCTCCCCTATGCTTTTATCCGCCATTTTTGGCCTCAGATTTCCCTCAGACTTTTTCGTGTAGCAATTCGAGACTTTTATGTAGCAATACAGGAAACCTGTAGCACCAATGGGCCTCTCCTTAAGCCCAGAAACCATCATACACCTCATCCAGACCTAAAAAAACTATCCAAACACCTTCAACCCTGCACCCATGAGTTTAAGACCTTCATAAACCACCTTAGTGCTTTCTCCTCCTTGCTGCAAAATAATGCATTTACAAGCATAATTAGGTCATGATTAGAGGCAGGAGTAAAAGCTTGATAGTTAAAACATGCAATAGAAAAAGTTTTTTTAGATATTTGGCCCAACAATTTGTGATTAGGTTAGTCTTCTTTCTGCAATTTCAATTCAACAATTTACTTCATGAAAGATGCCTAGTTTGCTTCCATTTATTTCCATAGGTTAACTTGTATATTTCTTCCATTGCAGAGTGGATATATGTACTTTATTGCTATAGAATATTTCTTTTATTGTTGATAGAGTAATGGATTTGAATCACTTGTAGACCTAGGTCTAAATTCGGAATTGTGACAGAATTCATTCATAAACCCTAGAAATAGCACCCTTATAATCTATCTGTTGTGTATATAACATTGTCTCCTCCAAGTTTGTATGAACCCTGGGTTGATAAAGTAAACTAGAATAGCCTATCAGAGTTGCAACATTCTTGGTGCAATACTAGGGCTCACCATGCCATATGTGCCCATTATGGGCATTATACCTGTTAGCACCTAATTTGAACCTCAGGCTGAAAAAAGGAAAATCAGGGTAACCTTCAAACCACGCTCAGCCTTGTAGCTAGCCCTACAAGGTCAGGAGAGGGCTCTCTCCATGAAAAATATTCAATGAAGTATAACAGTAAACTGATTTTAGGCTAGGTATAATAATTGGAAATGTTTAATAAATTTCAGGGTTGTATGGAGCAGATGGGGCAGTTTGAATCTGGGGAATTAAATCAGAGATACATAGTATTCTATGGGGCAAGACAGGAAAGGATTTTAACAATTTAATTGAAATAATGATGGAATGTATAAGGCCAGTGAGAAGCTGAAAAGGGCATAGGAGATGGATCCTTTTCAAATAGAAACGAACATACATTATTGAATGATTTCCCAAGGCAGAGCATTATACAATGGATTCTACCTATCTATCTTGAAAACATTCAACCAGAGATATGAATGAAATGAATGGCTAACATAACATTTAACAGATGAACACAAAGGAAAAAAAAATTCTAAAATCCATACCACAGGGATCCCACAAATCAATGCTGCATTTATTTATTAATTCCCTGCCAAACTGTTACAAAATGGAGCATAGAGCGTCCTCAGTGATTCCAAATTATTCCACACTTTATTTCCCCCCTTACAAATGATTCAGAAATTACATTAAATAGATATAATTTTGAGGGGAGTAGATCCATAGAGAGAGGGGGTTTAAACAGCCTAGAAACTAAAATATGAATATAGGAAGAAAACCAACAATCTACCCCTGAAAAGAAGGAGCAATATAATATATTTGATCATCTGGAGGATTTGCAGTTGCTCAAATAGAGGAGAAGAAAGACAAATTTAGAACCATTTCTCCTTTTTATTTTTGCTGTCATTTCTGTGATTGTATTTAGCTCTCGTCCTTTGACCATTTCTTTTCTTTTGTTGAAAATCCTTTTATGCCGAGAAATGTCCTTTGGAAACAATAAAACTAAATTTTTTCCTTTTAATGAAGAAAAATCCCCTTTTTGAGTGAACAAGGGCAAAGGAAAGGATGGTGGGCCGATATGCGATCGCAAATCGCAATCGGAAGGGAGAGGGAGCATATCACAATGATAACTTGTGATGCGATGAAAGCAGATGCGATGGGAAACGGATGCGATTGGAGTTTTGTGATGAGATAGTGTATAGGGGGAAAAGGGAAATCACAATCCCAAATCGGGATGGAAGGGAAGGTGGTATCATATAATAGGGCAATGGAAATTTGCGATGCGATCGGGAAATATTTAATGGGACCGGGGAATCGCAATCGCAATTGGGAATCAGAAGGGGAGTGGGGCAGAAGCAAAGGGGACTCAGGCGGATCTCAATCGCAACCGAGGAGGAGCGGGAGAAATGCTATAAAGACTTTGCGATGCAACAGATCGCAATTGCAAATTGGCAAGGAAAGGGAGTGGAGGAAAGTATCATGAGAAATGCCGATTGCGATGGAATAACTTAAGAAATTCTTTAAAGTCGATTTATTGGGTTTACAAAGGAAAAAACACATTTTTTTGGGAAAAGGAGGAAGGTTTTATGGTGGGACCTAGGCCAATCGCAATCGCAAATCAGTGGAGGAGTGGAACGGGAGTTGAACTGCCAGAGATGCCGATTGCAATGGTGCGATGGCTTGTGAGCCATCCGATCAGAAGGGTAGATCGACGGTGGAGATGCAATCGAGGGAGTGTGTCTGGAGTCAATCACATTGGAAGAATTATGGGTGCGGGGACACTTGCGAAGCTGCGATGCGATTGGGCCATGTGATTACATATGGGCCATCGGATCGTTGAACGGATCAATGGTCTGGATGTGATCATATCGGAGGGACCTAATCGCATCGGAGATAGTCAGTCGGAGGTGGTTAATCGAGACTGTGCGATTTCGATGTTGCGATCGGATCAGAAGAAAAGGGGGTGCGATCGGATTGGAGAGAAGGGAGTTGCGATTGGATCGGGGAGAAGGGAGTTGCGATTGAAAAAAAAAATTAAGATTATATTATAAAGTTTAAAGGACCAAATGGGAAAAAGGGGGGTAAGGTTAGGCTTTGGGGACTTTTATTCACTTAGGTGTATTTCTCGATCTAGAAGTCAGTTTTAATAGTATAATATACCATTGGAAATCTCTTTCCAGGCCCTTTCTAATGGACATATTTAGAAGATTATTTTACATTGAGAACACTATGGAAATTACCTTTGAAAAGTATGGTGGTGGCTCTGTGGAGATAGCTGCTTCTGAAGTGCAACTTATTACATATGAAGACATAAAATTACATAAAAGATGATAATAAAAGAAAAGTACCATGTTTTCACCTCAAAACATGGTTTTGAGGTGAAAATTACATCAAGCTTAATAAAACAATTCTTTGATCTTTCCAGATATTGTGCCTCTGAGTTTATTTGACCTCCTCATGACCTTACTGATATTTATTGACACTTGACTCATTAATTTGACCATGATGAGACCCTAGGACCTAATGAGACCAACCCTATGACCTGATAGTATGAATTGGGAATGAAAGTGAATTATGACTAAAGACCATAGAGAGGAGAATCAGCAAGTTTTACATGAGAAAAAACTAATGAAAAACCACTACCATCAATGAATCCATGACCTAATGGAATGATGAAAATTTACGGTATGGGACTCCTAATATGCAAATGAAAAAGAGTAAGTTTGATCACTGATGGTAGTATGACTAGACTGACACTAACATTGGCTCCAATTGGGATGGTAGCTCCTTGGAGGTGCCAAGAACACCATAGACCAAGTAGCCTTATCCATTGGGAAAAAATGGTCAAAATACTGAAAAATGACACAATGCAGACTGACTCTGACTCAAACTGTGACTGAAAACTTAAATAAAACTAGCAAACCTTACACATATCATTCAAGTTTTATAGCCTTCACTTCCGGCCCCAAACTTCAATGACTGTGCACTTGAAATCTGACCAAAAATATCATGGTATATATAATGATTTTGACATAAATTTGGATCCATTATCTTCAACAGTGGTAGTGCTTCAACAGCCTACCATTTAATGGTCCTCTGGGGCAATCTTGGCCATCCATCTCTAAGAGCAAGAAAACATTCTGTCCCTTGTATGCTAAAATCTTGTATGGTCCTTTCCACAGGTTGTCGAACTTACCATGCTTCCCTTTGTCCTCATTTCATGCATCCCATCTTAACACCACATCATCCAACTGAAAATTTTCTGCTTTGGTTTTCCTGTCATAAATTTTCTTTATCTTCTCCTACAATTGAATAGCGTTCTGAGAAACTTCCTCTCTTGTCTGCTGAAGGTGGATCATCTGATTGATCCTTCGCTGGTCATCATCCTCTTCACTACCAACCTCTTGTAATAATCTCATGACCGAAACTGTAAGTGATGTGGGAAAAACAACATCAGTACCATAAACCAATTCAAACGGTGACATACGTATGGATTTCTTGTTGTTGACTCTATCTGCCCATAATGCATTGATGAGCTTTCGATGCCAATTCCTCTTGTTCTCTTCTAGCATTTTCTTGATTATATTTATCAGTGATTTATTTGATGATTCTGCCAGGCCGTTTCCTTGTGGGTAGTATGCTGTCGAATGGCCCAACACAATATTGTATTTGTCGCATAATTCCACCATCTTCTTAGATATAAATGCTGATGCATTATCTATTATGATTTTTTGAGGGCAACCAAAATGAGACAAAATATTTGATTCTAGGAATTGAATGATTACCGTATCAGTGGCCTGCCATGCTGGAATGGCCTCGATAAATTTGGTGAAGTAATCGATACCTATCAAAATCCATCAATGTTGTGCTGATGATGCGGAATGGATTTCCCCTATGAAATCGAGTCCCCACTACTGAAAGGGAGCGTTTACTAAAACTAGTTTCAAAGGAAGAGGAAGCAGTTTCCTTTTTCCTTGGAAAAATTGACACTCATGGTATTTCATCACTGTTTTGTACAGATCTGAAAATATGGTGGGCTAATAATATCCTGCTCCCAACACTTTGTTCGCTGTAGTTTTCCAAAACAAATGACCACCACAATCACCTTTGTGAAAGTCATGCATCACCTGTTGAGCCTCATCTTCAACCAAATAATTAAGCAAAATACCTCCTGGATCTTTCCAATAAATAGCACTGTTTAATATACAGAATTTAGCAGACTTAAGTTTCAGTGATCTACCTTTGCTTCTAGACATCCTGGGAGGTGGTGAAAGGTGCTGAAGAACATAGACTATGTCTGAATACTATGGGGATTGTAGAAAAATTTCTGAAACCAGAATAAGCAAACCTTCATCCTCATCTTTTGAAATTGCTGCTATGATATTTATATCCAAAGCACAGAGGTTTGATTGGGCCATTAGCTTTTCCAAGCCTTGTCCTTTGATCAACTTTGTGGGTTTTCTCTCTAAATCATATTCCAACATTGTTGCTATCCACTTACCTCTTCGACCTTCTGGATCAATTTGCATCAGGATATCCTTCACTGCTGCATTAGGAACATATTCTATGGTATGTGAATGCAGAATGTATACTCTAAAATCCTTCAATGCCTTTATAAGGGCCAATGCTTGTTTTTCAATGATATTATACCGCAAGAAAGCATCTTGAATGGTCCTACTGAAAAATGCAATGGGTTATTCTACCTGATCTCTCTTTTGCATCAATACTACAGCCATGGTATGTTCCAATGCAAATGAAAATATAATGAAATCTTGAGTGTAATCAGGACTAATCAAGATTGGGACATTGGACAGAGCAAACTTTACCAGATTAAATGACTTGATAGCCTCCTCACTCCATTTGACAATGCTGTCCTTCTTCAACATGTTAGTCATTTCTCTTAAATGTTTAGCCAAATTGGGTATAAATCTGTGCAAAAATTTCATCTTACCATTGAATGCCTGAATCTCCTTTTTGTTACGTGGGAGGTCTATGTGTTGAATTGCCTCCACTCTTGAAGGATCAATGTGGATACCGTCTTTAGAGATGATATGCCCTAGTAGCTTGCCTTCATACATAGAAAATAGACTTTTCTTTGGATTGAGAGAAATCCTAAACTTTCTACATCCCTGAAATACAATTCTCAAGTGGTGAAAATGTTCATCATCAGAACCAGAAAACACTATCAGATCATCCAAATAAACAATAAGAAAAACATCCTTTTCATTGGCAAAAGCAATGTCCATTTCTCGCTGGAAAGTGGCTCCAGCGTTCTTCAGTCCAAATGACATCTTGGCATACTGGAAAGTTCCCCAGGGTGTTGTGAAGGTAGTTTTGTCTTGGTATTTCAAATGCACCAAGATCTGATTGTAGCCTGAGTATCCATCGAGTAGTGACATCCTTGATGATCCAACTACTCTCTGCAGAATATGGTCCATCTTCGAAAGTGGATAATTATCCTTCAAGGATACTCTATTCAGATTCCAGAAATCTATACACAACCTTATCTCTCCTATCTTTTTACGTACTGGGACCAAGTTTGAAATCCAGTCAGAAAATCTAATTGGGACAATGATACCAGATTTATACAATCTGTTTACCTCTTTTTCAATGGATGGCAGTAGTTTTGGGTTGATCCTTCTCAGCTTCTGTCTAAATGGCTTCTGATCCGGGTTGATGGGAATAGTATGTTGAATTATATTTTTGTCATACATCTTCAAATATTAATAATCCCATGCAAACACATCAGAAAATTCAGAAAGTAATTTAACATACCGCTCCTTTACCTCAGGGGACAATGCTTTTGATAACTTCACAAGCTTAGGCTTGTCAGCTGTTCTAATATTAACATCTTCAACTCCTTTATTAGTAGGCACCAAGCTTGGTTTCTTTGCAACATCACCTTGATCAAAAAGCTCCTCTAAAGGTATGAGACCTCTAGGAATTACATTTTCTTTCAGCTACAGTATGTCCATCTGATTTGTTTCGATTTCTTGATCATCAACCTCATAATCACCTTCTATGGAAGTATCCCTAAATTTTCCTTCACTCTGTAAAAAAGAATTGATTTCATTGTCATCCCAAAATACTTGCCAATACCTTAGATTATCCGGAATAGTAGGCCAATGTTTAACATAAATTTCAAATTTATTGCTGGAATTCATTGGAATCTTCAAATTGCTTGCAGTAGTGGCAAGAGAATCTGCAATAAGATTCTACATTCAGGGTACTGCTATCAAAGTGTACTAAAAAAAAATTCTCAGGAGGTCTAGGACCACATTTCTTTAGGCTCTCAATCGTGGATGCTTTTCCTGGTACTCTCCTTTTACCTGTTTGATTATAAACTCCAAATCTCCATAGACAGAAATCCTTTTTGCATTTAGCTTCTTCAAAATTTTCAAACCTACAGTCAAAGCTTCATACTCCGCTTCATTGTTAGAGTAGTCAAAAGCCAATTTGTAAGCACATACTCTAATATTACTAGGAACCTTTTCAGGTTAGAAAACAGGGCTCCAAATCCATATTCCTATACTAGCACCATCCTTACCAAAAACTCCGTCAAAATCCATGCTCCAAAGGCCTTCTTCTTCTTCTACTAGATGCTGAAATTTTTCTTCTTTCTCTACTTTGTCTTGACTGATTTCTGCTTCTTTCTATTGTTCACTGTCATTTTTATGATGGCATGCAGGAGGCTTAAAAATGCTTGCTGCTTTATCTTTTTCCTGTTTAAGGAATTCCCTAAAATTTTCTGAAATTTCGGGTATCTCATCTACTTCTACAAACTGAACATTTTCATCATTCAAACCACCATCTGAATACAATACAAATGACTCTAAATCTATATGGACTGCATTAATGGGATGATTAACTGGTTTCTCTTTACTCGTAATAATGTATTTCATTTTCTTATTCCTATATAATTTTCTCAACTGACCGAACACGGTAATGGTGGCATAAGAAAAGTCCAGTTGAATGGTTCCTTTCAATTTCGCACCCCATGACCTAGAAAAAAGCATTCCAAACTAGGGTGGAACATCAGCAACAACTACATCCATCAAAACATTATTGGTTGGGATTTGGTCTAAAGATACTACCAAGTCTTTGATGAGACCAATACAATGGACCCTACCAGAGTCAAAGGAACACAAATCATGATATTTGCGGGTAATATCAAGACCCAACTTCTCCATAATGGCCTTAGGCATCAATTTGTGTAAGGCTCCGGAGTCCAGCATAGCATTATGTAAAATGAACTCATGCAATCTAAGACTCAGGTAGAAGGGAGGGACTTCACTCTCTTCAGACTGACCTTCTATGGCTAGACCAAAAATGAGTTCAGGATAATCATCTTCAACATTTACCATATATGATACAGAGTCTATTTGAAAATTTTAGATACTTGATGTTTATAAGTGCTATTTTTAACCAACTCAGTCAAGGGAATGGACACCTTCATCTTAGAAATTTAATTTTCTAAATTGAAATATGGGACTTTTTCTACCTCTTTGACGGGAGGATCTTTCTTCTTTGCTTGCTCCTTTGCTGCGCTGTACTGGTTTTTTTCATTTGCAACGTCAACTACTGAGGATGCCTTGCTGGGAGAAGGATCAACATGCTCTTTCCATTTTCTTTGAGTATTTGAAGAATCATTTTTTGATTGCAGATCTTTTCTCTTCTGAATGGGATTGATCGGTACATCTCTACTTCTCAAAGAATAATATTTCCGTTGTGTTGAAAAAGCATTCATATATCCTCGTTGGTAATCATCATATTCTTACTTTATCACTACATCATTAGCCAATATGAAATCTTCATCTCTCCGAGTGTCTAGAATCACTGTATATTCTTCATCTTCTATGAGAAATATGGGTGCACCATTGGTAGTGAAAAAATGGTTAGCTTCAACTATCAGATCATCATCATCATCTATTTCCATTCCCTGAACATAATTTTGCTGCAAAGGAGTTTTGATCTGCTGTTTTTGCATTGCTTGGTCCTGCACTTTATGTTCCGTTTTCTTAATTCAGAATTGTGGCTACTGCTGTCCCTTGAAATTTGGATTCCTGATTTGTGCTTCAGGTCTATCTGAAATAGTCAATCGATCAACCATCTTCTCCACTGTTCAGATCAAATTATCCATCTTACTGTCCGAAAGAGATGCTTCTTCTTTCACAGTTACCCTCTTTTCGGCTCTTGTTCGTGCTCTTCTGGCCAGCAAATTTGCTTCTACACTCACAGCAATTTTCTGCATATCTTCAAGTGTGGTAGGATCTCGTTCTCATAGCTGATATGCCATATCAGCATCGAAGTCATCTGGAAATTTAAGCAAAGCTAACCCCATGGGGGGTTTTAGGTTGGCCGGAATAGCATTATACACATCAGTAAATCTCACACAATAATCTTGTACACTTTCACCCACATTCCTTTTAATATTTTCATATTCAGACAAGATTTGGAGTGGGTTTTTCTTTACCTCCCACCGGTCTAAGAATTTTCTATGTAGCTCTAGGAAAGTGTGGATAGAGGCTGCTGGTAAGGCTCTGAACCATTTTCAAACTTCACCTCCAAAGCTTTGGACAAACAATCTCATGGTCACATTTTCTGCCTCTACCTCATGAAGGTCAAAGAAGTCATTCATCTTATCAACATGTTGCTGGCTGTGATGTTTTGAGTGGTATCTAAGAAAGGTATTTCACTTTGGTAATCAGCAGGCATATCATTCAGATTCTGAGGTAAAACCATGGGTGCATACCAGGCAGCCATGACTCGAGGTGGATTTACAACATCATTTGTGCTACTAGGATTTAAAGTAGCAGTTGATGGAGGAGTCACAGGCTGAGAATTGAATTCTGAAACTAATGGAAATGCTGATGAATTAAGGGGAGGAAATGTTGTTTCTGATAACTCTAAAGGCTTAGGGATATTGGTTACAGTGATAGATGTCTAAGGGGAATTCAAAATATAGTCATCAATTGATCTGATTTCCCTTTGAACTTCGATATCTATAAAAAAATCTGGATCTAAAACTATATCATCAAGTGCAGTTTCATATTTGTTACTGAACAAAGAAAACTCAAAACACTCATCAAAAGAGACATCTTCTACAAAAAACCACTCACTGGGCCAGGTATGTGATCTGAAAATAGTCCTAGGACTTAGTGATCCTTCTTGTCTTCTGATTATCCTTGGAATGAGATTGGGATTTTCAAACACTGGGGAGGATTTGGATCATGGTTGGCCCTTTTGTATCTCCTTGAAGCCAGTGTGGTCAAATTTCTACTTTACAATGTTTTATTTTCAGCCTAGCAAACTCTGAACCTCATCATCCAGAGTCCAAGAATTTGTAGGGAAGATATTACTAAGGTGATCAGTCTTCTATGGAAAATAATTCCCCAGTATGGTCGCCAGGAAATTTTAGCACCTAATTTGAACCTTAGGCTGAAAAAAGGCAAATCAGGGTAACCTTCAAACCACGCTCAGCCTTGTAGCTAGCCCTACAAGGTCAGGAGAGGGCTCTCTCCGTGAAAAATATTCAATGAAGTATAACAGTAAACTGATTTTAGGCTAGGTATAATAATTGGGAATGTTTAATAAATTTCAGGGTTGTATGGAGCAGATGGGACAGTTTGAATCTGGGGAATTAAATTAGAGATACAAAGTATTCTATGGGGCAAGATAGGCAAGGATTTTAACAATTTAATTGAAATAATTATGGAATGTATAAGACCGGTGAGAAGCTGAAAAGGGCATAGGAGATGGATCCTTTTCAAACAACAGAAAACATAGAGTATTGAATGATTTCCCAAGGCAGAGCATTATACAATGGATTCTACCTATCTTTCTTGAAAACATTCAACCAGAGATATGAATGAAATGAATGGCTAACATAACATTTAACAGATGAACACAAAGGAAAAAAAAATGCTAAAATCCATACCACAGGGATCCCACAAATCAGTGTTGCATTTCTTTATTAATTCCCTACCAAACTGTTACAAAATGGAGTGCAGAGCATCCTCGATGATTCCAAATTATTCCACACTTTATTCCCCCCCTTACAAATGATTCATAAATTACATTAAATAGACAAAATTTTGAGGGGAGTAGATCCATAGAGAGAGGGGGTGTTTCAACAGCCCAGAAACTAAAATCTGAATATAGGAAGAAAACCATCAATATGCCCCTAAAAAAAAGCAGCAATACAATATATTTGATCATTTGGAGGATTTGCAGTTGCTCGAATAGAGGAGAAGAAAGACAAATATAGAACCATTTCTCCTTTTTATTGTTGTTGTCACTTTTGTGATTATATTTAGCTCTCGGTCTTTCACCATTTCTTTCCTTTTGTTGAAAATCCTTTTATGCCGAGAAATGTCCTTTGGAAACAATAAAACTGAATTTTTTCCTTTTAATGAAGAAAAATATCCTTTTTGAGTGAACGAGGGCAAAGGAAAGGATGGTGGTCCAATATGTGATCGTAAATCGCAATCGTAAATCACAATCGGAAGGGAGAGGGAGCATATCACAATGATAACTTGCGGTGCACTGAAAGAGGATGCGATGGGAAACGGATGCGATTGGAGTTTTTTGATGCAATAGTGTATAGGGGGAAACAGGAAATTGCAATCGCAAATCGGGACAGAAGGGAAGGTGGTATCATATAATAGGGTGATGGAAATTTGCGATGCAATCGGGAAAGCTTTAATGGGACCGGGGAATCACAATCGTAATCGGGAATCGGAAGGGGAGTGGGGCAGAAGCAAAGGGGGCTCAGGCGGATCGCAATCGCAACCAGGGAGGAGCAGGAGTAATGCTATAAATACTTTGCAACGCAACGGATCGTAATAAAAAATTGGTGAGGAAAGGGAGCGGAGGCAAAGTATCATGGGAAATGCCGATTACGATGGAATAACTTAAGAAATTCTTTAAAGTCAATTTATTGCATTTACAAAGCAAAAACCACATTTTTTTTGGGAAAAGGCGGAAGTTTTTATGGTGGGACCCAGGCCAATCGCAATCGTAAATCGGTGGAGGAGTGGAACGGGAGTTGAACTATGAGAGATGTCGATTGCGATGGTGTGATGGCTTGTGAGCCATCCGATCGGAAGGGTAGATCGGCGGCGGAGATGCAATTGGGGGAGCGTGTCTGGAGTCAATCACATCGGAAGAATTATGGGTGCGGGGACACTGTGAAGCTGTGTTGCGATCGGGCGATGTGATTACATATGGGCCGTCGGATCGTTGAAAGGATCAATGGTCCAGATGTGATCGGATCGGAGGGACCTAATTGCATCGGAGATAGTCAGTCGGAGGTGGTCAATCGGGACTGTGCGATTGCGATGTTGTGATCAGATCGGAAGAAAAGGGAGTGTGATCGGATCGGAGAGAAGGGAGTTGCGATTAGATCGGGGAGAAGGGAGTTGCAATCGGAAAAACTTTAAGATTATATTATAAAGTTTAAAGGACCAAATGGGAAAAATGGGGGTAAGGTTAGGCTTTGAGGACTTTTATTCACTTAGGCATATTTCTCAATCCAAAATTTAGTTTTAAGAGTATAATATACCATTGGAAATCTCTTTCCAGGCCCTTTCTGATGGACATACTTAGAAGATGATTTTACATTGAGAACACTGTGGAAATCACCTTTCAAAATCAGGGTGGTGGCTCTATTGAGATAGTAGCTTCTGAAGTGCAACTTATTACATATGAAGACATAAAATTACATAAAAGATGATAATAAAAGCAAAGTACCATGTTTTCACCTCAAAACATGGTTTTGAGGTGAAAATTACATCAAGCTTGATAGAACAATTCTTTGATATTTTCAGATACTATGCCTCTGAGTTTATTTGACCTCCTCATGACCTTGCTGATATTTATTGACACTTGACTCATTAATTTGACCATGATGAGACCCTAGGACCTAATGAGACCAACCGTATGACCTGATAGTATGAATTGGGAATGAAAGTGAATTATGACTAAAGACCATAGAGAGGAGAATCAACAAGTTTTACATGAGGAAAAAATAATGAAAAACCACTACCATCAATGAATCCATGACCTAATGGAATGATGAAAATTTATGGTATGGGACTCCTAATATGCAAATGCAAAAGATTAAGTTTGATAATTGATGGAAGTATGACCAGACTGACACTAAAAATACCCATCACTGCCTAGAGTTTCCTCGATATAAGGATGCATTACAAGCCCTAGAGAAATCTAATCTTGATGACCCCTCCGCCGAATCCATACAAATGAGAGCAGAGGATTCCAAAATTATATTATATGTACAAGAATAACCTGCATCATGCTTGTACTCATCCAACCCAGCAACTCAAAGAAGGCAAATAGAGGCCACACCACGTGTCCTAGTTTGCACATTGTGCGATGAACCCGATCATTTGATCATACAGTTCCCTGAACTAAGGTATTTGAACTATTGGTACCCAATACTGCATGTGGACCAAAGACACTTATTGTGACATAGAAGACACACGTGTCACATATGTCAGAGAAACCATCACGTGCACCATTGTCCCAACCTATATCATCTCCAATCAATGTTTGATTTGATGTGATGTTTCATCGCTGAAAATCTTGATTTAGAAAACTCAGACACAAAATCCAAGGAAAATGCTACAACTCAACAGATTGAAGCGGCGAGGACCATATGATATATATTGGAGGAGATATGGTCACCAGAGAAACCACATCATCCCCATAATCATTTTCAACCTCAAGGCCAGCTTTACAGATTATGCGACGAACATGATCATTTGATCACGCAATGCGCAACTCTAGAGTTGTTTCAAATATGGTACCGAGATAACTCGATGTACTTCATAGGGATACAACCCAATCAATATTATTTCCAGATATTCTCAGATAATTACCATATTATCCATTGTCCCTACGTTCCCCTATTTTTTTTAGCATTAGAGTCATTACGCTTGACCATAACCAACCTTACCAACTTATATAAATTGGAATCCGAGTCCGTAGAAAGTTCCAGAACCCAGGAGAATGAAGCAACTAGGTCCATTCTTTGTATTCGAAGAAAAGTTTCCACAAAAATGAAGGCTTAGCACCCCCAAACCCTACACACACCCAACCTCAACCTGCGTATTGTGTGATGAATGTGACCATATAATCATTCAGTTCACAAATTTAGTATCATTCCAAATATGGTACCCAATCACCCTCGCAGCCCAAAGGGATAGGTAAACAAATGAGCATCAGTATTGTCTAATATGCCAAGACAAGCACCATGCTTGAAATTGCCCATATGTCCCCTGATTTCGGCTTATGCTAGACATCATCTGGTCATTCGTCTCCAATAATCTGGATTTAGTGGGTTTTGAATTACCACACACTAGGAAGTGAGAAAAAACAAGGCCTACCCCCCATTTTCAACAACCATGTAAAACCGCGAAGACAACCCCTCGCCCCAGTGAGGTAAGAAGCAAGTCAAACTTATCATGTGCCTCATGTGCTAAAAGTGACCACATGATCAATCAATGTCAAGATATTAACAAGTTCACTGATAGTCTTCACATGGTCACACCCATACCTTACATTCATCTCTCTAATTAAGAGAAAATCACATGTTGTTATTGCTGAATTTTCTCGCAATTTCACCACACGATGAATTGGAATTTTCATCCAAGGTTAAGAGTGGCTAGAGCAGTGTTAGAAGAAAATTTCCCATAGGAGCCAAATCACACTAATCTTAAGAATAAGAGATGACATATATGAAGAAACATGTGTTCTCGTAATCATCTCCCATCATCATCCTCTAATATTATGAGTAATATTGGATAAATATAGTTGGTGCGTACATTTACTCCATGCAAAATTTGCACAAGCCATGATCATTATACAGAGAAATTCCCTATGTTGTGAACATTTCATTACCTCCACATCCATCAAAATCTTCACATAAAAGAAGACACCTACACCCTTCATACACCTCCAATAGAGCATGAATTTTCTCTCGCTAAGAAACAAAAAACCATCATGGAAATTATTCCATCATGTAGCACTGATGACACACAACAACATATACAATTCATCTCATGATCCATGGGAACCATGACTCCTATTTTCTACTCCTCTTTCCTTGGTGTCAAGACTGCAATGGTAGTAGTACCTTTAATGGTACAAACCCAACCCATCTGCACCATGTCAACCTCATCTGGTTCCACAACATCAACCACAAAATCATATTCTTATTTTTCGACCAACACTGTTAGGCTCAAACGAATTCCTCATGGCCTCACACAAACCAATTCCCCCTTAGACGTCTGGTTTCACTCTGATGAGGATATATTAGAGGCCATGATAGAACTAGATTTTTCGTGGGACACAATGCATCACCACTCATTTTTTTTCTAGAAAAAATGTTTGTGCCTACCAGCACAAAAACCCAGTATATTTACGCAATTAAATCCAAAGACTTCCTTCCATCAAGAAAGGTAGACTGGTTCAAAAACCATATCTCAACACACGATGTGTTTGAGGAATGAAATATGTCAAATATTTCGCCAACCATTAAGGTGAATAACTCGAAAAAAAACAAGAAAAAATGAAGAAATCTTGCTAGGGGAAACATGCTCCCCAAATGAAGTAGTCGTGTATTCAAGCTTATTACAAGAGTATAGGGATATTTTTGCATTGGATTATTTAGAAATGCCAAGGTTAATCCCTTCCATCATAGAACACCACATTGACACTTGGCCTGACGTATCACTAGTCTGCCAAAAGCAACATCAATTACACCCATCCAAAGAAGAAGTGATCAAACAATAGATAGTCAAGCTTCATAAAGCTGGATTCATCTACCCGGTCTCTTACACATCTTGGGATTCCAACCCTGTACCTGTCATGAAAAAATAGGTGTAATATTCCAAAATAGAAAAAGCAACAATATGGAACATAAAAATGGAAATAACAGTAAATATCAATACACCAAGATATTAGACAAATATAGAGCCATATTATTATGAATATTAGCAACAAATAAGCACAATATCTTGAGGATCAAGTCACTCAAGCAAGAAAACACAAGTATCTAATAATCAAATATGCTAAAACATGAAGAGTTGATGCTACTCAAAATGCCGGAGAATCAACACATCGCAGTTCCAATGGATATAATTGCAGCTGGGAAAATAAAATGATATATAACCACAGATATATAGCTCTAAAAGTGAAAAATAATAGATATCTATTCTCCCAAGCACATTTCTAAGACAACCCAGAAAGGGTTTCTGGAAATAACCAAAATACAAAACATACAAAATGCAGCCCTAGGGATGAATAATCACTGCAACTGGATAGCTGATAGGAGCTAGCTGATATGATGTATAAAATAGATGGAACCCCTCCAATATATCTCTCAAATGAAGTGCTAATCGCCTCACTGGAAATATAACTCCTCAACTAGGTCACTAAGCCATCCACTATAGTTGTTCACTGAAATAATGCAATTCCTGAAGGGAACTACATTGTAGATGATGGTATCTACTTGGCCTGCTTCCATATGTCAAAATTATGCTCAAGGACCTCCCTTCCTAGCCTCTCAGATGAAGGGTTGATCCCTCCAATGGAAAACAAGCTAGGAAACTAAATCTATTCCTCCTCCACTGCTACTGCCCTCCAAAACAACTCAACCCAGGAAGGGACTGCACTCTGGATGATGGTTGAAGCTTGAACTCATGCCAGATAGTGGAAATGATGCTCAATATAAATCTCCTGAGTATGCACTTGAATTCCATCAAGGATGAGTGTGGGATTCCCACTCGGGAACACCCTTGTGCTAAAGAGCACAACGGATTCCGCTAAATAGATGAAGCGTACAAATAACCATACAAGACCAATACAATATCAATAACCAAAATAATTTATTTTATGGCTTCCATCCTCTTCCTTTTATGCTTGGTGAGCTTCCTCACCCTAGGCCTCACTCATTAAATATGATACTCTCATACATACACTCCTCCATCATAACCGTGCTATCCTCCTTTAATGCTCTACTCTCTCCATGACAACGCTGTTGATATGGTCAACTTTGACCTTATCCACATGCTTTAGCCCTTGTTCACAACTAAGGGTGCTTTATTCAGCTGATATAATGAGCCAAATTCACATGAGAAGTGGTTTTATTCCTACTAAAGATATTTATGGGTCTCCCTACCCACTTATTCATCTATCTAAGTGACAAAATCAAAAATTAATATTCGAACTAGTTGAAAGCTAATTAAGAATATTACAGTCCTCCCCTCCCAAATGTTTCTTTTCCTCAAGAAACTTCAATGATGGATACCGTAAAATCTCCTCTCCTCCTCCTGTAGCCTCATCATCTGATAGTCTCTACCACTGAACCATATGTTCTCCAATCAATCTGTCTCCTACTTGCTCCTCCCAAGTGTGCAAGTTATCCTTTGGTAAATAAACCAAATGTCTCTCAACATGAAGAAGTGGGAGATCCATGGGGGAAACTACATGCTGTCCATTAGCCTCCTTGAGGCATGAGAGATGAGAAAATTTGGAGGCCTGAACCCCAATGAGAAACTCCAATCCCCACGCTATCATCCAAACAAAATGGATCATCCTGGGTAGCTCATGGATAAACTCACCAATCCCCTGCTTCTGCAATGTAGAGGGGCTGCATGGATGAAAATGGTAGGCCAAATTTTTCACCCCACGCTTTCTCTCTCTCCATTTATGATATGATATTGGGCTGCAATAATGTTGTCCTAAAGTAGCCAAAAGGCATATAGACTCTCACGATTCAACTCTTTGGTTCCAAGAACCTCTCTTACCCAATTCATTCCACATATAGTGAATAGACTATCATCACAATATGGGATCCAAAGGAAAAATAGAGTAAGTGTCATATGACATACCAGATGGTGGCAATATTCCCTCAAGTGAGACCAACATTGTTAAGCTCCTAGTTTCCTCAAAACATGATGTGATAAGTGGCTATCCAACCACTTTCTTGCTGCCAATAACTTCTCATATGATTGGAAGTAGTAGAGGGAATTTGGTGTGAACTAAGTGTAACCAAACCAAAACAATTCTTGCCCCAAGCCCTCTAGGAAGTGGCCATTCCCATCACTGACTGTAGTCCCAAGAGGACCATGAAATCCAAAGAGAGGCTTACACTCCTGTGGAGGAATGTACTGTAAATGTATGGAAAAGTAATGTAAATACATGGTTAGTTGATCAATAATAATAAAGACATAATCCTTAGCATATATTATTGGAAAGCTGGTGAAGAGGTCCATAGATGAGTCTGCCCATCTTTCTATCAAGAGGGGAAGTGGTTGTAACAACCTTGCAAGGTGGTTGATTTCCTCCTCATTCATCAAGAAAACTACACACCTCTCTATATGCTGGAGCACATCCTCTTTGAGACCCTCCAATGAAAATCTCTCCATGATGGTATGATAAGTCCCAATGAAATCTGTATTACCAGAAAGGAGTGCCTCATGTGCTGCATGTATAATTTTCTCCTTGAGCTTGGAGTCTTTAGCCAAGAAGATCTGAGCCTAGAAATAAATGACTCCATCAACCACTCTATACCTCCCATATTTCACTCTCTTGTCAAGCACCTTACATGTGAAGAGGTTATTGGAATAATCCACCAGTAGCCATGACTCCTAATCTGGATATATACTCCTCAATGACAACACTGCTGATTTCTGTAATGAAGCACATGTCACCTCATAGCTCCCCTCTTTGAAATGCTCAATGTCAAAGCCACATGTCAGAGTACTACTACTCCATTTTTGTTGCCTCCCTTGCAGCTACCTTTGCCCAAGACAAGACTGAAGTTTGTGTGGACGAACATTCACTTGGAAGCCATTTCCCATTAGAAACTTCCAAAGTTTGGCCAATGCACACAAGAGTTCCAATAACCCCTTGTCATATATAGAAGAGTCCCTCCTATGTGGAAGTATCCCTTGCTTCTCCAAGGCTATGAAGTAGCCCCTTGGCATCATGCTTGTGCCACCATCTACTCCTGAATCATCATCTTCCAACGCAAGTAGCTGGGTGAGAGATGGGAATGCAAATATTAGAAAATTTCTCATCCCTTCCTTGATCCAATCAAAGGATCTCTATGTTGTGCTAGCCTCTCCCAAAGCTCCTTACTCAGCGAAATCCATGAATGATGCATCTTGTTGTGAGAAATATTTGATCATCTTCCAGTCAGGGGGCCTTCCTAGTAGAATGCCTCCATGTAATGAAACATCAAGGTCTAGAGTAGATTGTATATCTGAGTGGACTAATTTGTCCCTACTTCCACTATGCAAATAAACCTCCTTCTTGTGTGTAGAGACCTCCCATAATGGATAGGTGTGTATTCCCCTAATCACCTGATGTTGGCCACTCTTCTCATCTTCCCATTCCATTTTCAAAGTCTCCTAGTCTAAGGTGTCCTTCCCAAATATAATTAACCATTCACCCAATATCACATTGGTATAAATAGTCTTCATCACAAATAAGTGATCTATCAAATCTCTAGTCAATGCCAAAACACACTTCGTCTATTGCTTAGTCCCACTGTCTATCAATACTGACACATGCTGCTCCTAGATTGTGCCCTAGTCTCCACATATTAGATTCTTTGGAGCTTCTTCCAAGGATACAAGGGTTCCTCTAGTTGGATAAATTGCTCCATCTCCATCTCTATGTGGTGGTGGATATCTCCTGGTGCTACATGTTGAGCCTCAAATTTGTGCTTTCCTTCACCTCATTTTACCTCATTCTCCCTTGTCCATTTCTATTTTAAACCCAATTGATCAATAAAAATAGTTAAAATTACTTCTAGAATGGTTTACATGACTGACTTGTTGAATTTTGTGATTGTTGCCATTGTTAAGCATTTTGACCGGAACTAGCTGCAGAATGCAGGCATTCTGTAGCTAACCGGCAATTCTGCAGCTACCTTTATGTTTGAGCATGTTCCAGGTGGCCTCTTGAGGAAAAATGCATATGGGCATGATCCACGTCGTGCCTACATGGTGTGTTGCTCGTTATAGAAGAGGAAATGAATTCTGGGTACGGTTATGCACGTGGGAACACATTTGTGAAGGAAGACTCCTACTAGGACTGTTACAGTCCAGGTGTCTTTTCTCTTTTACGCAGCCACCTCAAAGAATCCTAAGATGATTTGGATTAGGAAGACATCATTCCTAAATTATTGTAATTATTGTTACTTGCATTTACTTTATAAACTCTTGAGTAGGCCGAGAGCTTAGTTAGAAAATTTTGTGTAGATTTGCTGCTAGATTTTGGTGTAAACTTTGTGTTACGTCTTTTAAGACACAGAGCATTATGTTCAAACTATTGCATCGTTAATGGAGCAGACAAAATTATCTTGAAGGCGTGATTTAATTGTGAAGTCGAATGCCGTCAAGTGGTAGAGGGCCCCGGCCCCTTGAACGGATTTCCTTAGCGTAAACTAGATAAGTTCTTCCTAGCTGTCTTTACGTTCTGCATATTGAATTAGTAGTTGTTGTGTTTTATATATTGTGGTCGTACTCATTCCAGTTCTTCCATAAGAAGACATTCTTCCAACAGACCAAAATGATGAATGATTGATGACTATGGTATTGTAGGATATCAGTTAGATTTGTATTTGTTTTAACTAGCTACTGTAGCCATAATTCGTTCCAGTTCTTCCACAAGAAGACACTTTGCCAAAAATTAAAACGATGAATGTTTAATGACTATGGTACTGTAGGATAGGAGTTGTATTTGTTTTAACTAGCTACTGTAGTCATAATTCGTTCCAGTTCTTCCACAAGAAGACACTTTGCCAATAAATTAAAACAATGAATGTTTAATGACTATGGTACTGTAGGATAGGAGTTGTATTTGTTTTTAACTAGAGACTGTAGTTATATTCATCATAGTTCTTTCACAAGAAGACATTCTTCCAATAAATCTTAACAATGAATGATGAATAGCTATAGTGTCATAGGAATTAGTTGTAGTTTTTAGTCTTCACTATCATAGTTGCACTTGTCCTAATCACTCTTCCACAAGAAGAAATTCTTCCAAGACATCCCTAAGAAGTTCAAGATATGACTGTGATGTGACAACTTAGTTTCATTTGCTTTCAGTTCATTTGCTTTCAATTGCATACAAGTCCACAGTCAAAATTGTTCTACCCTTCCACAAGAAGGAACTCTTCCAAAATATCCCTCATGATGAACAAATCGATTGTGTAACTTCATAGGATAGTGCATGTTAATTAGAATGCTCCGGAGTTTCATTTTGCATTTAATTCATGTCCAGCTACTTCATTTCAAAGTTTGATGATGGCTTAGGATTTAACATTGTTCTAGTTTAGAAGCATCTTAAGCTCATGTTTAAATCAATTCATTGCACTCATATCTCATAGTCACACTGACACCCTTTGCACAGTAGATCATTTTAGTTGATAGGATTCCTAAGACAGCCTTCATTATTTACATATATCTTTTTGTTCTGAAAACCATCAGTGATCCATAACTTTAGGAACAGAAGATAACATCATTACAAGGTCTGAAATATCTCTGCAAATTCCTCACTATAAACAGAGCTCTTCCTCAACAGAACTACCCTGAAAAGAAACCAATAACTCTTGGAGAATAGACTCTGACCTTCAATTGAAAATTGCAGAATAGAACTAGGAATTAGTCATGGAATAGATGAGCTTAGAATAGAATGTTGCATCATGATTAGTGTCTAATTATCTAGTTAGAAAACTTGCATATTTAAGTGACCATTTCTCAAAGTCTAGTTTGTGTCATTTGTTTAAGAAGTCATCATTAAGCTCTTGTTTCTATTCAGTCATAGTTTAGATGTTGCTTCAGTGTTTTTGATTACATTTGCCATTCCATACATTAGGCTCAACTGTGTTTTTGACCACCAATTTATTTTCATTAGTTTTCTAGACATTTTCATTGTAAACATAAAACTTCAAAAGACCAAAAACATCATAAATCAACATAAAAGACCAAAACATCACAAAACACTACACACAACGCACTAGGAAACAAGCACCTAGGTACATATGGTACATTTCACTTCAGCAGTTTACAAATCCTGGTTGACAATTAAATGAACTCAGTTTAGGAGACTAGATTGAGGCACAACATCTTGGCGCCGTTGCCGGGGAAGTGAAAACTAGGTAACCTTTGTTTCTTAGCATCCAAAAACAATTTTATGCGTAGGGAGAGAGATTCAAGAGGAAGATTTATAAGCAGCAGAGGCAGAAGTTTGACATCTAGAACACCACTTGTTTTATCTAGATCCAGAACTAGTACACCTTCAACTCAAACCCATCTTCCATCCTTTACTGATCCTGGACTTCTAGAAGATCTAAGGTCACCTATTCCATTAGAGAAACCTTCCACTTCATCCATTGAACCTGCCATAGAAGAGGATCCAAAAACCTTTGTTGAGGATACAAACCTTTCTACTTCCACAGGAGAGTCAACCATGGCAGAAGAAGGAGGAGGAGGAGTTGTTAATGGAGAACACACATTGTTTGGAGGAGGTAGAGGTAGAGGTAGGGGAGAAGGAGGAAGAGGAGAAGGAGGTAGAGGTGCAGAAGGAGGAAGAGGTAGAATAGGAAGCTCTTTTAGGTTCCCTATACTTGATGAAGAAACCAATACAACCATGAAAAACATTTCACCTTCTGTCCTTCCGAACTTCTATGGACTTAAAACTGAGGATCCTGAAACTTTCTTATTCGAATTTGAAGTACTGTGTAGGACTTATGACTACCTTCAAGATGCCCGAAAATTGAAATTATTTCCTTCAACTCTGAAAGGAGCATCATTGAAGTGGTTTATGAGCTTAAGCAGTAGTTCCATTAGGACATGGGAAGACATGAAACAAGCCTTTCTAGAGAGATACTTGGATTATTGTATGCCGGTTAATCATAAGGAAGAAGTGTTCAAGATGTTACAAAAAGAAGATGAAAACTTAGAAGATTTGTTGGAAAGATTTAAATACAACATAAAAAGGGCACAAATGGAAAACCTAGATCAAGACACTTTAAAATCTCTTTTGTTGAAAACCATTAGGGATGAATGGTTGGATATCCTTAACATGATGGGAAAAGGGGATATATCACAACTCACATTACCTGAAATATCTGAGTTATGTATCGACCTTTCCAGAGGGAAATCCAAAACTGTCAAAGGTCCAAGAGATCCTGCTCTTGCAAGAGCAAGTAAATCTGCTTCTGGGACAGTAAGTAGATCAGAAATAGGACACATTCTTGATGATTTTAAATCTGACATCTTAGGGAGTCTTAGTGAACAAATAGACACCCTCAAGATACAAAACAAGCAAAAGGCTGAATCTGATGCCTTGGCAATCTTTTGTCCCAAATGTAGGAAAAAACATGCCTTGAGAGAGTGTCCTCTAGATGTAAAAGTTGTAGAAACATGTGTTATTTGTTCTGAGAAACATGAGACCAAGAATTGTCCTTCTCTTCCTGGTCTCAAGGCTATTTTTCAAGAAGAAACTCCTACAGACTCCACAGAATCTCTTAACTTTGTATCTAGAAGACCTTGGCAGGGATCTCAGACACAAGGATTCCATGATCAAATGTATAATCAACCTCCACCTTGGAATTATTGGCAGCAACCTTGGCCCCAATTTCAAAATCAATCTCAAGCTTGGGCACAAGGATCACAAGGTCCCTATGGAAGATACTCTCCATATTATCAGTATCCACCATCCTATCCACCATATCCACAAAATTTTTCTCAAAATCTTCAACAAAATTTTCAACAAAATTCTCAACAACATCATCAGAACCAACCTCATCAAAATCAACCACTTCCATTACCATTCCCTCAAAAATCCAATCAATTACCAGCTCAGCCCATACCAAACCCCAATAATAAGAATCCCCAGAATACATACATGATAGAAGGACAAAAATTTCCAACTTATTTAATTACTCCTCTAGACCTTAGTGATGTTCAACTTAGGTCTGGAAGGATACTTGAGAAGAGGAAACCTTCTGTGATCATACAAGAACAAGATAATTCTGAGGAAGACTCCCTACGGGTTAATAAAATTCTTGAGGAAGAAACATCCTTTCGAGGCCAAAACATTGAAAAACTGAAACAAAAAGATCCAATAAGCCCAACTCCAGTATTAGAGCAACCATCCACATCTACTTCTATACCTCCCTTTCCGGAAAGATTACAAATTGACAAAGGTGTAGAAAAACAAATAATGGTGCCTAATTATGATTTCTTGGATGAATTGAGAAATGTTTGCATTAAAATTCCATTATTGCAAGCCATCAAGGAAATCCCAATTTTAGCCAAAGCAATAAAGGAGTTGAGTATGAAGACAACAAAGAAAAGAATAAGAGAAACCAAGAAAATTCAACTGGTAGGACAAATAGCAGATATTATGATGGGTAAGATTACTATTCCAAAGTACCTTGACCCAGGAAATCCAGTTGTCAAAATTCACATCAATGGAATTGAAATTCAAAACACCCTCATTGACTTAGGAGCAGCAATAAATATCATGAGTAGACAAATCATGGACAAACTGAAACTTCCTAATCTTCTCTTTACACCCACACTATTACAACTAGCAGATAGATCTGTGATCAGACCAGATGGGGTAATAGAAGACATTCCAGTGTCCCTAGACTCTTGGGAGTACCCTGTGGATTTTATGATCCTTACACCCAAGAATAATCTAGGAGGCCATCTTGTTATACTAGGAAGACCTTGGTTGGCTACAGCTGATGCTTTTATTAGTTGTAGGTCCGGTGATATGTATATTTCTGATGGAAGTTCAACAAAGAAATTCACTTTATATCCTCCAGCTAGGACAATTACGGATCTAGATGACACTCAATGGATAGAGGATGAAGAATATTTGCAACCACTCTTCACAATTTCAGAAATTAGTGAAGATAATCAAATTCTGAATACTCTAGAAAACTTTGAATCTTCTCCAGAACACAAACAAGAATCATTTCAAGAGGGATCCAATATTGAGTTCTTGTCATCTAGACGGATGTCTCTTCATTCTATGGACAAATTTGGCAGCTCTACAAGTGAAATTTTTCCAGGCAAAACCTTGAACATAAACAAAAACCTAGAAAAATCTCAACAAGAAGAGTTAGTCAAAGTATTACAGAGACATTCTTCTGCATATGCATGGGAATACATTGACATGAAAGGGATAAGTCCCAAGACTTGTACTCATCACATCTATATAGAGGCAAATTGCAAACCAATCAGACAGCCTCAAAGACGGATGAATCCAAATCTTAGGGAAATTGTCGAGGAAGAATTACAAAAATTGTTAAATGTTAATTTCATCTATCCTATTTCAGATAGTCAGTGGGTTTCTCCTTTGGTGATTGTGCCTAAGAAAAATGGAAAATGGAGGGTGTGTGTTGACTACCGAGAATTGAATAAAGCTACTCTTAAAGACCATTTTCCTTTACCTTTCATAGATCAAGTATTAGATACATTAGCAGGTAAAAAGTACTTTTCATTCCTGGATGGATTTAGTGGTTACAATCAAATCCAAGTAGCACTTGAAGACCGAGATAAAACCACATTTACTTGTCCTTGGGGTACCTATGCCTACCGAGTATTGCCATTTGGATTGTGCAATGCACCTGCAACATTCCAAAGGGCAGTATTAGGAATTTTTTCTAATCTGATACATGACTGTGTAGAGGTGTACATGGATGATTTTATAGTTTATGGGGATACATTTGAAGAGGCTTTAGAAAAATTGGAAAAAGTCTTAAAAAGATGTCAAGAAGCAAACCTTTCTCTTAGTCATGAAAAATGTTTTATGATGTTCACTGAAGGTATTGTTTTAGGGCACCACATTTCAGGGGATGGGATTAGAGTTGATGAAGCGAAAGTTGAAGTTATTTATAACCTATCCATTCCAAGTTGTCAAAGAGATGTAAGAAGTTTTCTAGGATTTACGGGGTACTATTGGAGATTTATAGAAAACTTCACCAAAATAGCATCTCCTCTCTTCAAATTACTCACCAAAGATTGTGAATTTAAGTGGACTTCTGATTGCCAGTTAGCTTTTGAAACCCCGAAAACCAAAATTTCTGAAGCACCTATATTAAGGGGACCTAACTGGAAGTTACCTTTTCATATCTCGACAGATGCTTCCGATACAGCTCTAGGAGCAGTATTGGGACAGAAAGATTTAATTCCCTATGCCATCTATTATATCGGTAAAAATTTGACTCCTGCAGAGTTAAACTATACTGTAACTGAAAAAGAGTTTTTAGCTGTTGTTCATGCCATTAACAAGTTTAGACACTATATAACAGGCTATGAAACTTTTATTCACACTGATCATTCTGCCATTAGATATTTAATGAATAAATCAATCACTAATGGTAGAGTTATAAGATGGTTGTTATTATCGCAAGAATTCAACATTACTATTCTAGATAGGCCTGGAAAACAAAACACTGTGGCTGACTTCCTGTCTAGAATTCAAAATATCAAAGATGACACTCCGGTTGAAGATCAATTTCCCGATGAATATCTTTTTGCAATCTCTACTCAAACTCCATGGTTTGCTGATATTGCTAATTATTTAGTTTCGGGAAAATTTCCTTCAATTATGAATGCAAGGGATAAAAGAAAAATCATTAATGATAGTGCAAGATATTCATGGGTCGCTAATGAGTTGTACAAGACAGGTTCAGATTTGATCATTAGAAGGTGTGTTCGTGAAGATGAGATGCTTGAAATTCTCAAGGCATGTCATGATGAACCTTGTGGCGGACACTTTGCAGATAAAAGGACAGCCTATAAGATCCTTAATTTAGGATATTATTGGCCATCTTTGTTTAAAGATGCAAGGGAGTATGTCAAAAGGTGTGACGGTTGCCAAAGGGTAGGGAAACCTTCTCCTTCAGGTGAGATGCCATTACAACCTCAGGTACACATTGAACCTTTTGAAAAATGGGCCTTGGATTTTGTAGGACCTATTAGTCCTCCATCAAGACACAAGAAATACATATTAGTTTGCACTGATTATGTTACTAAGTGGGTAGAAGCTAAACCATTACTTGTTGCTAATGAATCATCTGTAGTTACTTTTCTTTTTGAGGATATTTTTACTCGTTTTGGTGTCCCAAGGGAAATTGTTACGGATCAAGGAGCTCAATTTACATCAAGGCTAGTGGAGAAAATGATGGAGAAGTACAAAATCAGACATAGAACATCTACTCCTTATCATCCACAAGCAAATGGTCAAGTGGAATCCACTAACAAAGTCATTGAAGGAATCCTAACAAAGATTGTTCATCTACATAGAAGAGATTGGGTAGATAGGCTTCCTGAAGCCTTGTGGGCCTATAGAACTACATGGAGAAACACAACAGGCCATACTCCTTATGAGCTTGTTTATGGAAAGAAAGTTTTGTTTCCTATAGAGTTCCAAATCCAAACATTCAAGATGGCAGTTCAGCTAGGACTTGATCTAACGGAGGCACAGAAGCATAGACTGGAGCAAATTAATGAATTGGATGAGATCAGACAAGATGCAGTTCAGAAAACAAGTCTAGTCCAACAGCAAAGGGCTAGATGGCATGACAAGTATATCAAAGAGAAGAAATTTAAAGAGGGTGATTGGGCTCTCTTGTTTGATTCAAAATTCAAGGATTTTCAAGGGAAATTTCGGACACATTGGCTTGGGCCATATGAAATTGTTCGAATTTTTGATAATGGGGCAGTAAAAATCAGAACTATAGATGAAGAGGAGGTCACTTTTCTTGTGAATGGCCATAGACTGAAGCTATACCACAAGCCACTCTCAAGAGAAGAGTTTGTCGAGAAGTTCCAAGGAGACAATGATGTGAAGTTAATGAAGAAGAGTCTCTCTTCTTCATCAACTTGATTAAATTTTCTGAAGCATTTCTCTTTTGAAAAAAAAAAAATAAAAAAAAAAAATATAAAAAAAAATAAAGGTATAAACATGAAAACCAATCACTGATTGGCATGTTTATACAGAAAAGATAGGGTGAAAATCAGAGTCTCTCTGACACTCTAACTTTTCCCATTTTTGTTTCTAAGCAGCTGTTATAAATCAGAAGTTCAGTGCCATAGTACTTATGATTCATTTCATCTCACTCCATTCACTATCATCTATACTTCATCTCATCCATCATTCACATTTCACTCCATTCCATTTCATTCATTTCACTCCATTCCATTCCATTCATTTTACTCCATCTTCCATTCACTTCATGTCAAAACATAGAATTTGATATCTTGCTGCAGGTGAATGAATTTCAGTACAGCCCTTATGTTCCTTCATTCCATGAACTGAATCCATTATTATTCCATTATCCACTTCATAATCCATCATCCATTTCATCCATTTTCATAAACATTTCATCCATACTTCAAAAAAAAAAAAAACCTTCCATTTTCATGATAAAAGTGTTCTACAGGAACATTCTGCAGCTAAGTGTACATTCTGTAGCTGATCGGCCTTTCTGCAGCCCGATAGTCTTTCCACAGCTACAAGTCCTGAAGGCATCAACCAGCAGACATCAGAATTACAACAAAGTGATCCAGTGAATTCATGAATCAAAAATATCAAGAAAATTGTGAAAGATTCCTCCAAAGATGAGCAGAGAAGACAAAGGCTACACAAACATCAAATAAAGGGCAGAGGTAATAAATTTAAATTACGATGGCAATTCATGAAAATTTAGCATATTTTAGTTGTGAAATTATTCAAAAAGTTGTTTTAATTATTTTATTGATCAAACACCAAACAAAACCCTCTATAGACTTTGTATTAAATCTTCCAATTCAAATTTTCTATCCAATAGCATTTGAGCGGTGGAACGGCCAAATCATTTGAAATTTCCACGACTCTTAACCAAGTTCTTTAATGATGAAGATTTTTCCTGCCGTCGTAAATCCTCCGCCGTCTCCTCAAATCATTAATGCAATCCTCCACCTCACTCCACCACTCTATGCCGTGACCATTTGCCATAACGTCATTCCGTAGACAGTATTCCATTCCGAAGGCAGAGGCATTATTATCATCAGGGGCAGAACAGAAGAGGTACATTGGAAGCATAACGGTGTGAGAACTCAATGAACAGAGAGCATATCACTGAGAACAAAGTTTGGAGCATTTTCACTGTCAACACAGAATTGTGGCCGTGTAGAGTTTAAAGCCTGTTGCTACCAGAAGACAGAGCTGCTAAAATTGAAGACTTTGCTACCAAAGACAGAGGAGTGGTAGTGATTGAGTTTAAAGTCTGTTATTACCAAAGACAGAGGTGTGGTAGTGACTGGTTTTGAAGTTGTTGTTACCCGAGACAGAGAGGCTGTAGTGTTGAATTTGAGCATACCATTTGCTATCAGAGACAGAGGTTGAGTTTGAAGTCTGGTGTTACTAGAAACAGAAGCGTTTTTCAGTGATTGAGTTTGAAGTCTTCTGTTACCAAAGACGGAGGTATTGCACAAAAAGAAATTTGAAATCATCTACCACTGTCTATCAGAGACACATTAGTTCGAAAATTGAACTTGCTTCCATATCATTCCAAAGTTCGACAGAAGTACATCAGTCCGAGGATTCGAAGGCATTTTTCAAACAGAGGCATACAAACCAGAGATTTTTAAGACTGTAGCTATTTCAAAGGTATGTTCTTCTAAAATTGAAGCCATTTTTAGAGCTTGAAGCCATTTTAATCTGAAAGTAAAAACCATTGTTTTGTGGATAGAGAAGAGTGTTAATTGATAGTAAAAAAATCATGGGTTTCATCGTAAGGATTGAGCCTATAGGATCAAAATATTTAGAAGGTTATCCACAATGCAAGGAGATGCTACAACAAATAGGATGGCTCCAATTCTTGGAAAAGTTTAATGGTTGTCATAAGGAAGTCACCAAAACATTTGCTAGATCATTCCAAGGCACTGAGGTTGAAATAGGAGATGTTAAGTTTACTGTTAATGAAGTTTTTATAGCAGAGGCTACAGGATTATCCAGAGCTGGGGAAAGATGGTTTAAAAATAGGTAATTCCATAATGACTCATGGAAACAAATCTTAAAATCACCAAACATGGATGTTAGTGTGTTCAAGAAGGGAATTCCCAGTACAGCATTGAAGAGCAAATGGAGGAATATACTACTTCTTTTACGAAAATTTGTTACATGTGAGGGTAGATATGGGACATTTTATGTCTACCATATGAGACTAATGTTGCATTTTCTAGGAGAAGATTTGAATTTACCATATTTCTTGTATCAAAGTCTGAAGAAAATGGCTTCCTGTGTTCAGAGAAGAGTTCAATTTTTGGAAACAACCCTGTATCATCATGGGTTAGTCAAAATTTTAGTTGAGCATCATCTATCCAAATCAAATGATACATGGAATGATTTCTTAATAAGAAATCATTTTGAGGAAGCAAAAGAACTATCACCTGAACCACAGGCCACAAAGAGAAGTAGGAGATGGAGGACTCCAAAAGGTAAAATTGACAAACCGGTTCAAGAAAGCAGTGAAGAAGTCATTTTGGAGAAGTTGACTAGAATTAAGAGTCAACTCAAGGCAGAGAAGGTAATCAAGGAATCTGTTATAGAAAAAGGGGATAGTTCCTCTCAACTTAGGAGAAGCCACAGATTAAAAGGAAAACTGAAGAAAACATCAATCAAACAAACAGGGGTAATCAATATTGAAGATGAAGAAACATCTATGGAAGAGTATGATGATGAAGATTTTTATGAAGGCACCCCCGAGATTGATCCTGCTCAACAGGAAATCTATGATTATGTGGAAACTTTAGAAAGAACAGCTTCAGAAAGAGAAGAGAGAACCCCCAGTCCTCCACTAACTGAAATTGATATATTGAGGAGGGATAGGTATGAGTTGGAAGTGTTGAATAGACACATCCGAAATGAGAATGAAATTCTCAAAGATCAAATCAAGCTCAAGACTGACATGAACTCAACCTTATCCCTGCATATAGACAAAGTGGAGAGAACCAATGAGAAGATGAAGACAAGGAACAGAAAGTTGATCAGAGCACTCACAAACCTCAGGTTCAAACTTGTGATCAGGAAACCCAGAAGGCCTTTAGCATGCAGACAAAGGAAAATAAGGGGATTAGATGTCCTTGCAGAAGCCTTAGAATTCATAGGATAATTTGCATGAGGACATGCAAAGAGACAGCAGTGGGGGTATGTTGAGCCTCAAATTTGTGCTTTCCTTCACCTCATTTTACCTCATTTTTCCCTTTTCCATTTCCATTTTAAACCCAATTGATCAATAAAAATAGTTAAAATTACTTCTAGAATGGTTTACATAACTGACTTGTTGAATTTTGTGATTGTTGCCATTGTTAAGCATTTTGACCGGAACTAGCTGCAGAATGCAGGCATTCTGTAGCTAACCGGCGATTCTGCAGCTACCTTTATGTTTGAGCATGTTCCAGGTGGCATCTTGAGGAAAAACGCATATGGGCATGATCCACGTCGTGCCTACATGGTGTGTTGCTCGTCATGGAAGAGGAAATGAATTCTGGGTACGGTTATGCACGTGTGAACATATTTGTGAAGGAAGACTCCTACTAGGACTGTCACAGTCCAGGTGTCTTTTCTCTTTTACGCAGCCACCTCAAAGACTCCTAAGATGATTTGGATTAGGAATACATCATTCCTAAATTATTGTAATTATTGTTACTTGCATTTACTTTATAAACTCTTGAGTAGGCCGAGAGCTTAGTTAGAAATTTTGTGTAGATTTGTTGCTAGATTTTGGTGTAAACTCTGTGTTACGTCTTTTAAGACACAGAGCATTATGTTCAAACTATTGCATCGTTAATGGAGCAGACAAAATTATCTTGAAGGCGTGATTTAATTGTGAAGTCGAATGCCGTCAAGTGGTAGAGGGCCCCTGCCCATTGAACGGATTTCCTTAGCGTAAACTAGATAAGTTTTTCCTAGCTGTCTTTACGTTCTGCATATTGAATTAGTAGTTGTTGTGTTTTATATACTGTGGTCGTACTCATTCCAGTTCTTCCATAAGAAGACATTCTTCCAACAGACCAAAATGATGAATGATTGTTGACTATGGTATTGTAGGATATCAGTTAGATTTGTATTTGTTTTAACTAGCTACTGTAGCCATAATTCGTTCCAGTTCTTCCACAAGAAGACACTTTGCCAATAAATTAAAACGATGAATGTTTAATGACTATGGTACTGTAGGATAGGAGTTGTATTTGTTTTAACTAGCTACTGCAGTCATAATTCGTTCCAGTTCTTCCACAAGAAGACACTTTGCCAATAAATTAAAACAATGAATGTTTAATGACTATGGTACTGTAGGATAGGAGTTGTATTTGTTTTTAACTAGAGACTGTAGTTATGTTCATCATAGTTCTTTCACAAGAAGACATTCTTCCAATAAATCTTAACAATGAATGATGAATAGCTATAGTGTCATAGGAATTAGTTGTAGTTTTTAGTCTTCACTATCACAGTTGCACTTGTCCTAATCACTCTTCCACAAGAAGAAATTCTTCCAAGACATCCTTAAGAAGTTCAAGATATGACCGTGATGTGACAACTTAGTTTTTCATTTTCTTTCAGTTCATTTGCTTTCAATTGCATACAAGTCCACAGTCAGAATTGTTCTACCTCTTCCACAAGAAGGAACTTTTCCAAAATATCACTAATGATGAACAAACAGATTGTGTAACTTCATAGAATAATGCATGTTAGTTAGAACGCTTCGGAGTTTCATTTTGCATTTAATTCATGTCCAGCTACTTCGTTTCAAAGTTTGATGATGGCTTATGGTTTAACATTGTTCTAGTTTAGAAGCATCTTAAGCTCATGTTTAAATCAATTCATTGCACTCATATCGCATAGTCACACTGTCACCCTTTGCACAGTAGATCACTTTAGTTGATAGGATTCCTAAAACAGCCTTCATTATTTACAAATATCTTTTTGTTCTGAAAACCATCAGTGATCCATAACTTTAGGAACAGAAGATAACATCATTACAAGGTCTGAAATATCTCTGCAAATTCCTCACTATAAACAGAGCTCTTCCTCAACAGAACTACCCTGAAAAGAAACCAATAACTCTTGGAGAATAGACTCTGAACTTCAATTGAAAATTGCAGAATAGAACTAGGAGTTAGTCATGGAATAGATAAGCTTAGAATAGAATGTTGCATCATGATTAGTGTCTAATTATCTAGTTAGAAAACTTGCATATTTAAGTGATCATTTCTCAAAGTCTAGTTTGTGTCATTTGTTTAAAAATTCATCATTAAGCTCTTGTTTCTATTCAGTCATAGTTTAGATGTTGCTTCAGTATTTTTGATTACATTTGCCATTCCATACATTAGGCTCAACTTTGTTCTTGACCACCAATTTCTTTTCATTAGTTTTCTAGACATTTCCATTGTAAACACAAAACTTCAAAAGACCAAAAACATCATAAATCAACATAAAAGACCAAAACATCACAAAACACTACACAAAACGCACTAGGAAACAAGCACCTAGGTACATATGGTACATTTCACTTCAGCAGTTTACAAATCCTGGTTGACAATTAAATGAACTCAGTTTAGGAGACTAGATTGAGGCACAACACTACATCACTGATATCTCTTTCTTCTTCCTCATCATTATTGGAGAATACCCCATCATCACTAAGAGACCCTTTGTCTTGGTCCTCTATTGAGGGAGGAATCTTCATGGCTTCCTCTTGAGAAGAGAGTTCTTGCTAGAGGGGGGCTCTTTCCCTTGGGAAAGTACTTTGAAAGTCTCTAACCTTCTAGATAGAATTATGGAGTGTAGTTGGTCTAGTGGATCCTACCAACTCATGGAAAGGTCCTAACTGCTTGAGCTTGGATAACTCAACCAAAGGTGTTTTTGAATATATTTGATCAAATCTTTCCACTAGCCTCCTAGTGAAATCTCCATAAGTAGCTACATTTTCATGAATTAATGTAAAAATACCATGAAACCACCAATCATGAGCCTTACGTTCAAGGTGCAGCGCTGCTACCTTAATGGCCTCCACTTCTGAAACTTGGTGCAACTCAAAATAGTTATCCAATTTCCTTACCCAAGCCTTAGTTGTGCACTTGGGTGACACATCAATAGTAGGTAGAAAGAATCTACCCAAAGTATGTTGCATGCACCTCTTAATACTATTTTTATTACTGAGTCTTCTATTCTCCTTGATTTGAAATAACCCTTGGAATTTTAGATGCTCTATGGACCTCTGAGATTGAGATTCATATTCTAGGAGATAGTCACCAAGAGTCTCCTCCTTTTGTGTTTCTTCTTCCTCCTTCCCTCTTGATAAGAAAGTAGGCATGGTAGAGTGTTGTGTTAATTCTTGTAATGTTGAATTCCCACACCAATAATGTGAAATTTCGGAGCTTCCTTCATGTACAAACCCTTTAGAGGAATTTTGATGTCTCTCCATCCTCAACTCCTCGATTTATCTATTAATATCCTGCATAGTTTGGAGAAGAAGCTTTGAAAAATCCTTTCCATTCATTTCTCCTAATATTGGATTCTTTCCTTTGTCTCTTTTGTAAACCTTCTCTTTTATGTGATAAGCTTCTTCTTCTTCTGATGACATAGATGTGATGTCTCACAGGCTGAGCCAAGATTATGCTCTTATACCACTGTAATATTCCAAAATAGGAAAAGAAACAATATGGAACATAAAAATGGAAATATAAGTAAATATACATACAACAAGATATGAGAAAAATAGAGAGCCATATTATTATAAATATAAAAAAAAATTAAGCACAATATCTTGATGATCAAGTCACTCAAGCAAGACAACACAAGTCTCCAATAATCAAATATGTTAAAACATGAAGAGTTGTTGCTACTCAAAATGCCGGAGAATCAATACAGTGTAGTTCCAGTGGGTATAACTACAGCTGGGAAAATACAATGATATATAAAAATTGATATATGGCTCCAAAATTGTTGGGAATAGAGATCTAGGCTCCCAAGCACATTTCCAAGACAACCTAGAGAGGGTTTCAAGAAATACCAAAAATACAAAACATACAAAATGCAGCCCTAGAGATGAATAATCACTTGCAACTAGATAGATGATAGGGGGTGGCTTATTTGATGTAGAAAATATATGGAAATCCTCCAATATATCTCCCAGATGAAAGGCTGATCCCCTCACTGGAAATCTAACTCCTCAACTAGGGGACTAAGCCCTCCACTATAGCTGCTCACTGGAATAACACAATTCTTGAAGGGAACTATGATGTAGATGATGGTAGCTACTTGGCATGCTGCCAGATGTCAAAATTATGCTCAAGGACCTCCCTTAGTAGTCTTGTGGATGAAGGGTTGATCCCTCAAATGGAAAATAAACTAGGAAACTGAATCTATTCCTCGTCCACTGTTATTGCCCTGCAAAAGAAGACAACCCTAGAAGAGGTTGTGCTATGGATGATGGATGGAGCTTGTCCTGATTTCATATAGTGGAATGATGATCAATATACCTCTCTTGAGTAGGTACTTTAAGTCCCGTGAGGATGAGGGTGGGATTCCCACTCGGGAACACCCTTGTGCTAAACAACACAACATACTCCGCTAAACAGCTGAAGCATGCAAATAGTCATACAAGACCAATACAATATCAATAATTAGAATAATGTATTCAATGTATGCCATCCTCTTCCTTTTATGCTTGGTGAGCTTCCTCACCCTAGGTCCCACTCACTAAATATGCTATTCTCATGGATATAGTCCTCCATCATAACTATGTTTTCATCCTTTAATGCTCTACTCCCTCCATGAAAATGATGTTGATCTGGTCAACTTTGACCCTGTCCAAATGCTTTAGCCCCTGTTCACACTTAAGGGTGATTTATTCAGCTGATATAATGAGCCACATTCACATGGGAAATGGTTTTATTCCTATTAAAGATATTTATGGGTCTCCCTACCCACTTATTCATCTATCCAAGTGACAAAAGAAAAAATTAATATTCCATCTAGCTGAAAGCTAATTAGGAATATTACAACAGGGAACCATTTGAGTCTACACCCATTTTCATGATTTAAAAAAATCTTTTCCCAAATAAAACTACCCTACTCCTTTCATCGACCAAGTCATTGATGCTTGCATGGGTGGCGAGGCCTTGTCCTTCATGGATGGATTCTTAGGGTACAATCAAATTCAAATCTGACATATAGATCAGCATAAGACTACATTCACCACCCCCTGGGGCATGTTTGCATATCAAGTTATGCTATTTGGTCTTAAAAATGATGGAGCCACCTCTTAGAAGTCCATGAGTTATATCTTCAATGAATTGACTCATATCATCTTAGCCTACTTGGACGACCTCATAGTGCGATCCAAGAAACAAGGTGAACATATGGAGGATTTACGGTTGGTATTGCAACGATGCTGAAACTACAACCTATGATTGAACCCCATCAACTGTGTCTTCTGCATTAATTAAGGCATGATGTTAGGATTCATAGTATCCCAAAAAGGAAATATAGTTGAACCCCTCAAGGTCCAGGAAATCAAAGAAGTACCACAACCCAAAAATATAAAGAAACATCAAATAACGTAGGGGAAATCCAACTTCTTACGACGCTTTGTCCCTGACTATGCCACTTGTGCATAGGGCTTCTTATACCTACTCTGTCAGTAAATTCCATTCACATTGGATGATCATGTAGAAATTTTCTGAATAATGAAGTTTATTCACTGCGATTAACCTAATCATACATCAATTCGAATTGCATGCATAACACATAATCGCTTCTACCATTAATTGTCACATGCGGAAAATAAAACAAGCGACAGAACATTAAATCACACACATAGAACACAGCATGTACGGGGAAAGGTTATAGCTGAAAACCCCCAGCTATATGTATCATATAATGGATGAGAAACATTCAGCAATACATAATACAATACTCCTCACAAGTACTCAGTACTATCTCATATGCTGAACACAAAACTAGCTAGATCTGAAACTAGTCACAGGTTCAGATCCTTCTGCTGCTCTGCCTGCCTCTACTGCGCAATCCAAAAAGTGAATATAGCTGAATGGAATTCGAATTCACTTGGTTGGTACAGCACAATCATCATTGGCATCATCATCCCACTGATTGTGCAAATCTCATGCACAACTGATGTACAACTGCTGTCAGTCTCACCCTTTCATCTACCTCTTCCACTGGTCTTTCACTGAACTGTCCATGCACTGAGTTAAATGATGTGTTCTTTAGTTGAATAATGAGTTAATATCAGTGAATTAAATAATATTTAATTCACCCAACTCATCTCTAGTGTAATCGTCAGTTAAACTGATCACAACTAGTTCAACTAGTTAACTGGAACACCTCCTCCATCAACTCCTAAATCAACTCCACCAAACTCCGCCACATGAGTCTAACTGAAGTCTAACATGCAATAGCTCAAGTAACCCATAGGAAATTCGAATTTCCTTATGTCAGCTGCATGCCCCACCTCCGGGGGTCAAACTGAAGTGCTCCAAGAGGATAAACTGAAGTTTATAGTCCAAATATTATTAAGGGTAAATAATATTTGATTGTTCTATTTTTAGCCCGGCAGTCTAAAAATAGAAACCACCTGAATGTCTAAAAATAGAGGTCCATCTATTTTTACCAACATGACCAATCCTCCAAGAATAGCATACCGCAAATTTCCCAAGATATGATCCATATGTCTAAAAATGCATATACTAAAAATAGACTTTTCGACAAAAATCACATGTGTGGTCCTACCTAGTTTAGGTGATTGTTTTCCAACTAGGATCAGGAAAGATGTTTCTGTAGAGGCCTCCTCACTATTTCTGTTGCCATTTTCAACACTCCTCAACAAGAAAGACTCACACAGGCGTTACATGCAACATTCCATGCATTCGCCCCGCAACCTTCACAAGCGCCATGCAACTCATGCATGCGACATGCACCTCCATGCATTCGCCATGCACCCTTTGCATGTGCCATAAACTCATGCATGCACTATGCAATTCCATGCTCCTTCTGCAACTTCTCTAAAACTGAATAGGCTCCAAACAACTCAATCAGTCTAATGCATCTAGCATCTATCATCAAAGTCTTCAACCTCTGCTTAGCTACTGCACATGTCATCAGGAACCACTGTGCTGTTGAACTCTTTGCACCCATGCACTCTTGAACTTGCTGTCAACTCTGATCTGCGCTCCAGTATCCAACACTGTCACTTTGATCTGCCTGCATCACTCCAACTGATCTGCTACTGCTGCACTGTGGGCACCTCGTAGCCAAGTTCAACTCATGTGATCCACACCATCTCACCTGAATCTCCGCCTGCAATGAACTCATGGGATTAATCATGCATGTCGCCCCACCTCTCACTTGGTGGTATAGCTACATGCACTCCCTCTGCCCGTCTGGCACGGAATTTCTCTGCATGAGTGGTCTCTACCACTCCATGATACTCTTGTGGCTGCTCCACACCCCGAGGTTCACTATCACCTGCATGCAAAATTTTCTCCCTCTCAAGCATCAATTGCATGTCTTTCTCGCCTCCATGCAACACTTGCTCCCTCTCAAGCTTCAGTTGCATGTCTTCCTTCCGCTTCCCAACAGTAGGAAGCTCCATATACATCCCATCTACTTCAAGTCTATAGAGATTCTTTCGTCAATCCCAACCTTCGACTTCCCATCTGCTCAGGCCGAAGGAACATCCTCTTCCTTCAAGACAACATCATAGCCTTTATCCTCTAACATTGCGACTGGGATTAAATTCTTCTTTAGACCTGGAACATGCAAAACATCTTGTAAAAGAATGAGTTTACCTGACTCCCTCTGAAAGGTAATGGTACCAATGTCGGTCGCATTGTACCGTCCATTGTCACCCAACTCAACATGCAACTGGAGATATTTCTCCACCAAGTCACTGAAAAGGTTCACATCTCTCGTCATGTGAAAGGAAGCACCATTATCAAAGTACCACCCCGATCCCAATGCACTAGACACAATGCATGCGATCAATGAGAAGTCAAGCTCAAATTGCGAGGCAAGAGCCTCACCAGCTTTAGCTCCAGCATCCATCTTGTTCTTCTTCTTATGTGGACAATTTGTGGCGAAATTCCCATGTTCGTGATAGTGAAAACACTTCACTTTGGACATGTCACGCTCTTTACTCATTCGCACCGACCGAGACATTCTCCTGTCTCCTCTCGCTTTGGCAAATTTCCAAAGCTGCTAGCTTTCTTCATCGCCTCCTCGACGAAGAACCATCTCCTGCATTTCGTCGGATCTCCTCTCAGACGAGATCGTACTACGCTCTTCCTATCCCTACAACTTTTCTCGACCATTGACACTATCTTGATATGCATGCCAACTCTTCGGCAAACCAAGAAGAGCCAAACTCACCATATCCTCATCCTCCACCGTCACACCAACACTTCCCAACTCATCCTGACATTGGGTGAACCTCGTGAGGTACTCCGGCATACTTTCCCCCTTCTCGCACTTGATGTTCCTGAGTTTATCTTTGAGCGACAGCTTCCTCTGATCGCTCTTGCTTTGGTACAGATCTGTCAAGGCTTTCCACATCAAATATGGAGAAGCCTTCCCGTGCAAACTGGATACAATGTGATCCTTTACACCCTCCAACAGGATCCTTCGACATTTTTCTTGTTTCTTTCGCCATGCTTCCACAACATCAGCATCATTAGAAGTAGGCTTTGGAATCTCTTTCTCCATGAATTCCAACAGCCCATGATCATCTAATACAGCCTCCATGCGGTCCTCCATGCAACATAATTCGAACTGCCTTCCAAGTCATATTCTAGTCGCAACCCGATGAAAGACATTTTCGCCACGGCACCAAGAACACAAATCTGCAAATTCGAATTTCACCACCAGCTGATAAACTCGATCGCTTCCGATCTACACTTGAGAGCTAATTATTTCCAAACCAGAGATTGACTGCACGGGCATTCACCAGATCTTTCACCTTACAAAGAAGGATGAATATTCCGGAGGCTACCTGGCCCGCATGCAGGCTCTGTCCGAGGAAATAATAAACAATCACCGTAATAGATCTCGACGATTAATCTTGATCTGATACCATGTATAAATTTGCTGAATAATGAAGTTTATTCGCTGTGATTAACCTGATCATACATCAATTCGAATTGCATGCATAACACATAATCGCTTCTACCATTAATCGTCACATGCGGAAAATAAAACAAAGCGACAGAACATTAAATCACACACATAGAACGCAGCATGTACGGGGAAAGCTTATAGCTGAAAACCCCCAGCTATATGTATCATATAATGGATGAGAAACATTCAGCAATAAATAATACAATACTCCTCACAAGTACTCAGTACTATCTCATATGCTGAACACAAAACTAGCTAGATCTGAAACTAGTCACAGGTTCAAATCTTCCCGCTGCTCTGCCTGCCTCTACTGCGCAATCCAAAAAGTGAATATAGCTGAATGGAATTCGAATTCACTTATTTGGTACAGTGCAATCATCATTGGCATCATCATCCCACTGATTGTGCAAATCTCATGCACAACTAATGTACAATTGTTGTCAGTCTCACCCTTTCATCTACCTCTTCCACTGGTCTTTCACTGAACTGTCCATGCACTGAGTTAACTGATGTGTTCTTTTAGTTTAATAATGATTTAATATCAGTGAATTAATTAATAATTAATTCACCCAACTCATCTCTAGCATAATCACAAGTTAAATTGATCATAACTAGTTAAACTAGTTAAACTCCGCCACATGAGTCTAACTGAAGTCAACCATGAAAAATCTCAACTAACCCATAGGAAATTCGAATTTCCTTATGTCATCTGCATGCCCCACCTCCGGGGGTCAAACTGAAGTGCTCCAAGAGGATAAACTGAAGTTTATAGTCCAAATATTATTAAGGGTAAATAATATTTGACTGTTCTATTTTTAGCCCGGCAGTCTAAAAATAGACACCTCCTGAATGTCTAAAAATAGAGGTCCATCTATTTTTACCAACATGACCAATCCTCCAAGAATAGCATACTGCAGCTCCCGGTACATGATCCATATGTCTAAAAATAGACATAGTCTAAAAATAGACTTTTCGACAAAAATCACATGTGTGGTCCCCACCTAGTTTAGGTGATCGCTTTCCAACTAGGATCAGGAAAGATGTTTCAGGAGGCCTCCTTCACTATTTCTTGTTGCCATTTTCAACAGATCAGGCTCAAAATTCATTAGAGGCACTAAAGGAAACATTGTCTTCAACCCCCTTGGTCAGCTGACCCAAATACGACAAAGACTATACCTTATATATATCTGCATCAGACACAACCATAATTGGGATGTTAGTCCAAGACAGACCTAACAACAAAGAGCATGTAATTTATTACATCAGCATGAACCTAGCTGGCACTACTTTAAGGTACAAGCCAGAAGAAAAAATTTCCCTAGCTCTAGTACACACAGTAGAAAAGCTTTGACATTACATCATCCTAAAGACTACAACATTCATAGAAACTATCAGCCCGATGCGATATTTTCTAACATGCCATATGATAAACCATAAGTATGCTCGATGGATAGTTATAATATAGGGATTTGGCCTACATTTGCGCTCCCCCAAGAGCAATAAAGCATTAATCCTAGGCAAATTCATCATTGATCTCCCAAGTAAGACTCAAGGATCCCCAGTTAATGACTCACTACCAAATGAACATTTGTTCTTAGTGATGACCGAGAACCCTTAACACAGAGACATCCTTCTAATTTTGTGAACCCAAAATTTCAAACCACAACTCACCCCTGATAACCGAAGTCACATATGCCATAAAGCACATAGATACATTCTCATGGGGGACATCCTTTATTAAAAAGGCATTGATACTATTTTACATCAATGCCTCACACACAACCAAGATGAGCAAGCCCTAAATGGTTTCCATAGTAGGGCTTGCAGTGACCACCTCTAAGGGATGGCCACCACCCAAAAAGTCTTTCCAGATTGTTATTTTTGGCCCACCCTATTCGATGATTCAATACAACTAGTCAAAAGGCACAAGCGATGCCAATGCTTCGCCCACAAGTGAAGAGCGCCTCCTGCTTCTATGCACCCAGTCATTGTAGCAGGTCCCTTTTGTAAATGGGGCATTGAATTTATCACTTGAAAACCTAACTCATATGGCAACAACAAATACATCATAGTAGTCATCGACTTTTTTACCAAATGGGCCGAAGCCATGCCCACATATGACAAAACCGCAGAAACCGCAACTCGATTTCTCTTCAACCATGTCAATGCATGATTCAGTATGCCTAAGGAGTTAGTCTTCAACCATGGAAATAATTTTGAGAATGAAATACTCCAGGAGATATCCCATCATCAAGGGTTCACACACAAGTTTGAATCACCATAAAATTCCAAGTCCAACAGCCAGGTAGAAGTTGTTAACAAAGTACTCAAAACTATGCTACAACATATGGTAAACAACCATAAAACTAACTGGCACCATATGGTATTTTTAGCCTTATGGGAATATCGCACGATGGTCAAATCCTCAACAGGGTTCACACCTTTCTGGTTGGCATACACAGTAGAGGTCACGCTTCCCATCGAATGCAAAATCCTCAACTTAAACGCAACTATCGAACTACTCACTGATACTCAAACTTTAGAACAATGGTTGGTACAATTAGAGCTCGTTGATGAAAGTTGGTGAGAGTATCTCCAACATAATGAGGCTCACAAGAAAAGAGTAAAAGCATCATTCGACCACAATATGACCCCTTGCTCATTTTCTGAGGGGGAGCTATTCCTCTGCTACGTTGTTGTGAAAGAAGCCTTAGGACCTGGGAAGTTCAAAAAATTATGGAAGGGCCCTTATATCATCAAACACTTCCTCCTCAAGAAATTTCACCCATAAGGCAGGAAGTGTCAACCCTAGAGATAAAATGAATGTAACATAATTTTTTATGATGATCACAATCACCGTGGACTTGTTCTAAAAACAATTCTCTTGTATCACAAATGGATCATCCTCCCATACATTATTTTGGATTTGCTGATGGATCCTCTCGATGGTTGTAAATTCTATCAACAGCTGCCTAGGCCATATACTCTCCTTATCGGTCACCATTCCTCACCAACAGAGTATGTATTGGATTAGCAACAAATAATCAAGTAGAATATGATGCAATCAACAAGCTATTAAGCGATGACTCCAACTAGGGAATTATCCATCTACATGTATTTCCTGACTCCCATTTAGTGGTATCACTGTTAAACCAAGAGTTTAAAATACATGATTCACACTATTTAGGAAATACTAGCATGCATGATGGTTACGCCACCACTTTGACCACATTACATTTACACACATACCGAGAGATCAATTTTAGGTAGATGATCAAATAGCTAACCATATTCTATACTGGAATGCATCTCATATAAACCATCATCCATGAAAAACAAAATCATAATAATAGAATCCATCATAAACATATACAAACACAGAAAAATAACCAGAGACACATCATAAGAGCCGCCAAAAAATGCATCTCCCATATATACATGAAAAAATATGTGTCCTGTTGGCTCCCTGTGATTTACAAGATTGGCAAGAATAAACGCTGCAGGGGGCCACATCAGAACCACTTTGGAATCCTAGGACCTAGCCTTCCTGGATTCAGAGAGGGATCTCACTATTCAAGTGTTTTCAAAGGTTATATATTTATGCTTTGTTTATGATATTAGGCTAGTTATGAAGCTCAGAGAACTTGTTTGTTTGGTTGGGATGGATATCATTAACTGAAGAGGTCAAATGAAAGATGAAGGTGAGAGCAGATTGAAGAATATTTCACCTGAAAGTATAGGTCAAGAAACAGTATCAACCCATTGGGCTATGGAGTCACAAAAGGATTTAATTGTACAACAATTCTTCAGGGGTTTCCATAGGGCAAGTCATCTATATCAAAGGATATTTTAGATTGAATTGTGATATGAAACATTAAAACTTTTTGAAAGAAGAAAAGCTAACAACCAATTAAGCATCTATTAACTTCACTAAAATAAGAAAAGCCTTTCAAAGTAACTGTTTGAAGCAAGCCAAAGGACAGGGCAAACAATAGAATTCTTTGGACAAACTTTTATTAAAGAAAACTTTTCAGACAATAATCCAGTAATCCTAAGATTTCTTTTAGAAAGGAGAAAACATATAAGAGAACAAGGAAAATAGCCTAAGATCAGATATAAACTTTGAATTCTAGCTTGCTTTTGGCATACTCTCAAGGGATCTTTCAAAGAAACTGTCAAAGATTAGGCAGAGGACAGGGCAAACCATATACTTCCCTGGGTTAACTCTACTTAGCAAACTTTGAAAAGAACATTCAAAAACAATATCTCAAGTTGTACACAAAAAGACATGGGTTCACCAAAATTTCTTCACTCGTTATACTCTATTGAATCATTCTCAAATCAACAAGTTGGATAAACATAGAGGGAAATTAAGAATCCTCTAAACGTACCTTAGTAGAGGAAAATATAAATATTAATATTTCAGACAGAAATAGGGTACTTTTCAGTAAATCCTGCTCTAAATTTTATGTTATTTATCAAATAAAATGGATAGCATGTAAAACATAAGGAAAAACAAAAACAGTGAGGAATAACATCACCATTAACATAGACTAGGATCCCATGAATCAGCTTGTATTATTTATGTTCAAACCAGTTACATACTTCAAGTCCAACAAGTCTTTACAACTCAAAACGTCTCTTCTCTGCCTAGTTTTCTTCAATTACTCAACAGCACTTCAACAGCTTCAGCAACTATCTTACACCTCAATGATAATCCAACCAACAACAACAATGAACTCCTCATGTAGCATTTATAGATAAATGAGGAGGCGGAGTGAAAGAGGGGGTCTCTACTGGTTCATAAATGACAGAGTAAACATTTTTTACCTTTGAGACCATGTAAGGCCCAAGGAAAAATGTATTTATGTCTAACGCTATGTTACATTAAATCTTTAAACTAATGGGTTGATTTTGTTGACTTTTAGGCTTTTTAGGTAGGCTTGTAATAACTTCTGAGCTATCTTTTACAAATATCTCTGACTGTAATAACTTTATGTGTGTTTTTGAGGCAAATTAGGCTGGCAGGTTGCATTTTGGTCCTTTGGAAAAGTAATGGCTTCAGTGATTTGTCATTCGAAGCCTTCTTTTTGCTGATATGTCTGATTACATCCTTTTGAATTCTGATTAGGCCCCTTGATTTGGATTTAGGCGTTCTTTAATCATCTTCAATCTTTGTCCTTTTTGATAACTGTTTTAATCTTTAATTCTTGGTGCTTTACACTGTGCTTTATCTTTAATCTTCACAGGTTAAGTTTTTAATATTTAGATTTATGCTTTAGCCATTATCTTTCAATGGTCTTCTTTGTTTTTGTGTATAGGTGGCTCTTTTCCATGCTGGAGAGTCTTACTGGATCAACCTATGTTCATGAATCATTGGCCAAACCATTGAATTCAACCCTGGGTCCCTTATTCTTTGTTTTTTAGGCCCTTGGATCATCACCCTAGGTACTGTGGGACGACCGACATATATGACCGCCATTAAAACCTGCAATTCAACATAAAACATTAATAAATCATGTGTTTTTTGGATAAAACTACTTCGGAGGCGTTGGTGAGGGGTTATGGAGTAATGCAGAGGAAAGGGACTATGCAGTAGAGGGGATATCCATGGCAGAAACATACAGAACAGTGAAAAATTCAAATAATGGCGTGAAATGGAAAAGGTGGTTTTTCAGAATACAAGGGTGGTATTCGCACAGGGCAGGGGCGGTAAGTGGTTTTAGTTGGGGTGAAAATGATATGGTTGGATGGATGACACTTGTCCAACCCAAAACCACTTTTTTCACATTGACAATGTGTGTTAAATTTTTTTGGTGAAATGGGTGCGAAATCAGTTTTGGGCCATTGGATTTAGGGGAGCCAGATCAACAGTGGAGAGGGAGCGTGATCAAACGGAGTTGATCGGTGGAAGGGGATGGTGGAGGACAGGTGTCAGTAAAGGATTAGATGACGAGAGGAGAGTGGAAGGTGGGCCAGCAAGGTTGTTTATTGGTGGGAAAGCGTGATGGCTATAAGATCAAATATGATCAACAGTTGTGACTCGAGGAAGAAAAACATTGTCGCGGAGGAAATATATAAGAAAGGGAGCTAGAGGTAAGCATGGAGGTAGGGTCCCGTGGAGGAAGAATGGGACCAGGGGCTTAAGAAAAAAAGGTTTAAGCTTTAGCCAACGGTTGCAGGTGTGGTTTTATGAACAAAAGGGGCGGAGGTATTAAGCCCTCAAGGGCTTAAGGTGTAATTTTATATAAAAGAGCGCAATAAGGCCTAAAAGTGGGGTTTTTAGACTTTTTAAATTTTTTGATAGGATAAAAAGGGGTTTAAAACCAAATAAAAGGGATTTATATGGTTTTTAGGGGGTTTTCCAAGGAAATGGAGGATAATGAATGGAAAATGAGGGAAAAATGGGTGAAATTAAGGAAATATTTTGAAATGGAGAAATGGTGGGAATTATGGCTTTGAAGGTAGTTTTCTTTTTGAATTAAGAGGGCTTCTTTGAAGGATTTTTTAAGTGAAAACATCAGTGAGATGGGTATTTTGGACAAAAGACACAACGAGGCTTCAAGAACTCACAGATTTGCTCCAAATTTGTTCCTTGAAGGCTGGAAGACTTGTTTTAGCCATCATTAGTTATGAAGTTTTCTTATTGATGGCTAACAGTGGCTCCACTCAGGGAGGGTAGCTCCTTGGAGGTGTCAAGAACCTTAGAGATAAATATTTGGAAAGTAGACCAGTACCTTTGTGTTTTGCTGCACTTTGACCACCTCTTTCTTCTTTGGTCATGCTACTTAAAAAGATGATTAGTATTTGTATCAACAAAATGATTTTCTCCCAAACATTCTACCTACACAACCTACTTCCTAACATTTTTCTTCATTGGGTGCACTTGGACTTGAAAACCCTTTTACATCAACATTTTATTCTTTTCAAAAATAGGAAAAAATGATCTATTTATACCCTTATAACTTCCATGAGTTCAGATTAAACAGTTGAACTCAACAATTCTCTACCTAAGCTACTATCTGACAAGATTAAGCTGTTCGACAGATTTCCATTCTCTATATTCTAAAACAAAAATTTAAAACATAGTCAAATCAGGATTGAACTATCTGATATGCTATGGTGTCCATGGTTGTATGTACAAGCTGCACATAGACTTTATTTGCAAAAATTTAAAACAAAATTGTTAAGGCTAAAGATCTGAAAATTATGAATCATCCTTCTTTCTTTTCCAGCTTTGATTTTGATCTGTTTAGAGCTATCTTTTATTTTTCCTTGGTTTAGATTTTGAGCATTTTAGAACCATCTTATTTTTCTATCCTAATCTATTCTACTGATAAGCCAAGGTTGTATAGTTTGGTAGATCTTCTTTACTAACCTATCAACATAAATTCAAATTTATTCAGTCATGATTAGGCTGTATGACTGAATAATAGTTTCTCATAGCAGTGGCACTTGAGCTTGCACACTTTTGAATTTTCTCTTTTTTGGTATAGGGTTGTACCTTTTCTTTTTATCTGCCCTCTTTTTCTCTCTTTCTAGTGTTTTTTGTATTTTTCATATTTATTTCAAAACAATTAAAAACTAGCTAAATGCTCAAAGGGTGAGCTTATTGGAATTCCTATCTATCCTAATCTAATGAAATTTCTACTGGACTAAGTGATACAATAGTGCTAGTGCAACCAGTTGAGTAGCTGTAAAAATGGGTGAACATCTTGTCTACCTGCCAAAGGAAAAAACAATATACCTTGATCATGTGCCTTCACAACCAAAGTTATTATATATAATGGCAGCTTCTGATGTATTCGATCCTTGGAAAGGATGCATGTCTGCAAATTTGAGCCAATGAAGAATTTCATGCAATTTGCTACAGGATTAACCAAGGGGGGATGTAAATTTTCTTCTCTCAAGCCTTTCATGATTGGCTGGTTATCTGTATCCCAAACATTAGCTTTGAAAACCTCCTTTTCAGTATGGTCCTTGAAAGCACCGTCTTCTTCTACCTGCAAGTCAAAAGGTAGTACAATTTCATCTTGCTTAGGGGAAGGGAGGCTTTCCAAGAGCTTTTTAGGATCTTGGAAGGTATATGACTGGATTTGAGAGTTCAAAAGCTCAATGTTAGTTTCATATTTTTCAACCACTATCTCTAGAAAAAATTGCTTAACTTGAGGATTACATTTGCTTGACCTCAAAATGAGCAAGAAAGCTTTTAAGATATCATCATCATCAAGCTGAAGTTCTGATAACTGATTTGAAATTTCATCATAGAGAAGGTCTGCCACAGACCTTGACATTTTGTTTTGATCAGTCTAAGAAAAAGGTCACTGATATTTTCAACCTGTCTGGAGTCCTCTACCAGTGGAGTCTTTTGGTCAAATGAGGGTTGTGGAGTCGCCAGGTGGACGATTTTTACTTGTCTTATAGGACTGGTTGTTGTCCACCATCAAAAATCAGGAACCAATCTTGGCAGACACTTGATTCATTTTAAGAATGGGATTTCTGAGTTGTGAAGTTATCTATTACTCAGTATATCCCCAGTATGGTCGCCACTATGTTGGCTCCCTATGATTTACAAGATTGGCAATAATAAATGCTGTAGGGGGCCACATCAGAACCACTTTGGAATCCTAGGACCTAGCCTTCCTGGATTCAGAGAGGGATCTCTCTATTTAAGTGTTTTCAAAGGATATATCTTTATGCTTTGTTTATGATATTAGGCTAGTTATGAAGCTCAGAGAACTTGTTTGTTTGGTTGGGATGGATATCATTAACTGAAGAGGTCAACTGAAAGATGAAGGTGAGAGCAGATTAAAGAATATTTCAGATGAAAGGATAGGTCAAGAAACAGTATCAACCCATTGGGCTATGGAGTCACAAAAGGATTTAATTGTACAACAATTCTTCAGGGGTTTCCATAGGAAAAGTCATCTATATCAAAGGATATTTTAGATTGAATTGTGATATGAAACATTAAAATGTTGTGAAAGAAGCAAAGCTAACAACCAATTAAGCATCTATTAACTTCACTAAAACAAGAAAATCCTTTCAAAGTAACTGTTTGAAGCAAGCCAAAGGACAGGGAAAACCATAGACTTCTTTGGACAAAATTTTATTAAAGAAAACATTTCAGACAAAAATCCAGTAATCCTAAGACTACTTTCAAAAAGGAGAAAACATATAAGAGAACAAGGAAAATAGCCTAAGATTAGACAAAAACTTTGAATTCTAGCCTGCTTTTGGCATACTCTCTAGGGATCTTTCAAAGAAACTATCAAATATTAGCCAGAGGACAAGGCAAAACATAAACTTCCCTGCGTTAACTCTACTTAGCAAACTTTTGAAAATAACATTCAAAAGCAATATCTCAAGTTGTACATAGAAAGACATGGGATCACCGACATTTCTTCACTGGTTATACTCTATTGAATCATTCTCAAATCAACAAGCTGGATAAACCTAGACGGAAATTAAGAATCCTATAAACGTACCTTAGCAGAGGAAAACATAAAGATAAAGATTTCAGACAGAAATAGGGTACTTTTCAGTAAATCCTACTCTAAATTTTATGTTCTTTATCAGAGAAAAAGGACAACATGTAAAACATAAGGAAAAACAAAAACAGTGAGGAATAACATCACCATTAAGATAGACTAGGATCCCATGAATAAACTTGTATTATTGATGTTCAAACCAGTTACATACTTCAAGTCCAACAAGTCTTTACAGCTCAAAATTTTTCTTCTCAGCCTAGTTTTCTTCAATTACTCAACAACACTTCAACAACTTCAACAACTATCTTACACCTCAATGATAATCCAAACAACAACAAAAATGAAATCCTTATGTAGTATTTAGAGATAAATGAGGAGGTGGAGTGAAAGAGGGGGTTTCTAACGGTTCATAAATGACAGAATATTTTTGACCTTTGAGACCATGCAAGGCCCAAGGCAAAATGTATTTAAGTCTAACTCTGCGTTACATTAACTCTTTGAACTACTGGGTTGCTTTTGTTGACTTTTAGGCTTTTTAGGTAGGCTTGTAATAACTTCTGAGCTGGCTTTTACAAATATCTCTGATTGTAATAACATTATGTGTCTTTTTCAGGCAAATTAGGCTGGCAGGTTGCATTTTGGTCCTTTGGAAAAGTAATGGCTTCAGTGATTTGTCATTCGAAACCTTCTGTTTGCTCATTTGTCTAATTACATCCTTTTGAATTTTGATTAGGCCCCTTGATTTGGCTTTAGGCCTTCTTTAATCATCTTCAGTCTCTGTCCTTTTTGCTGACTATTTTAATATTTAATTCTTAGTGCTTTACACTATGCTTTATCTTTAATCTTCACTGGTTAAGTTTTTAATCTTCAGATTTATGCTTTAGCCATTATCTTTCACTGGTCTTCTTTGTTTTTGTGTACAGGTGGCTCTTTTTTTGCTCTGGAGAGTCTTACTAGATCAACTGATGTTCATGAATCATTGGCCAAGTCGTTGAATTTGACCCTGGGTCCCTTCTTCTTCATTTTTTAGGCCCTTGGATTGTCATCCTAGGCACCGTGGTAACTTGGCTGTTACTGTGGGATAGATGGCATATATGGCGACCATTAAAACCTACAATTCAACATAAAACACTAATAAATCCTGCATTTTTTGGATAAAATTGCTTTGGAGGTGTTGGTGAGGGGTTATGGAGCAATGTAGAGGAAACGGAATATGCAGTAGAGGGGATATCCATGGTGGAAACATGAAGAACAGTGACGAATTCAAATAAAGGCGCGAAATGGAAAAGGTGGCTTTTTGGAATACAAGGGTGGTATTCGCGCAGGGCACGAGTGGTAAATGGTTTTAGTCGGGGTGAACGCGATACGTTTGGATGGAAAACACCTGTCCAACCCAAAACAACTTTTTTCGCATTGATAATGCACATTAAAATGTTTTGGTGAAATGGATGCGAAATTAGCTTTGGGCCGTTCGATCTGGGGGAGCCAGATCAACGGTGGAGAGGGAGCATGATTGAACAAAGTTGATCAGTGGAAGGGGATGGTGGAGGACAGGTGTTAGGAAAGGATTAGATGGTGGGAGGAGAGTGGAAGGTGGGCCAGCGGGGGTGTTTATCAGTGGGAAATGGCGATGGCCGTAAGATCAAATACAATCAATGGTTGTGACTCGACGAAGAAAAACATTGTCACAGAGGAAATATATAAGAAAGGTAGCTAGAGGTAAGCGTGGAGGTAGGGTCTTGTGGAGGAAGAATGGGACCGGGGGCTTAAGAAAAAATGGTTTAAACTTTAGCCAATGGTTGCGGGTGTGGTTTTATGAACAAAAGGGGCAGAGGTCTTAAGCCCTCAAGGGCTTAAGGACTAATTTTATATAAAAGAGTGGAATAAGGCCTAAAAGTGGGGTTTTTAGACTTTTCAAAGGTTTCGATAGGATAAAAAGGGGTTTAAAACCAAATAAAGGGGATTTATATGGTTTTTAGGGGGTTTTCCAAGGAAATGGAGGATAATGAATGGAAAATGAGGGAAAAATTGGTGAAATGAAGGAAATATTTTGAAATGGAGAAATGGTGGGAATTATGGCTTTGAAGGTAGTTTCCTTTTTGAATCAGCAAGGCTTATTTGAAGGATTTTTTAAGTGAAAACATCAGTGAGATGGGTCTTTTGGACAAGAGACACAACAAGGCTTCAAGAACTCACATATTTGCTCCAAATTTGTTTCTTGAAGGGTAGAAGACTTGTTTTAGCCATCATTAGTTATGACAAAATTTTATTGATGGCTAATAGTGGCTCCACTTGGGGAGGGCAGCTCCTTGGAGGTGTCAAGAACCTCAGAGATAAGTCTATGGAAAGTAGACAAGTTCTTTTGTATGTTGTTGCACTTTGACAACCTCTTTATTCTTTGATCATGCTGCTTAAAAAGATGATCAGTATTTGTATTAACAAAATGATTTTCTCCTAAACATTCTACCTACACAGCCTATTTCCTAACATTTTTCTTCATAGCATGCACTTGGACTTGCAAACCCTTTTACATCAACATTTTATTCTTTTCAAAAATAGGAAAAACTGATCTATTGCTACCCTTATAACTTCCATTAGTTCAGATTAAATAGTTGAACTCAATAATTCTCTACCTAGGCTACTATCTGTCAAGATTAAGTTGTTTGACATATTTGGATTCTCTATATTCTAAAACAGAAATTTAAAACATAGTCAAATCAGGATTGAACTATCTGATATGCTATGGTTTCCATGGTTGTATGTACAAGCTGCACATAGACTTTATTTGAAAAAAAAATTAAAACAAAATTGTGAAGGCTTAAGATTTGAAAATTATGAATCATGCTTCTTTCTTTTCTAGCTCCGATTTTGATCTGTTTAGAGCTATCTTTTCTTTTTCCTTGGTCCAGATTTTGAGCATTTTAAAACCATATTATTTTTCTATCCTAATCTATTCTATAGATAAGCCAAGATTATACAGTTTGGCAGATCTTCTTTACTAACCTATCAGCATAAATTAAAATTTATTCAGTCTTGATTAGGCTGTATGACTGAATAATAGTTTCTCAAAGTAGTGGCACTTGAGCTTGCACACTTTCAGATTTTTCTTTTTTTTGGTATGGGGTTGTACCTTTTCTTTTTATCTGCCCTCTTTTTCTCTATTTCTAGTGTTTTTTATATTTTCCATATTTATTTCAAAACAATTAAAAACTAGCTAAATGCTCAAAGGGTGAGCTTATTGGCATTCCTATCTATCCTAATGTAATGAAATTTCTGCTGGCCTAAGTGATACAATAGTGCCAATGCAGCCAGTTGAGCAGCAGTAAAAATTGGTGAGCATCTTATCTACCTACCAAAGGAAAAAATAATATACCTTGATCATGTACTTTCATAACCAAAGTTATTATATATAATGGCAACTTCTGATGTATTCAATCCTTGTAAAGGATGCATGTCTGAAAATTTGAGCCAATGAAGACTTTCATGCAATCTGCTACAAGATCAACCAAGGCGGGATGTAAAATTTCTTCTCTCAAGCCTTTCATGATTGGCTGGTTATCTGTATCCCAAACATTAGCTTTGAAAACCTCCTTTTTAGTATGGTCCTTGAAAGCACCGTCTTCCTATACCTGCAGGTCAAAAGGCAGTACAACTTCATCTTACTTAGGGGAAGGGAGGCTTTCCAAGAGTTTTTTAGGATCTTGGAAGGTATATGACTGGATTTTAGAGTTCAAAAGCTCAATGTTAGTTTCATATTTTTCAATCACTATCTCCAGAAAAATTTTCTTAACTTCAGGGTTACATTTGTTTGACCTCAAAATGAGAAAGACAACTTTTAAGAGATCATCATCATCAAGCTGAATTTCTAATAATTGATTTGAAATTTCATCATAGAGAAGGTCTACCATAGACCTTGACATTTTGTTTTGATCAGTCTGAGAAAAAGGTCACTAATATTTTCAACCTGTCTAGAGTCCTCTACCAGTGGAGTCTTTTGGTCTACTGAGGGTTGTGGAGTTTCCAGGTGGAGGATTTTTACTTGTCTTATAGGACTGGTTGTTGTCCACCATCAACAATCAGGAACCAATCTTGGCAGACACTTGATTCATTTTAAGAATGGGATTTTTGAGTTGTGAAGTTATCTATTACTCAATATATCCAGAGTATGGTCGCCACTATGTTGGCTCCCTATGATTTACAAGATTGGCAAGAATAAATGTTGTAGGGGGCCACATCAGAACCACTTTGGAATCCTAGGACCTAGCCTTCCTAGATTCAGAGAGGGATCTCTCTATTTAAGTGTTTTCAAAGGATATATCTTTATGCTTTGTTTATGATATTAGGCTAGTTATGAAGCTCAGAGAACTTGTTTGTTTGGTCGGGATGGATATAATTAACTGAAGAGGTCAACTGAAAGGTGAAGGTGAGATCAGATTGAATAATATTTTAGCTAAAAGGATAGGTCAAGAAACAGTATCAACCAATTAGGCTATGGAGTCACAAAAGGATTTAATTACACAACAATTCTTCAGGGGTTTCCATAGGGCAAGTCATCTATATCAAAGGATATTTTAGATTGAATTGTGATATGAAACATTAAAATGTTGTGAATGAAGCAAAGCTAACAGCCAATTAAGCATCTATTAACTTCACTAAAACAAGAAAAGCCTTTCAAAGTAACTGTTTGAAGCAAGCCAAAGGACAGGGCAAACCATAGACTTCTTTGGACAAAATTTTATTAAAGCAAACTTTTTAGACAACAATTTAGTAATCCTAAGACTACTTTCAGAAAGGAGAAAAAATATAAGAGAACAAGGAAAATAGCCTAAGATCAGACATAAACTTTGAATTCTAGCCTGATTTTGGCATACTCTCAAGGGATACTTCAAAGAAAATGTAAAATATTAGCTAGAGGACAGGGTAAACCATAAAATTCCCTAGGTTAACTCTACTTAGCAAAATTTTGAAAAGAACATTCAAAAACAATATCTCAAGTTGTACACAGAAAGACATGGGATCACCAACATTTCTTCACTAGTTATACTCTATTGAATCATTATCAAATCAACAAGCTGGATAAACCTAGAGGGAAATTAAGAATCCTCTAAACGTACCTTAGCAGAGGAAAACACAAAGATAAAGCTTTCATATAGAAATAGGGTACTTTTTAGTAAATCCTAATCTAAGTTTTCTGTTCTTTATCAGAGAAAATGGACAGCATGTAAAACATAAGGGAAAACAAAAATAGCGAGGAATAAAATCACCATTAACATAGACCGGGATCCCATGAATCAGCTTGTATTATTGATGTTCAAACCAGTTACATACTGTAAGTCCAACAGGTCTTTATAGCTCGAAACTTCTCTTCTCAGCCTAGTTATCTTCAATTACTCAACAACACTTCAACAACTTCAACAACTATCTTACACCTCAATGATAATCCAACCAACAACAAAAATGAACTCTTCATGTAGTATATATAGATAAATGAGGAGGTGGAGTGAAAGAGGGGGTCTCTAATGGTTCATAAATGATAGAGTAAATGTTTTTTACCTTTGAGACCATGCAAGGCCCAGGGTACAATGTATTTAAGTCTAACTCTGTGTTACATTAACTCTTTGAACTACTGGGTTGCTTTTGTTGACTTTTAGGCTTTTTAGGTAGGTTTGTAATAACTTCTGAGATGTATTTTACAAATAGCTCTTACTGTAATAACTTTATGTGTCTTTTTGAGGCAAATTAGGCTACCAAGTGGCATTTTAGTCATTCGAAAAAGTAATGGCTTCAGTGATTTGTCATTTGAAGCCTTATTTTTGTTGATCTGTCTGATTACATGCTTTTGAATTCTGATTAGGCCCCTTGATTTGGATTTAGGCCTTCTTTAATCATCTTCAATCTCTGTCCCTTTTGCTGACTGTTTTAATCTTTAATTCTTCGTGCTTTAAATTGTGCTTTATCTTTAATCTTCACAGGTTAAGTTTTTAATTTTCGGATTTATGCTTTAGCCATTATATTTCACTGGTATTCTTTGTTTTTGAGTATAAGTGGCTCTTTTTCCATGCTAGAGAGTCTTACTGGATCAACTGATGTTCATGACTCATTGGCAAAACCGTTGAATTCAAGCCTGGGTCCCTTCTTCTTCATTTTTTAGGCCCTTGGATCGTCATCCTAGGCACTGTGGTAACCTAGTTGTTACTGTGGGAGGGCTGGCATATATGGTTACCATTAAAACCTGCAATTCAACATAAAACATTAATAAATCCTGTGCTTTTTGGATAAAACTGCTTCAGAGGCATTGGTGAGGGGTTATGGAGAAATGCAGAGGAAAGGGACTTTGCAGTAGAGGGGATATCCATTGCAGAAACATGAAGAACAATGACGAATTCAAATAATGGCGCAAAATGGAAAAGGTGGTTTTTCAGAATACAAGGGTGGTATTCGTGCAGGGCACGGGCGGTAAGTGGTTTTAGTCTAGGTGAACGCGATACGGTTGGATGGACGACACCTGTCCAACCCAAAACCACTTTTTTGGTGTTGATAATGCACATTAAAACATTTTGGTGAAATGGGTGCGAAATTAGTTTTCGGCTGTTGGATCTGGGGGAGCTAGATCAACGGTGGAGAGGGAGTGCGATCGAATGGAGTTGATCGGTGGAAGGGGATGGTGGAGGACAAGTGTAAGTAAGGGATTAGATGTAAGGAGGAGAGTGGAAGGTGGGACAGTGGGGGTGTTTATCAGTGGGAAAGCGCGATGGTCGTAAGATCAAATACGATCAATGGTTGTGACTCAAGGAAGAAAAACATTGTCGTGGAGGAAATATATAAGAAAGGGAGCTAGAGGTAAGCATGGAGGTAGGGTCCTGTGGAGGAAGAATGGGACAAGCGGCTTAAGAAAAAAAGGTTTAAGCTTTAGCCAACGGTTGCGGGTGTGGTTTTATAAAAAAAACTAATTTTATATAAAAGAGCAGAATAAGGCCTAAAAGTGGGGTTTTTAGACTTTTTAAAGGTTTCGATAGGACAAAAAGGGGTTAAAACCAAAGAAAGGGGATTTATATGGTTTTTAGGGGGTTTTCCAAGGAAATGGAGGATAATGAATGGAAAATGAGGGAAAAATGGGTGAAATGAATGAAATATTTTGAAATGGAGAAATGGTGGGAATTATGGCTTTGAAGGCAGTTTTCTTTTTGGGCTTCTTTGAAGGATTTTTTAAGTGAAAAAATCAGTGAGATGGGTCTTTTGGATAAGACACATCAAGGCTTCAAGAACTCACATATTTGCTCCAAATTTTTTTCTTGAAAGTTAGAAGACTTATTTTAGCCATCATTGGTTATGAAAAATTTTTATTGATGGCTTTTAGTGGCTCCACTTGGGGAGGGCAGCTCCTTGGAGGTGTCAAGAACCTCAGAGATAAATCTTTGGAAAGTAGACCAGTTCCTTTGCATTTTGCTGCACTTTGACCACCTCTTTCTTCTTTGATCACGCTGCTTAAAAATATGATCAATATTTGTATCAACAAAATGATTTTCTCCCAAACATTCTACCTACACAGCCTACTTCCTAACATTTTTCTTCATAGGGTGCACTTGGACTTGCAAACCCTTTTACATCAACATTTTATTCTTTTCAAAAATAGGAAAAACTGATCTATTGCTACCCTTATAGCTTCCATGAGTTCAGATTAAACAATTAAACTCAACAACTCTCTACCGAAGCTACTATATGTCAAGATTAAGCTGTTTGACAAATCTGCATTCTCTATATTCTAAAACAGAAATTTAAAACATAGTCAAATCAAGATTGAACTATATGATATTCTATGATGTCCATGGCTATATGTACAAGCTACACATAGACTTTATTTGCAGAAAATTTAAAACAAAATTGTGAAGGCTTAAGATCTGAAAATTATGTATCATCCTTCTTTATTTTCCAGCTCTGATTTTGATCTGTTTAGAGCTATCTTTCTTTTTCCTTGGTTAAGATTTTGAGCATTTTAGAACCATCTTATTTTTCTATCGTAATCTATTCTACTGATAAGCCAAGATTGTACTGTTTGGTAGATCTTCTTTACTAACCTATCAACATAAATTCAAATTTATTCAATTATGATTAGGCTGTTTGACTGAATAATAGTTTCTCAAATTAGAGGCACTTGAGCTTGCACACTTTCAGATTTTTCTCTTTTTTAGTATGGGGTTGTACCTTTTCTTTTTATCTGCCCTCTTTTTCTCTCTTTTTAGTGTTTTTTGTATTTTTCATATTTCTCTCAAAACAATTAAAAACTAGCTAAATGCTCAAAGGGTGAGCTTATTGGCATTCCTATATATCCTAATCTAATGAAATTTCTACTGGCCTAAGTGATACAATAGTGCCAGTGCAACCAGTTGAGCAGCAGTAAAAATGGGTGAACATCTTGTCTGCCTGCCAAAGGAAAAAATAGTATACCTTGATCATGTGCCTTCATAACCAAAGTTATTATATATGATGGCAGCTTCTGATGTATTTGATCCTTGTAAAGGATGCATGTTCGAAAATTTGAGCCAATCAAGACTTTCATGAAATATGCTACAGGATCAACCAAAGCGGGATGTAAAATTTCTTCTCTCAAGCCTTTCATGATTGGCTGGTTATCTGTATCCCAAACATTAGCTTTGAAAACCTCCTTTTCACTATAGTCCTTGAAAGCATCGTCTTCTTCTACCTGCAAGTCAAAAGGTAGTACAATTTCATCTTGCTTAGGGGAAGGGAGGGTTTCCAAGAGTTTTTTAGGATCTTGGAAGGTATTTGATTGGATTTGAGAGTTCAAAAGCTCAATGTTAGTTTCATATTTTTCAACCACTATCTCTAGAAAAATTTGCTTAACTTCAGGGATACATTTGTTTGACCTCAAAATGAGAAAGAAATATTTTAAGAGATCATCATCATCAAGCTGAAGTTCTGATAAATGATTTGAAATTTCATCATAGAGAAGGTCTGCCACAGACCTTCACATTTTGTTTTGATCAATATGAGAAAAAAGTCACTGATATTTTCAATCTATCTGGAGTCCTTTACCAATGGAGTCTATTGGTCTACTGAGGGTTGTGGAGTCACCAGGTGAAGGATTTTTACTTGTCTTATAGGATTGGTTTTTTTCCACCATCAACAATTAGGAACCAATATTGGCAGACACTTGATTCATTTTAAGAATGGGATTTCTGAGTTGTGAAGCTATCTATTACTCAGTATATCCCCAGTATGGTCGCCACTATGTTGGCTCCCTGTGATTTACAAGATTGGAAAGAATAAATGCTATAGGGGGGCACATCAGAACCACTTTGGAATCCTAGGACCTAGCCTTCCTGGATTCAGAGAGGGATCTCTCCATTTAAGTGTTTTCAAAGGATATATCTTTATGCTCTGTTTATGATATTAGGCTAGTTATGAAGCTCAGAGAACTTCTTTTTTTGTTTGGGATGGATATCATTAACTGAAGAGGCTAACTGAAAGATGATGGTGAGAGTATATTGAAGAATATTTCAGCTAAAAGGATAGGTCAAGAAACAGTATTAACCCATTGGGCTATGGAGTCACAAAAGGATTTAATTACACAACAATTTTTCAGGGGTTTCCATAGCGTAAGTCATCTATATCAAAGGATCTTTTAGATTGAATTGTGATATGAAATATAAAAATGTTGTGAAAGAAGCAAAGTTTACAACCAATTAAGCATTTATTAACTTCACTAAATCAAGAAAAGCCTTTCAAATTAACTGTTTGAAGCAAGCCAAAGGATAGGGCAAACCATAGACTTCTTTGGACAAGCATTTATTAAAGAAAAAATTTTAGACAACAATCTAGTAATCCTAAGACTACTTTCAGAAAGGAGAAAACATATAAGAGAACAAGGAAAATAGCCTAAATTCAGACATAAAATTTGAATTCTAGCCTGCTTTTGGCATACTCTCAAGGGATATTTCAAAGCAACTGTCAAAGATTAGCAAGAGGACAAGGCAAACCATAAAATTCGTTGGGCTAAATCTACTTAGAAAACCTTGAAAAGAACATTCAAAAAAAATATCTCAAGTTGTACACAGAAATACATGGGCTCACCAACATTTCTTCACTAGTTATACTCTATTGAATCATTCTCAAATCAACAAGCTGGATAAACCTAGAGGGAAATTAAGAATCCCCTAAATTTACCTTAGCAGAGGAAAATTGAAAGATAAAATTTTCTGACAAAAATAGGGTTCTTTTCAGTAAATCCTACTCTAAATTTTATGTTCTTGATCAGAGAAAATGGACAACATGTAAAACAGAAGGAAAAACAAAAACAATGAGGAATAACATCACCATTAACATAGACCAAGATCCCATGAATTAGCTTGTATTATTGATGTTCAAACCAGTTACATACTTCAAGTCCAACAGGTCTTTACAACTCAAAACTTCTCTTCTCAGCCTAGTTTTCTTCAATTACTCAACAACACCTCAACAGCTTCAGCAACTATCTTACACCTCAATGATAATCCAACCAACAACAACAATGAACTCCTCATGTAGTATTTATAGATAAATGAGGAGGTGGAGTGAAAGAGGGGGTCTCTAATGGTTCATAAATGATAGAGTAAATTTTTTTGACCTTTGAGACCATGCAAGGCCCAAGGCAAAATGTATTTAAGTCTAACTCAGTGTTACATTAACTCTTTGAACTACTGGGTTTCTTTTGTTGACTTTTAGGATTTTTAGGTATGCTTGTAATAACTTGTGAGCTATATTTTACAAATATCTTTGACTGCAACAACTTTATGTGTGTTTTTGAGGCAAATTAGGCTAGTAGGTGGCATTTTGGTCCTTTGGAAAAGTAATGGCTTCAGTGATTTGTCATTCGAAGCCTTCTTTTTGTTGATCTGTCTGATTACATCCTTTTGAATTCTGATTAGGCCCCTATATTTAGCTTTAGGCCTTCTTTAATCATCTTCAGTCTCTATCCTTTTTTATGACTATTTTAATCTTTAATTCTTAGTGCTTTACACTGTGCTTTATCTTTAATATTCACAGGTTAAGTTTTTAATCTTCGGATTTATGCTTTAGCGATTATCTTTCACTGGTCTTATTTGTTTTTATGTATAGGTGGCTCTTTTGTTGTGCTGGAGAGTCTTACTGGATCAACCGATGTTCATGACTCATTGGCCAAACCGTTGAATTCAACCCTGGGTCCCTTCTTCTTCATTTTTTAGGCCCTTGGATTGTCATCCTAGGCACTGTGGTAACCCGGCTATTACTGTGGGACAGCCGGAATATATGGCCGCCATTAAAACCTGCAATTCAACATAAAACATTAATAAATCTTGTGTTTTTTGGATAAAACTGCTTCAGAGGCATTGGTGAGGGGTTATGGAGCAATGCAAAGGAAAGGGACTATGTAGTAGAGGGGATATCCATGGTGAAAACTTGAAGAACAATGACGAATTCAAACAATGGCGTGAAATGGCGAAGGTGGTTTTTCAAAATACAAGGGTGGTACTTGCACAAGGCATGGGTGGTAAGTGGTTTTAGTTAGGGTGAATGCGATATGGTTGGATGGATGACACTTGTCCAACCCAAAACCACTTTTTTCGTGTTGATAATGTGCGTTAAAATTTTTTCATGAAATGGGTGCGAAATTAGTTTTGGGCCATTAGATCTAGGGGAGCTAGATCAACAATGGAGAGGGAGCGTGATCGAACGGAGTTGATTAGTGGAAGGGGATGGTGGAGGACAGGGGTTAGGAAAGGATTAGATGGCGGGAGGAGAGTGGAAGGTGGGCCTGTGGGGGTGTTTATCGGTGGGAAAGCGCGATGGCCATAAGATCAAATACGATCAATGGTTGTGACTTGAGGAAGAAAAACATTGTCACGGAGGAAATATATAAGAAAGGGAGGTAGAGGTAAGCATGGAGGTAGGGTCCTATGGAGGAAGAATGGGACCAGGGGCTTAAGAAAAAAAGGTTTAAGCTTTAGCCAATGGTTATGGGTGTGGTTTTATGAAGAAAAGGGGCAGAGGTCTTAAGCCCTCAAGGGCTTAAGGCCTGATTTTATATAAAAGAGTGGAATAAGGCCTAAAAGTGGTGTTTTTAGACTTTTTAAAGGTTCCGATAGGATAAAAAGGGGTTTAAAACCAAATAAAGGGGATTTATATGGTTTTTAGGGGGTTTTCCAAGGAAATGGAGGATAATGAAGGGAAAATGAGGGAAAAATGGGTGAAATGAAGGAAATATTTTGAAATGGAGAAATGGTGGGAATTATGGCTTTGAAGGCAATTTTCTCTTTGAATCAGTTGGGCTTCTTTGAAGGATTTTTTAAGTGAAAACATTAGTGAGATGGGTCTTTTGGACAAGAGAGACAACAAGGCTTCAAGAACTCAGAGATTTGCTCCAAATTTGTTTCTTGAAGGCTGGAAGACTTGTTTTAGCCATCATTAATTATGACAAAATTTTATTGATGGCTAACATGTCTAAGTATATAAAATAGGTCACTGAACATCACGTCAGTTAAAAAATATACATATAGTCAATGCATGGAAACATCCTCTTAATGGGTGCTTTCCTTAATGATAAAAAATATCTAGGGCTGAGCCTCGCTTAGTGGGTGCTCCAGACCCACGTGAACACCCAACACCAATATAGGAGTAGCGGGTGTGACCACAAGTGTTGCTCTGCAAAAATTCGGATGATGCACCCTCTCCTGGGCCATCACCATCTCCTAACATATATCATCCAGGTCATCAAAACCCTTGGTCAACAAGCCTTGAGTTAGCCTCTCCAGCCGACTCCACGAATTTTATAGGTTTGTAGCATGAGCATCAGATGCTTCATCTCGAGCTTCTGCTACCATCACTCGAATGTCTACATTAGCCAAAAAATCCTCGATTTCCGCCACCTGTGCCTCGACTGACTCAACACGTGCATGGAGAGCAGCATCCCCACCAGTAGATACAACGCTGCTACCCTTGCCTGAGGGGCCCCCAACACCAACCTGTCCCCCTATATGGGCCTGACCTGCCCCAAGCAAGTCCCTCCTCCTCGGCTGGTGGCCTACTAAACAAGCATTAGGATGCCCTACTGAACCCAAATTTTCAAAAGAAACCAAAAAAATATATTGGTGTCACCATCGAAGACATATAGATATATATATGATAAGAACCCTCAAAATGCAGAAAATAGAAAAGGCCATACTTGCTAGACCCCATGCATAACTATGAGGGAGAACCATTTGCAGGTCCCCCTGGACATCCATCCCTGAAGATGGGAACTCAAGGAACACCTATAGGTTTGACTCAAACCACACCTCGACCATCAGATCCCAGTAGCGACCCGTCTCTCCCCCACAACCATGGGGCATCGTAGGTGCCCATCAGCACATCTGAGGATCCCTCAGAGGATATAGGGGCACCGCCACAAAGGATCGTAGCATCACAAATCTCTCATACCTAATGCTACAAGGGATGCTTGCATAAGAAAAGGTCTTGATAGCACCCCTCCAGGCCTTGGCCAACTGAGTGACGACGCCCTGGTTGACATATTGGGCCCAATAAAAAAAGTGATTGGCCAGAAGCCAACACATAACTTCAATCTGCAGACTCGAGACTTGATGGGTCATCATTGACCCAGAAAGGCGAACTATCATTGCCAAAGCATCCCTCTCAGCTAATTCCATGATAGAAATCACATAGATACAACCCCGTGTGATCAGGTTAGGAACAAAATCTCTCTCCTTATCGACCCAACGATGGATGTTCACTCCCCTAGGGTAAGTGGATAAGGAAGTTCCTCCCCTTGAGGTAGGAGAAATTACACAAAGTAAACGTTAGTCTCCAGTTGGATCATGACATCTCTATTGATTAGGACCATAACGCATTGTATCATATTCCAACATCGGACTAGGTAACACATGAATCCATCCTGGGACCTCAGTATGTTGTTCTATAAGAACTTTAGCAAACAATACCAAGCTAGGGTATCTCAAGCATGGAGGGTATTGGGCCATTTCTACACAGAGATCAAGCCAATCCCTCTCTCACCACAACATCCTTCCACCAGGAAAAATACCCAAAAATATTTTTTGATAAAAAAAAGATTAAAATTTCCAAAATTGGGCCTCCCCTTATCTGTAAAAAACCTATGCACACTGACCAAGCGTCTGTAATATATATAGGCATGCGGCATGATGTTAATAAGCTTCCCCAACCATGAGGGCCTTACACAAAACTTACCCTTTGCACGAGGACCGCGCATGCCATCCTTGATCACCCATGCGGTCCTATAAAAAAAATGGCATAAAATCCGTAAAAAATCACATTTGTACGGACCACCCACTCATTAAAATGATAAAAATAAAAAATAGGACATTTAAGGTCTCACCTAACATTGACAATGTGAATCCCAAGTACTCACGCTGACCACAATGACAAGGGAAGCTCGGGAAGGTAGCTCTTCTCTGACCTCAAACCCTCCAAAGACACAAATGATTTGAAAATGAACCATATTGGCCTATATATCACCTTTTTTTCACTTTTCAACAGACCATAACTGGAGCTCAGTGTACCTAATCACAAAACCGTGAGAAACAGTCATCAAAACTTCATCATGTTCAAACCAAGCCTCATAGATCCAAGTTTTAGAAAAATTCATTTTCAACCACAACGCCCACCATAATTTTCTTCAAGTACACCCTCTCTTGCCACTTATAAATTCAAATTATTTCCAAAATATTTGTATGAAAAATATGCTTTTACTTGGGGTATTGGTTGCAGGTATTACAAACATGCTAGATCCCCACAAGTCCCAACCAACAAAAGTAAAAGAGTAGGTATCATCCTACTCCCAACATGATAGGATTCCCTAAAAATATTTCCATATCCTGACATCATTTCTCTAGAAGAATAAAACCCTAGGTTCTTTCACCCAACCAAGTTTATCATCACCCCATCTTGCACATGATAAACACCCTTGCAGGCTGGTAGAGCCTCACCATCCATGGAATCCAACACCCATGTTGACCACATGCCAAGGTCTGGAGCCATGGACATAAACCTGGGCCCGAGAACCACTTCATGTTCACATGCCCACTATTAAACATCAAGTCAAAGTTTTACCCACTTTATGTTGAAACCCCTATTCTTGGGCCACCACTCTTTACAAGGTGGATCAACAAAAAACACATCACTGTGTGTTAGATTTGGCTTATCACACCACCATGAGCATAACCCATTTATGAAATTTCATCCTCCTCATCACCCTCGCACCGAGACCAACCAATAGGGCCCAAACCATCAGAAAAATAAACTCCACACAACATCGTGCAAGATTATTCATAATAATGGGGCACCCATCTCCATGCTTGTACATCGAAAAAACTTTCATATTATTTTGGCAAGTGTACACAAATTTTTTTAGGAGAAGACTCCCACCCACCCATTTACATTTATTACCTGGAATAAGTTCCTAATAACCCTTGGTCAAAGGTGCGCACACTTTACCACAACCATCCATGAGAATCGCAACAAGAATACACCCACCTTGGGCGTCCTACTAACCCTAGGGTTTTCCCCATCAAATTTTTTTATGACTACCGCCAATTACATTCACAACTCCGACCTCTAGCCACTTTACCACCATCATCAATTATAGCCATTTATCTCCCCCATGCCTTGTTAACCCATCACATTATTCCCTGCTACATCAGAAACCTTGGTCCCTTGCATCAACACTCACTTCGATCGGTTGATGCTTACTTCTTGTTGACTTCAATAACTATTTTCCATGAAGGAAGTGGTACCTTTGATGAATATTCACCTCAATTGGTGCATCCTCGAATGTAATGACGAGAATCATCATTTGCCATTGGTGTCACCGACCCTCTTGACATTCAACATCAACATAATTTTTCATGTCCAATATGGTATCATACTTCATAACCTTTTCACTCTGTCACACTTTGTTGGAGACCTATATACTAGTAGGAATTGCTTTCAACAATTCTTACATAAGAAGGTCTCCAACAGTCAAATACCCATGCATCCATTGAGCATGTTCTCTAAACGTGTCATGCATGTGGGTACGACATTCAACCTTTTTGTTCAAATAAAAAATTCTCCTGAGGGCGTCAAAAACCATCGTCATAAACCAACAACAGGTCAGCAACTACAAAATGTGGCATGATAGAACTAATATCTATCAAATTAGCTTAACTAGTCAAACATCATGAGCATGGGACATGCATGAATCATAGAGATATTGATTAATTTATCTCTTTCAGGTTTCCTATAGAGCATGGTGTCTTTTTTACTTAAGACAAGGGGTATCCCAACTCAGTTCCAAATAAATTTACCCTCTCTCTCTCTCTCTCTCAAAAGGATCAATAGAAAAGAAATCATAATGTATTTCAGCGATACACTTCTTCCTAGAACTCATACATTAGGGGGGAAATGTTAACACCATAAAATTGTATAGGAAAAAGACATTAAAAATGTTAAGCAGAAGGTACAGATGAATACTTTTGGGGAAGGAATACATTAGAGAAGACTAAAATTTATTTTTTTCTAAGGTTCAGATGGAAATTAATGGAAAGCGCACCTGCATCAATGAAATTTTTCACACAACATGGCTATTCCTTTGATAGCTGCGTTGTACTGAATATGGAAGAATGTCACCATCACAGAGCACTTGGCATACTTGGTTAAGATGATTCTCCAACTAGTACTGTCAAGGACAACCATATTTTAGGCACCTTGAGGAGTAAATGCAGCCCACAAAAGAATCCCTCCACCACTCTTGTCTCACTATCCATCTTGGGCCAAGAGAAGAGGGAGGAATTCAAAAAAATTCTATATAAGCCAACCTTTGGAAGAATAATTGGAGACACATTGTTATGCTAGCCAAATTTCTTCATAGCAAACCAACTTGCATAGTCTAGTAACAGAGGGATTGGAAGGACTCATATTTTGTCCAACCAACATCTCAGTCCAAGAGAGAGAGGTCCACCACTTGATATTGATCTACCATCCTTTGAGAGAAGGAAGAGAAACTTGCAGCAAATTGAGGGAAGGAAACCTCCTTTTGTTAAGTATTTTTCCTCCATAGCTCAAAGGACCCTCTTCAAGTGTCTAGCAGTGTATATTTTTACCACCAGTACCTAATAAAGGGAGAATTCTCCACTTATCTTATTAGGTTGTTTTCTTTATCAAGCTTTTCTATTTTACATCTTGTTTGTTGTTTTGTTCTTAGTGTTGTATTTTTAGTTTTCCCTCAAACTTAGTTTACATTGTGTCAAATATGCTCCACTAATAGTAGACAATCATTTTTCACTATGATCTTGTCTGGGTAGCAACCAAATTTGCAAAGAAGCATATTTTGTACGCCCTTGTGCCAAATACACTACCACATTGGTGATAACATGTGGTTACATTTATAGAAATATCACCTCAGAGGGCACCATAAGAACCTCATACAATTTCAATATGGTACTTAAATAATCATAAACTTTGTGGGTGAAAATTATTTTGAATTTAAGAGAATTTCCCCTTTCCTTGGCTTGCACCCAATGCGAAGTTGCTTCACCATATTTTCCACCTATGCTGGACACTTGTAGTCAAATAAGAAAAATTTCCCCATAAAACACAATCGTGAATCATTGAATAGGATACAATGGATCGGATGAAGGCCACCAAGGAAAAGGATGGCTTCCAACAACACAAACAAGTCTATTGCATTATTAAAATAGGGAAACTTATTCAGCAAGGTAATTGGTTCACCAAGAACCAAATTCAAAATAAATTTTCTTGTCTAAATTGGGAACTTCATGGAATGGAGATAATTAATTCATAAAAGGGGAGGAATAACCTATGTTGATATCGGTGGCTACCCATCTCTTCCATTGTCTCAATAGTTCTCTATCTTCTTGGAAAATTTCCTATGATTTTTGGGTCCCAAATTTTTGGGGTTGTTTTAAGGCCCTAAATGATGTTTTTTTAATTTCGTTGGATTATGATTTCCACGGTATACCCTAGCCCTAGTAAAAAATTTTACTACTTGAATGGTTCTTTCTAACGAGCTATCATCAACCAAAAGCATATATTATATGCAAACATTGTGCCCCTAGGAGCTTGATGATCAAAATTGTAATAAGTTGGGTCGTAAAGATGCTACGTTATGACTTTTAAATTATCAATAATAAGAGAACATGGCAATGCACTATTACACACCATCCCCCCCCACAAAAGAAAAAGGTCCTGAAATTCAATCCTTTTAGGGCCGATTTTTGAAGAGATATGAACCACACCCCCCCCCCCAACCTCTTCCATTTTCTCAATAGTTTTCTATCTTCTTGGAAAACTTCCTATGATTTTTGGGTCCCCAATTTTTGGGGTTGTTTTAAGGCCTTAAATGATGTTTTTTTTTAAATTCATAGGACTATGATTTCCATGGTATACCCTAGCCCCTGCCAAAACTTTTAATACTTGAATGGTTCTTTCTAACGAGCTAACATGAATCAGAAACATATAGTATATGCAAACATTGTGCCCCTAGGAACTTGATGATCAAAATTGTAACAAAGTTGGGTTGTAAATATGATAGGTTATGACTTTGAAATTATCTATAATAAGAGAACATGGTGGTGCACTATTACAAAAAATAAATTTTGTGGGGGTCGTTTTCATCCTCCAAAAGTGGAAATGGGTGGGGGCAGCTTAGCCTTAGGGGAAATTTTTGAAACCCCCTCCCCCCTTCCCCACCCAAAAAAAGGAATTGACTCTAAAATTAAATCCTTATAGGCGCAAATTTTAATAGATACAAAACGAATCCAAAAGCAGTTTTTTGGGGATGGTTTGGAACCCCCCTTAAAAAGTGACTTTTCAAGACACACCATCCCCCCCACAAAACGAAACAAAAAATATGGCCTCTAAAATTCAAGCCTTTTAGGGTTGATTTTTGAAGATCTATGAACCCTCCTGATAGGAATTTTCAAGGGCATTAGGAGCCACCCTCATATCACCTTTTGATGGAATTAGGATCCCCCCTTGTAAAATGTTTCGGGGTGTTAGGACACCCCCCCCCCCGTTGAAGAATATAATTAGGATCTCCCCTTGTAATAAAGTTTCAGGGTGTTAGGCCCCCCCACGTTGAAGCATATAACGGAGGTTTAAAACCCCCATTGTACCAATGTTCGGTGGCAATAGGAGCCCCTCTCCCCCCTAGTGCCACCCCCCCTGCCCCAAAACTATTTTTTGGGGCCATTAAGATACCCCATCATAGAAATTTTTTGGGGCATTAGCAACCTCCCTCATAGTAGAATTCAAGGGCGATAGGATCCCCCCTCATGTGAGGGAAACATTGTCACATAACATTACATTTAAAATTAATAAAGTATTACTTACATTAATAAATTTAAAAATACTAATAAAAAAATATCAATTCTCACTATAGAAAAAATATTTAAAATTCCACCTTAATTTTACATCAAACTTTATAGGAAGAGATAAAGTAATTGATAATAAAAAATATATATATCTTCTAACATGAGGGAGATATGTAATTCCTTCACTACTTCATATCGAGTTAAAAAATGGGATGTAAAAAAAAGTTGTAGTCTCTCTATGAGAGTAAAGTAACAATAGTGGAAGTTAAATACTAACCTACATTGCTTGAATAATGTAGAGATGCTCATGTTTTTACCAAAAACTTCTATAAATCCAGCTCAACACTCATAGTATGTTTGATTAGTTTTTTTTTCCATTATAATGAACTATTAACATATATTATCAAGATTCTCATATTTTTTCATCTTGTATTCACTAAATAATTTGATAGTAGAAGTATTAGTTCCTATATAGGACTAAAATGTAACAACTTAGAGAGGAATACTATTACTAAAAAATTAATAAATTCCAAATTAAAAAATGTAAAAAACATCACCATCCCGAGAGTCAATATCCATTACAACTCTATTTTTTTTAATATAAAAATAATACAAATTTCAAATAAATAAAATATAATTAATTAATTAATTATTATGCATTACTATTGATGAACGATTCTCAAAGGTTTAGTAGAACTATGGAGCACCACCCTTTAATCAAGGAATGTTTCACATTCAAGAAAATTAGTTCACATTGCACTTCACTTCAGGAGTTGTTACTTCATCACCTAATTTGAGTGGCTTTTGTGATGATCGTCATAGAATATATATAATTTCATCAAAGATTATTGTTCCTTGTTATAAGTATAAGGAAATATATATAAAGAGAACCGTGAAATATAAAATAAATGTAAGGGAATATAAGGAGACTTACTAATATTGATTTAAAATATTAGCACAATTATATTAATAAATGTTTTTGATATAAGTCATAGGTTACAACTTAATTATACGTTGATACATAAATGAAAAAATTAAACAAAGTCACAAGCTTACAGTAAATCAATTTTTTATAAAAATAAGATCATAAGATTACTATAAATCTCTATTAAAAACAAATAGTATTCTAGTTAAAAGTGACTTGACTAACTAATCATAGAAATGTTTTGTTTATACATTAACATATATTATCAAGATTCTCGTATTTTTTATATATCTAGTATTCACTAAATAATTTGACACTAAAAGCACTAGTCTCTATGTAGGACTAAAATGTAACAACTTAGAGAAGAATATTATTACTGCAAAATTCTTAGTGAATTCTAGGTACAAATATATAAGAAACATCACCATCCCCAGAGTGGATATCCATTACCACCAATTATGTGTATTTTTTTGATTATATAAATAATCAAATTTCAAATAAATATAATGTAATTAATTAATTATTATGCATTATTATTGATGGATGGTTCTCATAGGTTTAGTAGAACTATGAAGCATCACCCTTTAATCAAAGAATGTTTCACATTCAAAAAAACTAGTTCACATTGCACTTCATGAGATGTTACTTCATCACCTAAATTGAGTGGAAGTTTTAGTGAAACTATGGAGCATCACCCTTTAAGGAAGGAACTTTTCCCACTCAAGCGAACTAGTACACATTGCATTTCAGTAGATGTTACTTCATCAACTACTTTGATTGGCTTTTCGGGATGACCTTAGAATATATATAACTTCATAAAAGGGTTCAATTTTAGTTTCCCATTCACCCTTTACGTTTCCCATTCAAGCAAACTAGTTTACATTTCACTTCAGGAGATGTTACTTCATCACCTAATTTAAGTGGAAGGTTTAGTGGAACTATGGAGCATCACCCTTTAAGAAAGGAACATTTGCCACTCAAGCAAACTAGTACACATTTCATTTTAGTAGATATTAATTCATCACCTAATTTGAGTGAGTGGCTTTTCAGGATGATTTTAGAATATATATAACTTCATAAAAGGGTTGAATTTTTAGTTTCATTTTATAAGTATAAGGAAATATATATTATTATAAGGAAATATATATAAAGAAAATATTGAAATATAAAAGAAATATATGGGAACATAAGGAGATCCACTATCACTGACTACAAATGCTACCAGAAGTATATTAATAAATGTGGTTGATATAATTTATAGGCTACAATTTAATTAGTAGATATATTGATTCAAAAATGAAAAATTAAACATTGTCACAAGCTTACATTAAACCAATTCTTTATAAAAACAAATTCACTAGGTTACTATAAATCTTTATTAAAACATATGGTATTATAGTTAAAAGCGACTAATTAATCATAGAAAGGTTTTTTTATAAGTCAATGAATAATCATAAAAACTTTCTAAAACCAAAACCCATGAAATAAAATGCATTGCAACACAAGTCCTCAAAATTTAGAAGCACAAAAGTCGTTACCTTTTTCTTTTTTAATTTTATTTTCTTAACTCTTTCTCCCTCCATCTCTTGAGCTCTTCCAAAAACTTTGGCTCAACTCCTCACAACTAGCAAGGTATGCCTCATGATATCATTTAATTTCTTTGAATTATTATGATTAGCATTGCGTCAATACAGATTCCTTCCATAGTAAAGCATCAAGATGTTGTTTTCCAATACATACACTAGATTCCCAATATATCGTTGGGTTACCAACCATAATGTTTTCCAGTTTAACATTGGTTTCACTACATTGCTGAAGAAAAAATGTTTGTTTCACTACTTCCTAAGGGGAAATGTAGTGGAACATGTGCTCAACTAGGATAACATTATGTTTGGTAACCCGATGATAAAGTGAGAATTGATGCTTTACTACAGTCAAAATTGAAGAAAAGCCAATCTCAATACTTCAAAGAATCGAAATTATATCACAAGGCATACATTGCTGGGTGTGAGGAATTTGAGTCAAATATTTTGAAAGAACTCAAAATATGGAGGGAGAATATTTAAACCAATAAAATTAAAAATGTAACTACTTATGTGCTTCTAACTTGGGTGGAGGACTTATGTTGCAATGCATTTCATTTCATGGGGTTTAGTTTTAGAATATTTTTATGATTAATTAGTGAATTATTGAAACTTTATATGATTATTTAGTGGCTTTTAACTAGAATGCCATATGTTTTTAACACTGTAACTTTGTGACTATTTTTACAGAAAATTCATTTATAGTAAGATTGTGACTCTGTTTATTTTTTCATTTATGTATCAATTTATCTATTAATTAAGTTGAGGCCTAATAGATATATCAACCATATTTATTAATATACTTGTGCTAATTGTAAAATAATATAGAATGAATACTAGCTTAAAAAGTACTCTATATAAATTAAACACCAAAGTAAGCACGTATACTTATTTTCAATAGTGATAGCCATTGTTTTTTAGACCTCTAGAACAGTTAACGATATTATTCATATAAAAAATGACAACTCCAAAAAAAAATAAAGCTAATATAAGTATATTGTGGAGGGTAAAAAAACCCCAATAACATTCAATTAGGATTGAATTCATGGCACATCAAATTGCTTGTTCAACTTACCCATTGAACCAAGGAAACAAAGGGCTCCAAACTACCCATTGTCGTCACACACCTAAAACAATAATTGTACCAAAACTTATACAACATAGGAGAGGCATTGTTAAGGAATAGCTTTGAGGGAAGGAAAACCATTTTTCATTACTAAGTCTAGTCCAAATTTACATATTTAATGCTATATTTGGCTCAAAATAATTTGTAGCTTATTTTTTTTTTATTCTCAACGCATGAAATAATTGTACCAAAATTTATACAACATAGGAGAGGCATTTTTAAGGAATAGTTTTGAGGGAAGGAATACCATTTTTAATTATTAAATCTAGTCCAAATTTACATCTTTAATGCTATATTTGGCTCAAAATAATTTGTAGCTTAATTGTTGTTTATTCTCAACACATGAAAGAAGCTAATAGTACAAAAGGTTGGTTTCAGATTCCTCATACTATCAATAATGACTCTCAACTTGCAATCGTTGGTAAAATATCTATGAACAAAGATATGGATAACTAGTTGTGAATCTAGAAGCACAACAAACCTTGGATTGACTAACTCTATGTGTAATCATTTCAATTTTTCTATCATGGAATAGAATGATGCCTCCCCCTTATGCCACCCTCATAATAAAATTAAAAAAAATTATAATTAGAAATACATATATTTATAAATAAGATATAAAATAAGTTTATAACAAAATAAGTTAAATAAATTAAACTAAGATAATGAATAAGTTCAATCAATTAAAAAAATCAATAGAATGAGTTAATCCAAAAAGAAATAATAATATGATAATTATTAATTTTTTTATTAAGTGAAAAACTTAAAAGCTAAATAAAATTACATTAATTAAGAGAAATATTACAAAACCTAATAAATAGTTTCAATTTAAATTAAATAAAAAACTTTAAATAAAAAATATTAATTAATAAAGATTGAAAAATATTAGATAAAAACATTTTAATAAATTGAACGAGATTAGATAAAAACATTTTAATAAAATAATTTAAAGCTTTAAATAAAAAAATAGTTCACTGAAAATTCCACTAAATAACTTCAAATAATTTAATCAATACCATTGAGGAAGACTAGGGGTAAATTCCAAAAATAAGAATAAATTAATGAGAACCAAATACTAGCATTTATTTATTGTAGACATGAGAGGATGAAAAAGTGAATGGAGTGACAATAAGAAAATGAAACTTTTAAATGTAGATTGTTGCGATCACAGATTTAGAAAATTGGTGGTGTGTAAAGACACCATTGTTTTTATCCCCATGATCATGAGCACGAATGTTGAAACCTAAAGAAATAAAACTTTAAAATGTAAATTGTTATGATCACAAATTTATACAAGTAGTGGTGTTTAGTGAGCTTAGATACATCTTGACTTCGTATCTACCAAGCACAAAGAGGGATCAAATCTCGTTTCACTTTAAACAGGTCTTATTTGATCCACATATTTTATTTGATCCTTATGGGCACTTGGTAGATCTAGAGTTAAGATAGATCTAGATTTGTTTAATTTCTTCCTTTAAATAGGTTACATTCCACATGAATACCATGGGTCAATACCATGAGTCAATACCATGGCTATTTTTATTATTATTTTATTTTCATAAGATTATTTTTATTTTTTATTGCGCCGAGAGGGGCATCTACAGCCCAATTTGACCCCGATGTCAGGTGGGTCACCTCCTCATACAAAATGTCGGCTTAGGTTTTAAATTAAAAAAATAAAAATTAAGTGTCGGCTTAACAAATAAATTTTAACAATTCCACCAATTGCTTATTTTGTAAGGAAGTATAATTACATCGTTCAGTATTTTCCTAATTGGAACTACCTAGTGGCTTCCTGCCTCCACTTTGTGCCTGTCGAGAAGATAAAAAACACATTTTACAGGGAATTGGAAAGGAAGGAAGACAAACGAATCGAAGTAACTCAAGAAAGCGAAGATAAGGTTTCTATTTCGCATTCCGACTGACAATGTTCTATTGTGATTGTCATTGTTTCATGCTGGCAAAACCAAATTTTGTGCGATGGTTTTGAAATTGAACATGATAGGAACTGTAATCAATTGGGGACTTGGTTTGGCTGCCTTGCATGCAAAGCTAAGCACATAGGAAAGTGAGTTCTATTTTTTTGGTGTCAAGCGTTAATTTGAAATATTGGTTTTGGTAAATCTGTAACTGTTCAATTAATATGCATTAGATAGTGAGTAATATGGTTAGCACTAGTCCAATTGAGGTACTTTAATACAACAATTTGCGCATGTTGTAGACTTGGTAAAAAAAATTCGTTATTGTGATTGGGTATACTGTGTCTGATTTGCTAATGCACAATTTATATATTAATTTATTTGTAACTCTGCGTTTTATGATATATAAATTATATTTTTGGATATCTTGTGAGGTAGGAAATATTTTCAGATTCATATCTGATAAATTTGGAGCTGAATATGACAGAAATTGTAATTGTTTGGCTACGTTGCATACCATTGAGTTATTTTTAGTGAGATGTCAATCACGAAATTAAAATTTCTGTAAATCTTATACAATTCTAAAAATTTGTATGTATTGTAAAAATTGGTTTAGTAATGAGTAAGGTGTGCAATGACGTCATGTGTTAATATGGTATCAAAAAAAGTCATGAGTAAGGTGTGCAATGACGTAATGTGTTAATATTGGTTTAGTAATGAGTAAGGTGTGTGTAATGACGTAATGTGTTAATATGTGTTAATATGTTGGAGATATGGAGTAGATAATGATTATAATCCAAAGGTTGTATGGAGTAGATAATTATTATAACCCAAAGGTTATATGTAGATTTTAATCATTTCTCAAATTTAATTTTGTATGAAAGCACTCATTATAGAAACCATTATCTACCAGCTGGAAAGGGCGAGAAAACATTACGCATTAGAAAACAGTAGAAAAAAAATGAAAAAAAATATGGATATTTACTATTTCCACTGAAAAAAAGATGAAAATTAATTTCAGTGTAGATGTTGATTTCTAATTATATTTGACTAATTCCACTAAATAAATAAAGCCTCTTTTTAGATTTACTCCATAAACCTCTTTATATTTACAATAAGTCAAAAAACAAGTTTTATTTAGGTGAAGCCTATATGCCAAATACCATGGGCTAAATACCATATTTATAAAAGAGCTATGGTAAATAAATAAATCAATATAAAAGAGGTATAAAGAGGCATGATAAATATATAAAAACATATCAAATATCATTATAAATCAACATCTAATTATATACCAAGTCTATGGGCCAAATACCATTGTAAATAAAAGAGGTATGGTAAATAAATAAAACCTATTTTTTTATATTTACTCTACAAATCTCTTTATATTTACCAACACTCAAAAAATATGTTCTATTTAGGTGAATCCTATAGGTCAAATATTATGGGCCAAATTATTATTAATATCATGCCAAAAAAACCATTATTATCCCTAATATTAATATCAAATATTAATAATAATAATATTATTATTATATCTAATATTCATATTAATATTATTATATTTAATAACTTTGGATTAATACAATATTAAATTTTCTATATTATTATATAGATTAATGTATCATGATATATATTAACTCTAGATATATATGGAAGGGAAGAACAAAGACATAGAGTGATAGAGGTGGAGAGATAGAGGGAGTGAGAAGGGAGAGATGGGGATAAAATCAAGGAGAGGGGAGAGGAGGAATGAAGAGAGAGAGGGAGAGGAGTGAGAGAGGTAGAAAAGGGTACGCGAGGAAGAGGGAGACATAAATATGGAGGGGGGGGAGAGGAGGAGAGAGGGATGGAGATAGTGAGAGGATTGGAGGGTAGAGAGAGAGAGAGAGAGAGAGAGAGAGAGAGTTATGGGGGAAGAGAGAGGATTAGAGGGAAAAGAGAGAGATGGGGGAAGAGAGAGGGAGGTAGGAGAGGAAGGGAGAGAGAGGAAGGAAGAGAGAGAGGAGAAGAGAGGGAGGGAGATAGGAGGAGAGGGAGGGATAGAGAGATGGAGTTGAAGGGAAGAATAAATACATAGAGAGCGAGAAGTGGAGAGAGAGAGGGAGTGAAAAGGGAGAAATAGAGAGAGCGTGTGTATGTTTTTGGGTGAGATAAATAGAAAAAGGAGAGATGGAGGGAATGGGGGGGAGAAGGAGAGAGGGAGGGATATATTGACAGAGTTGGAGGGTGAAGAGAGGGAGAGAGAGGGAAAGAGAGAGATATAGACATGGGAGAGAAAGGGAGGAAGGGGAAGGAAGAAAGAGAGGATGTGAGAGAGTGGAGAGAGGGAGGGCAAGAGAGATGGAGTTGGAGGGGGGAGAGAGGGAAGACAATTTATTTCACTAGATGCATTGATTTCATTGTGGATGGTGATTTCTTGCACTATATGCATTTATTTTAGTGTAGATGTTGAGAGAGAGATAGAGAGAGAGAGAGAGAGCAAGAAAGAGGATTGGAGAGAGAGGAAGGACAAGAGAGAGGACTTGAGAGAGAGGAAGAGAGTGATGGGGGAAGAGAGAAAATTGGAGGGAATATATATATATATATATATATATATAAAGAGAGAGAGAGAGAGAGAGAGAGAGATGGATTTAGAGGGGGAGAGAGGGAGGGAAGAAGAAATACAGAGAGATTGATAAGTGGAGAGAGAGATTAAGTGACAAGGGAGAGATGGAGAGAGAGTGTGTATGTTTTCAGATGAGATAAAGAGACAAAGAATGAGATATGAAGAGAAGGGATGAGAGAAGGAGAGAGGTAGGGATATAGTAACAGAGTTGGAGGGTGAAGAGAGAGAGCGATAGAGATGTAGGAGAGAAATGGAGAGATAGGAAGGAAAGGGAGGATGTGAGAGAGTGGATAGAGGGAAGGAAATAAAGATGTACTTCGAGGGGGGAGAGAGGGAAGAAGATTTCATGCACTAGATGAATTGATTTCAGTGTAGATGGATATTTCTAATCCATTTTGATTGCTTGCACTAGATGCAGCGATTTTAGTGTATATGTTTATTTATAATTATATTTAATTTATTGCACTATATGCATTGATTTCAATGTAGATGATTGCTAATCCTATATGTTTTCTCGCAATAAATGCATTGATTTCAGTGTAGACGACGATTTTTTATCCTATTTGATTCCTTGCACTAGATGCATTAATTTCAGTGTAGATGTTGATTTCTAATTATATTGGACTACTTCCACTAGATGCATTGATTTCAATGTACATGATTTCTAATCGTATTTGATTGCTTGCACTAAATGCATCGATTTCAGTATAGATGGTGATTTCTAATCCTATTTTATTGCTTGCACTAGATGCATTGGTTTCAGTGATGTTGGTTTCTAATATTATTTGCTTACTTGCACTAGATACATTAATTTCAGTGTAGATGTTGATTTCTAATCCTATTTGATTACCTGCATTAGATGCATCCATTTCACTGTAGATGTTGATTTCTAATCCTATTTGATTACCTGCATTAGATGCATCCATTTCACTGTAGATGTTGTTTTCTAATCCTATTTCATTGTTTGCATTATATGCATTGATTTCAGTGTAAACGTTGATTTCTGATTTGATGTAATTGGATGTACATTGATGGTACATTAATTTTAAAGTGATTGGATTAATATTGTGCATTAATTTCACTGTAAGCAGGAAAAATGATTGACAATGTACATTTATTTTTATGTTTTAGTAATTCAACCTATTAATATCGAAGAGCAAGAGAGAAAAGTATGATTTTTAGTACAATAGTTCCAGAAAAATATTTAAATAATTGAATAGTGTAGATGTTGATTTCTACGATTATTACGTGGTTCAGTATTCAAAATAGTGTTCTAAAATTTGTTAGAATTTGTATTTCTAACCTTTAAAATTTCAAATTATGATGTACATCTAAAAAATATACAAAATTTTTAATAATCTGAAAAATGTGACGTTGATGCCTCCAACTGGAACCAGCCTAGATCCATCTTACTCTGGATCTATCATGCGTCGAGAGGGATCAAATCTCTCGAGGTGCAAACCTTTCCTCAAGTTTTGCACTCAAAAAATAGGTTTGCACCTCGAGAGATTTGATCCCTCTTGGCGCATGATAGATCCAGAGTAAGATGGATCTAGGCTAGTTTTTATTGATTTCTATTTTATTTTGACCAAAATAATTTTTTTACATTATATTAAATTGAAACATTGAATAAAAATATTAATTTAATATAATGTAATATTAAATTAATATTTTTATTCAATTTAATATTAAAAAATTAAATATTTAATATTAAATTTTTGAATCTATAAAATATTAAGAATGTTAGAAAATATTTGTGACAACCTCATTAAGAGTTAACTAGTTACAACTAGTTAAAAGACCATTGGCTTACTTGTCTAATTTATTTTCTTTTACTTTTCTTGACAAGAAAAACTTAATTGTAATTGTTCATGAAACAAAAGTATTTTTTTATATTTTGTTACTGAGTTAATAGGAGAAATAAGGAAATGAAAAGGAAAACCCTTTAAGCTACTGGTGGAGTTTCTAACAATAGGAGGTGGTTGGGAACAGTTGGGAAAAAACAGTTACCTACCCTCTGGGATAAAAGGGAATCACATGAGAGAGGTAGGGGTTCTGTGAAATTTGGTAAGAGGGTGAAGCATTTTTCTAGAGCTGGGTGGAAGACCAGTTGAGAATAGCTTCTGCAACCCTTGTGGACCAGGTTATCTGTTTTGTGACTGGATTGGCCATCCTGAGGTCACAATAGAAGAAATTATCCACTGTTACCTGTGGCGTCGTCCAGAATTCTGGAGCTAGGGGGCAAGAGGAGGACGTCATTGCCTCTCTTGATGGTTGGGAGGACCACAGTTTAAAGGGATATTGTTCCTTAATAGATAAGTATCCTATATCTGGAAATCTGTGATTACAAGTTAACTATTTGTTGATCTTTTTAAAAAAAAATGCAGAAAGAACTTAGACTGTTTTCTGGTTTTTATGGGATAAATATTTTTCTACTAGTAAAGCTCTGTATGTAATAGCATTGCCAATGTTTTTCGGTAAACCAGAAGTTACTAGCTAACCTGGTACGTTAATACCAGTGTGTAGTGGAAGGAAGATTGTATACTAGACTAACTTCCTTTTATTTCTGCAAAGGTACGAAGTGTACCCAAACAAGAGAATTGCTAAAATTGAATTCTATCTACTTTATTATAAGATTTATATTGAGACGGAATAGGGGTTTTTATATTTTATTATATGAAATAGAAGTCTGTGAATTTGGTTATCAAGGTTTGTATAACGAACCGAAAACTAGAAGTACAACAAAATGTAGTACTGAAATTAGAATTCACTGAACGAGTAAACACTGTAACTGTAACATGAAAGACAGGAAAGAAAAATTGCTACGCATGCAATGGAAAAACCATGAGTAATATACTCTCCAAATAGTATTACTGTAGTAGCACCGAGTTAAGCAAGTACAGAACTTGTGGAGCTGAGACTGGGTCGAAAACCCTACCCTACTCTTGTTCATTTATAAAAAAAACTATACATAGCCCTTTAATTGGCAGACTGGTGCCGTAGGGCCTAAGTGAACCTTATATATAACAACTTCTTTTAATAGCAAAGATAGCAGTGTGCACAATAATCATAATCCTCTGTCACAACTCAAGAAATTCAGAGAAGCTCTTTGCAAGACAAAGTCGACAACCCACAGGTCGAGAACATATAGACTTACATTAAAATTCAGCGCATATAATGACAAACGTTGCAATGACGAAACTATACATTTATATTTATATGTGAAACCACAGAAGAAGTTACACTGCGCAGCCAAGACAGTACCATGTACATTAACACCATTCCATAGTGAAAGAACGCCAATTTAGTGCGCTATAGAGACCAAACCCTCAGAAGGGAGACCCAAAAGTGTTCACATGCAAGTTATTACTCTGCTCTGGCGGAAGCAGTCCACGGACAAAACAAAACAAAACAATAAGATTTCCGGCTAGATCTTTAACGATAAAGATATGCATAGAATGCTGTAAATACTTTTGATTTGTCAGACAATATACCGAAAAGGGGAAAAGAATCCCGAATAAACAATCTTTAGAACGGTGTATGCAGATAAGTTAACTAGCATATTAAGATGCCTCAGCCATAAGGATGGTACTCAAAAAAAAAAAAAAAGAACCCTGGAAGTGTAACCCAGTTTTCAGAATATTTTTCTATGCAAATCTTTGAAGCCACGTCTTCCAAACACTCGTTGAGCAGGGTACCTGTGAATGGAGGGAGGAGTCGAGTTAATCGCCAGAATAAACTTAAAACTCGAGGAGCAGAGATTAGGGTCTCGTCTAACCTGCAAACAAATAGCCCCATGAGCGACTTAAAAGGAAAATTAAACTCATATGATAGAGAAAGATGGGCGAAAGGGATGCAATGAGCGGGAAGGAGAGTGCCTCGGGCAGTTACCTGTCGATGGGGGACCAATCTCGCATAGCCTGTTCATATTCAGGAAACGATAAGGGGTAAGAGAAAATAGGCAAACCCTGTAAAAATTGAACCGAGATATACATCATGGCAAAGTAAAAACCCTGAACTGAAACGGAACATGAAGATTAGGCTTCCATACTTGTCAGCTTGTCGTCGAAGTTATGTTGGAGGTTAGTGACCTCGAGCAGTGAAGTGTAAGCCGCGCCATAGCAGCCGAGAACTCAATCTACCAGACATCCCATTTCACCAGGGTAACACGTCAGAGAATAAGAGAAATCAAACAAAACATACAGAATATTAACCAAGAAAATTAATTTGGAACCTTGGAGAGGCATATATAGAATGCCTACCATAAACCAGAAGAAAATCTGCCAGACAAACCATGAAGGAGCCAAGCCTGTTCGCACACGTTGGAGGAGCAGCAATAATGAGACACTAGGTCGATAGGTGGGAGACTACATCTATGTTTCCCTCGCTATCCTCGAGGAAATCGAGGCTAGATTACACCTGGCCAAAAAAATTTAATAACCTCGTACAGTAGATGCTCGAGGGGTCGACACCTACGCCTCGGCAATAAGAACTATGAGCCATGTGGCAAGACTATCACTCCAAACAGGACCATGCAATTAAGTCTAAAATGATATGGGAATCCGAAGATTAATGCCCACGGAGAATTCGAGATATTCGAAGGGGATTTCCATCAAACACAAAACTTACACTGGTACTTATAAATCATATGCATTACTATCACCATATTCAAAGCACACGCAACTCTCCAAATGGGTTGTAAAAAAAAAATTAAAACTATAGATTCCACCCAAACTCGAATGTATAAATATGCATATATTTGTTTATAACTACAATGGTGCTATGCCACCTCAGAACATATGTTAGGTGGTTAGAATGGTATGTTAAAGTTTGGTATATTTTCTGGATTGTGATAATAATGTACGCGAAATTTTTTTTTTTTTTTTACTGTGAGTAATTTAATAATGGATGGAAGTGACAAGTGGTATCAGAGCTAGATTGCTACATTGGGATCTTAAGGGTCTACTAACAGTGAAGCTGTGTATGTGTATAGTGCACAAAGGGGAAGCAAGAGTGATGGCAATCCAATCACAACCAGAAGAGACTCAAGCCCCAATAGTTTTGAACCCATAAATGTGGGTTCAATTAACTGTGGAACAACACCAAAAGATGAGTTGATTGCTTGAGGAGTAGCAGCAGCAAACTACATTTCTGCTAAATACGGTACAACAACTCCAGGAGGAAATGATAAGAGTTCGGAGGGACAGTGAGAGGTTGTTACAAGATCAATAGAGGATCCTGAAAAGTTTGTCCGATAGACAAAATCAGGAGACAAGACACCCTAGTGCTGAGAAAGAGTTATCGACGGAACCAGAGGACCAGCAAACTCGAAACAATACTACTGGCAGAAATGAAAAGAGCCTCTCCTAGAGGAGCAAAAATAGGAATTATAATGAGGTAGAGTCGGGCAATTTGTTCGACCAGCAAGATCTTAAAAGATAGAAAGTGGAACTACAAGGGGAATTTCGTAAAATTAAGCCACCGACATTTGATGGTGAGGCAAAAGAGGTGGCTGAAGCCTGGTTAATAAATATAAATAAGTATTTCTAGGTATATGAATACAGCAGCAATCTGAAGGCCAGATTGGCTATATACCAGTTATGGGAAAAAGCCACCTTGTGGTGGGAAGAGGTGAAGAATGTATGCAACATTGATGAACGCGACATCACATGGGAACTATTCCAGCAATACTTTAAAGATAAATACCTGACAGAAAGATTATATGATGACAAAGCTAAGGAATTCCATGATCTTCAACTGGGACAAATGACCATGGATGACTATGTTACAAAATTTACTTCTCTGCTATGATACGTACCTTATCTCCGAGAAGAGAAAGCCAAGGTGCAGAGATTCTTAAGCAGCTTACCTACTCAAATGAGAGAGTGGATAGAATTTGTTAACCCCCAGACTATGGATGAGGCTATCTGAAAAGCGCAAATGTGCTATCAGAAAAATAAGGCCAAGGGTGATGGAGGAAAGAGCTGGCAGCCAAAGAAAAATCAGAAAAGTAACTCTACATTTAAAGGTAGTAAAAAGAACAACTTTAAAAGCGTAGCATGAAACTCTATCAGCAAGAAGTTTGGTAAAAACCATCAAAGAACCAAGTGGCCAGCTGAGGAGAAGCCCATAGAAGCATCAAGCAAGCCAGATCAAGGGAAGATTTATAAACCTCCTCTCCAGTGTTGGGGCTGTGGGGAAGCTCATTATTATAAAAACTGTCCTCGACGGAATAAAAGTGAAACCGTAGCAAATCTGCAGGAGGCATCTATGGTAGGGGATGTGGCGCGTAGCATACCTCGCATCAATGCAGCCCTGGAAGATCAGCAGGCCGATTTTCAGCCTACAATGATTGAGCTAGAAGGTACTTCACTAACTAAACCTATTTCAATTTTGGTAGATCCTGGAGCAAGTTTGAGTTACATCAATCCCAAGTTAGTAGAAATATGTAAATTAAAGGAATAGAAATTTAGGAATTCGTAGCTAGTACAGCTAGCTACTGGGGCGAAATGAAAGATAACAGCAAAAGTTCCTAACTATGTGCTGGAAGTGGCAGAACAACAGCTAGAGGTGGATTTAAATATCCTGCCACTAGCATCTTATGATGTCTTACTGGGTATGGACTGGTTGGAAAGACACTAGACATTAGTGGACTGCAAAGAAAAGATTATCTCTTTCAGATTGCAAGATGGTACGTAGAAAGAGATTCAAGGAATTAAAAATCCCATACAATTACGACCAATAACAACATATCACAGATGGGTAAGTGTATCAGAAAAGGATGCTAGTTGTATGCAATATAAGTAGGATACGCAGATTATAAGGAAAAGGCCCCAATAATGGAAGATATTCCTATAGTACATGAATTCCTGGATGTATTCCCAGAAGAAATTCCTGGTTTACCACCCAAAAGAGATATTGATTTTACTATTGAATTGCTGCTGGGAGCCTCTCCGGTGTCAAGAGCCCCATATAGAATGAGTGTGCCAGAGTTAACAGAACTGAAGATACAGTTACAAGAATTGTTAGACAAGGGCTATATCCACCCAAGTGTGTCTCCTTGGGGAGCACCAGTTCTTTTCATTAAGAAGAAAGACAGAACATTACGCATGTGTATGGACTATAGGCAACTTAATAAGCTGACTGTTAAAAATAAATACCCCTTACCAAGGATTGATGATTTGTTCGATCAGGTGAGAGGGGCTAAAGTATTCTCTAAGATAGATTTAAGATCCGGGTATCATCAGATTCAGATTAAGGATGAGGATATTTGCAAAACAGCTTTCCGCACTCGATATGGTCATTATGAATTTGTTGTGCTACCCTTTGGTTTGACCAATGCACCAACAACCTTTATGAGGTTGATGAATGGAATTTTCCACCAATTTTTGGATAATTTTTTACTTATTTTCATAGATGACATACTTCTATACTCCAAAAGTGAGGAAGAGCATAAGGAGCATTTGAGGATAGTATTGGAAACGCTGAGGAAACATCAGCTTTATGCTAAACTTAGAAAATGCAATTTCTTTAAAATAGAAATCCAATACTTGGGACACGTTATATCGGCTGAAGGGATAGTTGTTGATCCCGAAAATATCAAAACCATCATGGAATGGCGAGTACCTCAGAATGTGGCAGACATTAGATCATTTATGGGTCTAGCTAGGTATTATAGAAGGTTCATAGAAGGGTTTTCTAAAATCGCTTTTCCCATCATGTCCTTGCAGAAGAAAGGCAAGCCTTTCAGATGGAAAAAATAATGTCAGGACAACTTCGAAAAGCTGAAACAACTCCTAACTATAGCCCCAGTACTGAAGGTAGCTGACCCAGAAAAAGACTATGAGGTCTGTATTGATGCAAGCAAGGAAGGAGTTGGAGCAATATTAACTCAAGAAGGTAAAGTGATAGCCTATGAGTCAAGGAAGTTGAAAGAACATGAACAGAAATATTCTACTTATGACTTGGAGCTTACAGCAGTAGTGCACACCCTTCGAGTATGGAGGCATTATCTACTGGGTAAAATATTTGTGCTTAAAACAGACCATAGCAGCCTAACTAACTATTTTAAGAAAGCCGATTTAAATTCTAGACAGGCAAGGTGGAGTGCCTTTCTGAGTGAATTTGACATGGACATTCAGCATGTTAAAGGGAAGGAAAATAGAGTTTCCGACGTGTTAAGCAGGAAACTGCACGGACTTTTTGCCCTATACTTTAATCAGTTGGAAAGTCAGCTGCTGGAAAAATTAAAGGAGGAATCTCAGAAAGACCCAGAATATAAATTCCTGTGGCAGAAAATGGAGAATGATAAGAAGCATGACTAGGCAACAGAGTATGGAAGGAATGAAGAGCAGGTGCTGACCTTCCGCGGAAAGATCTATGTTCCTAACCGCACAAGTCTTAAAGAGTTAATCCTGAATTAATTCCACCGCAGCAATTATGCTGGCCATCTAGGATATCAAAAGATGATCACTGCAATAAGGAAGGTATATTATTGGCCAGGTATGCGTAAGAACATTGTAGAATATCTAAGCAAATTTTTAGAATGTCAGCAAGTTAAAATGGATCATCAACATCCTGCTGGGCTATTACAGCCCATACCCATTCCTAAATGGAAGTGGGAGGTTATCTCCTTAGATTTAATCACAGGGTTACCATGAACAAAGAAGCAGAACGATTCTATTATGGTAGTGGTGGACAGATTAAGAAAATCTGCCCATTTCATACCTGTGCAATCTACCTACAAGATGGTACAAATTGCGGATATATTTATGAAGGAGATCTTTAGGTTGCATGGCATACCTAAAACTGTGATTTCAGATCGGGATGTTAAGTTTACATCTGCTTTTTGGAAAACTTTATTTTTTGGATTAGGAACCCAGATACACTTTAGTACTGCCTATCATCCTTAGACTGATGGGCAGACAGAACGGGTAAACCAAATTCTGGAAGACATGCCGCGCATGTATGTGATGTAGCAACCAACCAAGTGGGAAGATTACTTGCACCTGGTGGAATTTGCATACAACAATGGGTATTAGGAGTCTCTGAAAATGAGCCCCTTTGAAGCGTTATATGGTAGGAAATGTCGCACGCCTATAAACTGGAGCAGTCCCGAAACAAAATTACTATTGGGACCTGAAATGTTGGCTGAGATGGAAGCTGAGGTAAAAAGAATAAGGTAGAATTTGAGGGCTGCGCAAGATAGGCAAAAGGTTTTTGCAGATAGAAAAAGGTCCTACCAAGAATTTGGGATAGGGGACCATGTATACATAAGAATTAAGCCTAAAATAAGTACTATGAGGTGGACCTCTTGTGCTAAACTGGCTCCTCGGTACTGTAGCCCTTTCCAAATATTGGAAAGAGTGGGACCAGTAGCCTATAGATTGGCCTTGCCCAGTCATATCTGAGTACACAATGTATTCCATGTATCCTTATTGAAGCGATATGTACATGATGAGAAACATGTAATTCATTGGCAGAATATTCAGGTAGGAAGAAGGATAGGAATAAATCCTAGTTTGAAGCTTGAATACATCTAAGTGTACTGATTTGGAAACACTTTTGTTCTTTTTAGGTAGAATCGGACGAAGAGTTTTTGGTAGAGCCGCAACACATACTTGATCGAAGAGAAATTGAACTCTGCAAAAGAGTAGTTATCCAGGTGAAAGTGCAGTGGAAGCACTTTGGACCGGACAAAGCTACTTGGGAGGATGAAAAATTCATGCAGGAAGCATACCTGGAACTCTTTGCAGAGATGGGATGAAACACCGAGGACAGTGTTACTTCCAGGGGGGAAGATGGGGGAAGATGTGACAGCCTCATTAAGAGTTAACTAGTTATAACTAGTTAAAAGACCATTGGCTTACTTGTCTATTTTATTTTCTTTTACTTTTCTTGACAAGAAAAACTTAATTATAATTGTTCATGAAACAAAAGTAATTTTTTTTTATTTTGTTACTGAGTTAATAGGAGAAACAAGAAAATGAAAAGGAAAACCCTTTAAGCTACTGGTGGAGTTTCTAAGAATAGGAGGTGGTTGGGAACAGTTGGAAAAAATAGTTACATACCCTCTGGGATAAAAGGGAATCACAGGAGAGAGGTAGGGGTTCTGTGAAATTTGGTAAGAGGGTGAAGCATTTTTCTAGAGCTGGGTGGAAGACCAGTTGAGAATAACTTCTACAACCCTTGTGGACCAGATTATTTGTTTTGTGACTGGATTGGCCATCCTGAGGTCACAACAGAAGAAATTATCCACTGTTACCCGTGGCGCCATCCAGAATTCTGGAGCTAGGGGGCAAGAGGAAGACGTCATTACCTCTCTTGATGGTTGGGAGGACCACAGTTTAAAGGGATATTATTCCTTATTAGATAAGTATCCTATATCTAGAAATATGTGATTATAGGTTAACTATTTTTTGATCTTTTTTTTTTTTAAATGTAGAAAGAAATTAGACTATTTTCTGGTTTTTATGGGATAAAGATTGTTCTACTAGTAAAGCTCTGTATGTCATAGCATTTCCAGTGTTTTTCGGTAAACCGAAAGTTACTAGATAACCTGGTACGTTAATACCAGTGTGTAGTGGAATGAAGATTGTATACTAGACTAACTTCCTTTTATTTCTGCAAAGGTACGAAGTGTACCCAAATAAGAGAATTGCTAAAATTGAATTCTATCTACTTTATTATAAGATTTATATTGAGACGGAACAGGGGTTTTGATATTTTATTATATGAAATAGAAGTCTGTGAATTTGGTTATTAGGGTTTGTATAACAAATCGAAAACTATAAGTACAACAAAATGTAGTACTGAAATTAGAATTCACAAAACGAGTAAGCACTGTAACTGTAACATGAAAGACAAGAAAGAAAAACTGCTATGCATGCAACAGAAAAACCATAATATGTTAGGGTCCCGTGATTTGGCTGATTGGCAAGCCAAATGATAGTGTAACATCAAACCAAGCTTTGGAGCCCAAGGACCTAGCCTTCCTGGACTCAGAGAGGGCTCTCTCTATATGCGTAAGGGATATCTGTGTGTTTGCTTATTGTGTTCTGATTTTAGGCTAGTTATGAAGTATGTTTTTGGTTTTGGTTTTTTAAGTTTTGAGGGATGAAACTGATCAAAGATATGAGATAGGTGAAAAGATGTTAGATCAACTAGGCTATGGGGTCGAAAAGGTCAAGAAAGCTATAAGACGATGATACAAGGCTGTTGAAGGGCCGATTTGATTCAAGGTAGAAAGGATCTTTAGGCAAAATGGAGTAAATGGACATCAAGTTTGTGAACAACAAAGATTTTCAAGCATAACTAGTTCGATAGATAACATAAACATGGTAGGGAAAACCATTAATCATGAAAAATGTAACTATTAGCTAATCAATACATAGAAATAAACATTCAAGCCATGCATAGAAGTATATGACCCTCTAACTTTGGGAAATGGCTATAAGACTTTGGGGAAAACACTTAAGAAAGAAAAACAACTTAAATTACTATGCCGAAATGCCTAAACACAGTACTTCAAGTTACTGGGCACTTTGAACAACAAGATTTGCATAGTTTTAGGCAAAGGGCTAGATCGAAACTAGGCCTCCTTGGTTCAAACAAAATGATAATCTAATCAGTCAAAGAGAAATTTCATGGATGGAACTATAGCTAGCCATAGGTAAGTAGGGCATACCGTAATTCATACTTAGCATGTATAAAACCATAAATGAAATAAGCAACGATATCCTAAACTATTAAAGAGCAGTCAAGAATTCTTTAATGTTACTTAGGAAGAAGAAAACAAAGAAGCTATGAAGAAACAGGAAATTTGAGGTGCCTCCATGGGCATATCTCAAATTTGTTCTCTACTGATCTATAGCAAGCAAGAAACATGTATTCATGAATGAAAACTAGAAGACAACAACAAAGCAAGAGACACTATACCATTCTACCAAGTCATGGAATCCAACAACAATCCTTCTTCATTCATCCAAGAGCATCCAAGAGGCAATACAAAAGCATAAGACAAGTATTTCTTCCAAAGCTTATATGAACATATATTGCTTCTCTTCTCAATTTCAGCCTTGTTTTACAATGAAAGCCTTTGGAATAAATAGGCCAAAGTGAGGAAAACCTCATGGTTCAACTTGCCATCCTATTGGCCTAATCAAAATATCTAATCTTGTCCTTGAGGCTTTGCAAAGCCCAAGGCACAAAATATCTCATAAAATATCTAGAAAATGCTAAAAAAGGAAAAATAATTGACTTTGCATCATTTTTCATGTGCAAAAATAGCTAAACGCACATTTGGAAAAAGCAAATTTTAAAGGTTGAAATTTTACGAAAATATTCAAGACTTACATCAGCAAAAGGTCCCCTGACTTGTCGGCAACATTTGGCAGCCTTCCCGATGTCGAAACAAGGCTCATGATAGCTCGTTGGAAAGCTCTGAGTGTCTACTTTTTGGAACAACTAAAATTTTCCCAAAATAATTCTCAGAAGTCCTCCAAAACGGAACCTGTGTGTAAAAAACCAAAAATTACAGTCTTTTGATAGACCGGGCAGAGTGTGCAAAAGCGAGCATTTTTTGCCACTTTGGGGGAGAAAATGATCTCTGAATGTCCTGAAAATTTCTGAGTGTGTGCTCCTAAAATTATGGCATCCAATGATACCATTCTCCTCCTTTGATTAATCCCCAAAATGAAATGGAGAATTTCATGAGTTTTGACAAAAAACTCAAAAATGCCAAAAAACCAAAACATGTCAAAATTTGCCCAAAATTGGTGTGTATGACCCTCAAGGGTCCTTAGCAACATGCTCCAAAGCGGTGGCCAAAATTTCAAGCCCCGATGTGTCTTTCTTCACTTTCCGTGCCGGGTGCTTCCCTTTACTCTAGCTTTTCTTGGGCAACCTTTAACTTGCGACGGGCAAACTGATTTAACTTCTTATAATGCCTCGTCATTCTCCTTTGCAGCTCTAGATCCCTGTTTTCCCTCTCCAAATTCTTCTCCAAATGGTCATTGACTCTTTCAAGCCATGCCTCCTTATTTTTTTCTATCTCCTGTTCAAACAGTGCTGTGAGAGGAGTGGATTCAAGAAGGGCCTTCTCTTCTTCTTTTTGTTTCTCAAGGGCTCTTTTAAGCCCTATGGTTCTAGGCCTTTTTCGCCTAGGCTGGTATTATTCTTCACTTTCATCAAAATCACCTATTAGCTCATCTATCCTTGCTTGGGCTTTGGAAGCCTCTTTCTTATACTTGGTCGCTCATGTCTCATAGACAGCCATATGGACACTCATTTGCCTGTTTTGGATTTCTAGAAAATGATTGAAATTCCTTGCCCTATGAAGATCACCTTTCAATGCATCAATTTCTCTCTCTCTTTGGATCAAAAGGTTTTTGAGAATGTAGGCCTCATTATCACTGTCATCACTTGGGATTGGGATGATATTGGATGCACTCTCCCGTTCATGACCTCCTTCTACCTTGCCCTTCCCTTTGCTTTGGGTGGCTTTTCTAGTGTTCTTCCTTTTAGGCAAATCAATGATAGGCTTCTTAGGCACTTTACCTTTGCTTCGAAAAGCTCTTGTCACATTTGGAGTGACCTCCCTTGGCACTCTTTTCCTAGATGTCCGAGACTTTGTAGTTTTAGGAGAGGAAGGCATGATTCCTTTGCCTTTGTCATCTTGCTTTTCATCCCCTTGAATTTTCTTTTCTTATTGAGGCTACTGTGTATCTTGAGGAGGCTGCTGTGTGTCTTCTTTAGGCTACCCCTGCTCCTCAATATCTTGCTGTTGTTCTGCCTCACTTTCCTACTACCCTTGGTCATCAATATCATGTTGCTGCTCTGTCTCAATTTCTTGCTCATCCTGTTTTTCAAACTGTTGCCCTTGGTCTCCTTGATGTTGTTCATCACTATTGAGTTTCTGTTGTTCAACACTCTCCTCTTCTTGTTCCTACTGTTACTCACCATCACCACTGTCATGATGTTGTCCCTCATCCTCAGTTTGTTGCTCTTCATCTTTTCCTTCATGTTCATGACCTTCCTCCACCTGCTGGCCACTTTCTTCTCCTTCTCCCTGCTCTTTTGTTTGTGCTGTAGTGAACTTGAGCTTTTTAGGAGTAGGCCTACTAGAAGAAGGGGAGGGGCAATGAGTAGGAGATGTAAGGGATGTATGGACTGGAGGGACAGTGGAGAAATCCGGGTGACTGATGAAAACATCCCAAGAAACCCATTTCTTCTCAAGCAGGTGAAGGATGATGATTTTAATGAGAGAGTGATGGAATAGAGAGGCTATTTGCTGGGATGGAGGCTTCTTCTGGACAGAGAAAGCCATTTTCTCAATGCTTTTGCACAAGAAGAAAGAAAGATTCAGCTTCTTGGTTCTTGTGAAATGCATCCACAGTTGGATGTGGTATGCATAAACTCGGGAGAATCTCCCCTCACAAGTGAAATACTTCATGATAATCTTCATGAGGGGGGCATAGCTGGCTAAAAGATAAGAGAAACGGAAAATGGCAGTGCATGCTTCTCTGTGTTCAGGCTTGAGGAAGGGCTTGTAGTCATCTAAGTCCAAATAGCTTTGCTTGAACCATTTCTCGCCAATGTAGGGAATTTTAGTAGCCTTGGATATGGATCTCGGGGAGAACTTGAAATCAAGGCCTGCCAATTGAAAATGTTTGTCTTTGAACCTCAAGGTGCACAAATGTGTTAAAGGAGAGAAACATTTCACTTCTTGTACCCTCTCGAAAAAATCCAAGCACCCCACCTCATGAAAATTGAATAAGATAGATGGGTGTGCATTGACCTCTTCGGTGGAAATTGGCTCATATCTCTTGTGCAACCCACTCCTGCTATCTTGCTTAGGAGGCATCTTGACTTGGATGCGCTCCTGCAACACCAAAATGCTTCAAAGTTTTTGAAATGCCTTCTTCAAACCAAACTCTGTCTCAGCTTGTCAACTCACTGTTTGATAAGGCAACAATGGTTTTGAGTGTTTGTGGAAAATGTCTCCTTTGGTATAAGACTCTTGTCCCTTCAAAACAATACCTTTCCACTTGGTATGCAACTCAATAAGTAAACTTCAAGAACAAAATCACAGTCAATAAAGATACACAGTCAAAATGATGTTTTCTATGTTTTGTGGTAAGGTCACCTTGCCTTTTGGTATTTTGAGGACAATAGTATAACCTTGTATTTCAGACAAAGGAAAAAACCACAATCTTCTTAGTTCAAGACACTGCTTTATTCTTTGTAGGCCACTTCACCAGTATATTCAACAACATGAAGACAGTCAATCAAGAAGGCAATGCATAGTCCAAGGTTACTGTGTAATAGCTGACAAAGTTTATTTTGTCTTTGATGTGGTCATAAAGAATCCTGTAGCATTTAAACAGCAATAAACCCCTCCTCAAACAGAACAATGCCCTCTTTATACTCCACAGTTCCTTATATCCAGTTTGACAACACCTTAAAATGCAAATGGTAGCTTACTCACTGACTTTGCTTTATGGAACTGAAAGCCAAACACTGCTTTTTATCCTTTTAACATAAAGAGGAGACTTTTGGAAGGTTAAAATTCTCATCTAATGATCATTGTGTTTGAAAACTGACCTACTGTTTGAACCTTTAAACACCTTGTCTCTCCTTTCTTTCATTGCAGTTTTGAGGGTAGTTTCATGGCCCTTTCTTGTCAACAAAACTCATAAGCTTTTAATGTTTCATCAACCACGGTAAATCTCGTTTTTCACACAAAATTAAAACCTATGGTTTAAACTATGATTTTTAACCCTTTCACTCTGTCTTAGCAGTCTTAAAAGAGCAAATAGGCACATAACATACCTTTAGAGTCGATGATGATGCTTCTTGAGGAGTTTGATCCACTTTAGGAGTTGTTTGGAGGTGTCTTGAGTGTTGGATTTATGCGCGGCACCTTTAGGAGGAAAGAACGTCATGCAAAACACAGTCGGGTAGCTTTGTCGAGCCCTCGTGACCAGAAGCCACAGGCGCACCGTGCATCTTCGTTTCCCTTTGTAATTTCTGTGCTCAAACGCGCCGCACAACGTTACAGGCGCACCGCGCAATATTTAACCCTTGAAAACTCAGTTTTTTTGCTCGAAACCTCCTTCTTCGACCTCGTGAACATCAAAGGAATGCCTTGCTCGTGCTTTGGGGTTTGCACAATGAATTTGCAACGGTCCTTTGTCCCTTTGAAATGCCAACAAAACGAAATCCCTTGGTTTAGACTTGTGAGGGTTTTTTGAAGGTTTTACTCTTTGAAATGATGCCCTGGTTTGTTTTTGAAAACCAGAATGATTTTTACTGTTGACAAAGAATGTTCATGCATTTAAAGAACTTTAATAGTTATTAACCTATTCACTTTATAAAAATATTCAAAAGGTTAAACTTTGTTCACTGTGCTTTCAAATTTGAATGGTACTTATATCTACTTGCTTAGAGGGAGACTGGCTCAAAACCACCTTGTGCTTGTAGCTGCATGTCTCCAACTGATGTTTTTCTTTGATTTGGAGGTGAAACTTAATCATAACCACCTAGGCTTTATTATCATCTTTGACATATTTTTCATAGGGAAAAAGGCCTTCCTTTTGACAGTGGCATGCTCACATTGCCTTTACCGAGTTCCAGGACTTTGAAACACATATCATGATCTCTCTTGCACTCTTATAACCCTGTATACCTATTTTCAGTGTCTTTTTTACGGAGAGAGAAGTTGAACTGTCACTTCAAGATCCCTTTTACACCTCTGGTCTTTGTATGGCATACTTGTCTTTTTCATTTGAAAATAGGACACTTTCTTCCCTTTGCAACATAAACTAACATTTTTGCTCTGGATGTTATGAGTATAGTCTTGTCTACAGTGTAAATCTAATTAGATGGCAGGTGCTGCTTGAGTTTCCTTTTTGACTGTAGATGCAAAAATACAGTTGCATTGATCCTAGGTTTTATCATCCTCTGTCTAAGAGGGCGCTTTTTCTAAAACCTTTCCTCTGCTTAAAATATACCAGCAAGGTATCTTGGTCTTCTGTTATAGGAGCAGACTTTCTTTGGAAAATTAAATATACTTTGCCTTCTTATCCATTGTGATGATTTATTTGAAGGCATTCTCTTATGAGTAGGGAGATCAATGTCCTTTGAAACATAATATTTATCATGTCTTTTGCCTGTGCAATGACCCATCTCATCAACCACACTTCAAGTTTGTTTTGTTTGGGCTGCAAACTATTCTTTGAAAGAAACTTTGTTAAGAGGTAAGCTAAACCCTTTGGATTGCAGTGGTACCCCTGCTTTCCTTCTTTGTCTTTTACATTGTTCCTCTGTTTCAACTATCTCTTACTGTTCCTACCACTTATCTTTTGATCAGTCAACCTTGAAATCAGTCAATGCCCTGGCCCTCTGCTTATGAGTGAAGGAGGCCCTTTACTTGGTGAAATGTATGATGTTCTTTCAACCTTTGTCTTAATCTACTGAAGAATGTTTGATGATCATGTTGGACAAGGGTTTCTCTCATACATGATGGTAGGCAAACAAACTTTGAAAAACACTACTGCTTTTACCTTTGCCTGCAATCATCACTTTGCTTCAGAAAACCTTAGGCACTATCTCACTGTCTATTAAAAACAAATCTGTCTTACAGTTAGTTGCAACTCTTAAAACCAAGTTTTGTCCATTGCCCTCTGCTTATAGATGAAGGATGTGCTTTGGTCTTCAAACCCTCTGCTTATAAATGAAGGACGTTCTTATTCATGTCACATCGTCAGCCCCTTGACAATGTTGTTTTTCCTTTTACTGTCCTTTCAGGCTTTGAATGAGGTCACAAGAGCTTGATGAAAAACTCTTTGCTTTGTAACTGTATCTTAGGCTCAAGATCACATTGAGAAGCAGTTGTCTTCTCATGTGGAGCCAAAAATTGTCTTCTGAGATGCTGGTATGTTTCTGTCTTTGAAAGTTCCATCAATCACTGTAAAAACACCTAATAATCAGCTTGACTTATGGTCTATGTATTGTTGAGACTTAAGGGTGTATTAGTGGCGCGACCTAGGGCTGTAACCAACTTCATAAGCAGAGTAGGAAGGTATGTTATGACTGGTATATAGCAGATGGAGGTTTTTGGCTCTTTGATAGTTTTCCAAGGGTGGAATGCCTTAAAGCGCCACTTCCTAAATTAGGGGGGACTATGTGAATGGATTTGGATGGTCTCTTTAGAGTTGATGGGTAGACTAGTATGGTTGAGGCTAGGTAGGATTTGATAATGAGGTTTTATCTCGTCATGGGTGGATTGAAAAGGTAGGAGGGCGAAAAAATTTTATGGGTGTTTTCCCAGCTGGCAAATTTGACAAATTTTTAGATCGGCTGTTGGAAAACTTGGCTGTTAGAACTAGTCATCACCAACAAGTAAAAAATACCGATGACTAACAGTGGCTCCATTTGGGGAGGGCAGCTCCTTTTCAAGAGGTGTCCAGAATTTCAGATCTTTGACTTATGAAGACTAATGCCTTACCCATTGGCGCAAAATTTCATTCTTCTTTGATGATACTTCTGAAAAGTGACAACATGATTAGCATCAATGATATTTCTACCTACCCCACTATCTTTCCTAACATTTTTTCTTCTTTTTGGCACATTTGAACTAACAACCTTTTGACAATGCATATTTTTCTTTTTTTTGAAAAATGAACCTATCTAACTCTACACTTATATCTGCCGGGAGTTCAGATTAAACTAATGAACTCCTTCATTACTCTACCTAAACTAGATCAACTGTCAAGATTAAGCTGTTTGACAGGATTTATTCTCTAATCTAAAACATGAAATTTAAAATGATCAAATCAGGGTTGAACAGTCTGATTTGTCATGTATTTGTGGCATGAAAGGACAAGCTGCACACAAATATTATTTTGCAAAAAAGGAAATCTAGAAAAACGGGGCTAAGATGTACAATGTGTTTTTCATCCCGCTTTTCTCTTTGGTTCTGTTTTGGGCATGTGGAACCAATATCTTTTCCTAATCTACTCTCTTTTGATAAGTCAATCTTATACAATGTTGACCATATTTTTCACTCACTAACTTATCAGCAATTAAATTTAAACATGTTCAGCTGTGATTAGGCTAGATAGCTGAACAAGACATTTGAGTACTAGTAGCGGCATTTAGACTTGCGCGCTTTCCGAAAGACTATTTTTTGGAACATGGGGCCTTTTTTCTATTTTTCAACTGCCCTCTTTTCTATCTTCTATTGTTTTTGACTTTTTGTTTTATCTATTTTCCAAACAGTGGTATATACAATGATTGAAAATGCCCCCCCTTTTTTTTTAAATTGGAGCTCCTGACAGAAATAATGCTTTAATGTCCTACCATTCACAGGACCCCCAAAAATTTCAGTCCCATTAGGTTCTTGCAAGAAAAAGGAATTGTTTCCGCTAACTGAGTTGATGATGAAAGGTCCCTTCCATAAATTTTCAAACTTACCATGTTTACCTTTTTCTTCTCTTCTGGAATCCCATTTTAGCACTTTGTCTCCAACCTGAAAATCATTTTCCTTGGTCCTTCTATCAAAAATCTATTTTATTTTGTCTTGTGCTAGCTGAGCCCTTTGGTAAAATTCTTCTTTGGTTTGCTGTAAATGGATAGTCTGATTTACCCTTCTTTGCATGTCATTTTCTTCTATTTGAACTTCTTGCAATAGTTTCATTACTGGAACCCCTAGAGATGTTGGGAAAATGGCATCTATGCCATAAAATAGCTATTAAGGAGACATACCTATGGATTTTTTGGTGGTTAGTCTATCAGCCCATAGTGTGTGTACTAGTTTTCCATGCCATGCTTTTTTATTTTGTTCAAGAAGTTTTTTAATGATGTTGACTAGGCTTTTGTTAGAAGACTCGGCTAGACCATTACCTTGAGGGTAATAAGTTGTGGAATGTCCTAATGAAATGTGATATTTGTAACAGAAGTCAACCATTCTTTTGGAGGAGAAGGCAGTGGCATTATCTGTAATGATCTTTCTGGGACAGCCAAATCTAGATAGGATATTGGTTTCTAGGAACTTGATGATGACTGAATCAGTGGCATTCCTGGAGGGTATGGCTTCTATCCATTTGGTAAATTAATCGGTGGCTGTGAGGATCCATTTATGTTGAGCAGATGAGGAAGGGTGAATTTCCCCAATAAAATCTAGACCCCATTGCTGGAAGGGTCCTTCGACTATGATGGGAAGTAAGGGCAAAGGTAAAAGCTTTTTTCTGCCATCAAAAATTTGACACTTATGGCACGTCATAACTAGTTTGTGAGTGTCAGGGAATAAGGTAGGCTAGTAATAACTGGCTCTAAGGAATTTTTTCGCCATGGTTTTCCAGTAAAGATGGCCCCCACATTCCCCTTCATGCATTTCATGCATAATTTTATCTGCATCAGACTCAAGCAAACATTTAAGCAGCATACCAGTGGGATTTTTCCAATACAGAAAACCATCTATAATGCAAAACTTTAAAGATTTTTGTTTAAGAAATCTTGCTTTTGTTTTTGATAAAGTCGGAGGAGCATTTAGATAATATAATACATAAAGAATATCCGCATACCAAGGTGAATCCAGAAAATTTTTTTCAATAGGAGGGAGTGTGCATTCTTCCTATTCTTCTAAGGCATCAACAAAATTTATATCTAAAGCTTGGAGGTTGGTTTCAGCCATTAGCCTTGGAAGTCATTGTCCTTTAACTAGTTTGGTAGGTCGGATTTCTAAGTCATATTCTAAGATGATAGTGATCCATTTTCCCCTTTTACCATCGGGATCTTGGTTCAGAATGTCCTTGACGACAATATTAGGGACAAAAGCTATGACATGAGAATGTAAGATGTAAACTCGGAAATATTTCAGTGCTTTTACTAATGCGAATGCCTATTTTTCCATGATGTTGTATTTCAAGGGAGCATTTCTCAGGGATTTGCTGAAAAATGCAATGGGTTTCTCTTTCCCGGCTGCGTTTTTTTGCAATAATACGGCAGCTATCATGTGTTCCGAGGCAAATGAAAAAATGTAAAAATATTTGGTGAAATCAGGACTTATCAATACTAGTGTTTCAGTCAGGGCTCTTTTAACAAGTTCAAAAGACTTTTTGGCTTATGTGGTCCATTTAACCCCGACCTCTTTCTTCAACATATTTGTGATATCCCTCAGGAGTTTGACAAGGTTTGGGATGAACCTTCTTAAAAAATTTATCTTTCCAATAAAGGACTGCAGCTCCTTTATGTTTCTAGGATGACTAATTTGTAATATGCCTTTGATCCTTTGGGGGTCTATTTTTATTCCCTCTTCCAAAATTATGTGACCTAGGAGTTTTCCCTCTTCTAGACCAAAAAGTGTTTTCTTGGGGTTAAGGGATAAACCATATTTTCTACATTTGTTAAAAAACTTTCTTAAGTGTACCAGGTGTTCTTCATCTGATTTAGAATATACTGTAATATCGTCGAGATATATGACTATGAAAAAACCTATGTCTTCTGAGAATGCCATTTCCATGGCTCTTTGGAATGTAGCACTAGCATTGATCAATCCAAAAGGCATTTTAACGTACATAAAGGTGCCCCAAGGTGTAGTGAAAGTTGTTTTGTGTTGATCAGTGGGGTAAACCAGCACTTGATTATAAGCAGAAAAACCATCAAGCAATGAGATCCTTTTAGCACCTACTACCTTTTGAAGTATGTGGTCCATTTTGGGCAAAGGATAGTTGTCCTTCAGACAGGCCCTATTTAGGTTTTGGAAATCTATACAAAGTCTGATTTCTCCAGTCTTTTTCCTAACTGATACTAGATTTGAGACCCATTAAGAGTACCGGAGAGATACTATTATCCCAGCATCATACATATTTTTTATTTCCTTTTCAACCAAAGGTAGTAATACTGGGTTTATCCTTCTTAACTTCTGCTTGAAAGGCTTTTGGTTTTCTTTGAGGGGGATCTTATGTTGGATGATGCTTGTGTTGTATGATTTCAAATCTTGGTATCCACATGTGAACACATATTTAAATTCTTTAAACAAATTGATGTATCTATGTTTTATGTGAGGTGGAAGGGTTTTGGATAGTTTGACCTTTCTAGGTTCCTCCGAGCTTCCTATGTTATATTCTTCTATGTCGACCTCAGTGGATTCCATTTTTGGCTTTTTGGCCACATCGTTAAAATCAAACAATTCCTCTAGAGGTGCAAGCCCTCTGGGTATGGTGTCATTTTCATAATGTAAGACTTCGAGTTCTCTTGGGTCAATGTGCTCTCCTATCTCAGTTCCGGATGAAGGATCTAACAGGTTCAGATCTGTCCAAGAAGGTAGATTTAGCTCTTGGTCTTGATTGTGGCTGTATTCCTTTTCTTCATTTTCTAAGTCTTTTCTGGTTTCTTCAAATTCATTCCTAGATTGTAAGAATTCATCAATTTGATCATCATCTTTGAATATTTGCCAATGATTGATATTATCTGGTACAATAGGGCAATGTTTTACCTGAATGCTATATTGCTCACTTAGACATGGTGTTTGGCCATTGCTTGCAGCAAAGGCGAGTTCATTTACCAGACTATTTTGAATCCTAGGGATATAAGTGAGTTCATACTTCTCGAAGGTTTTGAGGATATCTAAAGCTGCATTCCTGTATTCCCTTAGTCTTGGGTTTTTTGCTGAATACTCACCTTTGATTTGCCTGATTACAAGTTTTGAATCTCTCTGGGCTGATACTTTTTTGGTGCCTAAGTCCTTAAGTATGTGCAGACAAATGAGAAGGGCCTCATATTCCGCAATATTATTAGTACATTGGAATTCTAATCTGAAAGAATGACCTTCATTAGTATTGTGTATCCAGATACCGGACCCTGAACTAGTTTTGCCATAAGAACCGTCAAAGTTTATAATCCAAAGAGCTTCCTTTTCATACAAGATACTAAGCTATTTTTTAGGTTTCTTGGCACTTTGGTCATTGGTTTCCATGTTCAGTAATGGGAAGTGTATTTCTAACGGTTTGAAAACCTCTTCATTTTCTATTATCTGCTTGTCCACATCACTTTCATTGTATAAGATAAAAGAATCTAAATTGGAATGAATGGAATAAATGGGAGTGTTTTTCGGCTTATCCCGGTTACTAACCATGTATTTCATGTGAGTCTCTCGGTATAATCTCCTAGTGTGGTTGAAAACGGGGATGGTAGTGAATGACATATCCATTTGGAGATGACCTTGTATTTTGGCAGCCCATGCCCTTGATAGTAGCATTCCATACTTAGGAGGGATATCGACTACTACTACGTCCATGACTAAGTTTTTCACTGGTAGCTGTGTTAGAGAAAAAACTAGGTTCTTTATCAGACCTAAACATTTGACCTGACTTGAGTAAAGGAATACAAGTTTTTGTAAGGTTGAGTTACTTCTAGTCCCAGGTTTTCCATGACTGCTCTAGGCATGGGGTTATGGGAGGCACCAGAATCTAACATGGCATTAGTAATGTCAGAACTACCCTTTTTGGAGCGGTCTTGGTTTTTTCTGCTTCTAAGGTTATACTGCCTATGAGCTTCTATAATGGCATTGTGAAAGTCTATGGCAGGATCTTCGAGATCTTCATATTTGGTTTCGTCCTGACCTGGAGAGCATAAATCTTGCTCTTCTGCTGTGAGGTAAACCTCACTCTCATTATCAGAACCTATGAGATTCCAATGATTTTCATCAATGGGTTCAGTATCCCTATCATCTTCTTCCACATAATTTTCATTAAATGGTGGCCTAATTTGTTGGTCATTTTCCCTTGGTTTGTTTTGAGGTTGTTCCCTCCTAAAATTTTGGTTCCGGTTTTTGTTTGGAGGATTTGGCTGATTGTCCCTAATAGGGGCCCTTTCATTTATCTTTTCCCACATTTTGGCCATGGTCTTGACTAAATCATCTATTCTAGGATCTAGGGAAGGAGATGAAGTAGAGACCTCATCTCTATATGTGACTTTTCTTTCTGATCTAGTCCTAGCTCTTTTTTCTGCAAAGTTTTCTTATGCTTTTATGGCTACTTGTTGCATTTCCTCTAGGGTAGGGGGATCCTTGTCTCTTAGCTGATATGTCATGTCTGGATCAAAACCCTCGGGGAATTTCGCCAAGGCTGAACCAAGTGGGGGTTTGAAGTGAGGTGGGAGGGTGTTATACACACTGTTAAACCTAGTGCAGTATGCCTGGACACTTTCCCCATTTTCCTGTTTTAGATTGTTATATTCTGACAGGATTTGAATGGGGTTCTTTCAGACTTCCCACTTGTTTTTGAAGACTTGATATAGTTCTAGGATTTTGTGGATGTTGTTTTGAGGCAAGCTCTTAAACCATGTTTTGGGTTCTCCACCTAGGATTTGGGCGAACATTCTCATTCTGACGGTTTCGTCTTGTACTTCCAAGTATTCAAAAGCATCGCTAATCCTACTCACATGATGTTGAGCTGTGGCAATGTCTTCTCCGGTAAAGTGTGGGATTTTGTCTTGATAGTGATATGGTAAGGGAGCCAAAGGTAGTGGCAACACCAAAGGTGCGTACCAGGCTGCCATGATGGGAACTAATGGATGATGTACAAGATGAGGGCTTGTAGGATGGGCTGAGGTGATTTGAACAGTTGTGGTTTGGGTGGGTGTGGCGGATGTACTTGGACTAATGACCTGGTTTTGAGAAAATCTGGGATGGCATGAGCCAAAATGATGGAGAAGCTGAAATTCGGGAGGTGTGGTAGGTGAGGCTTCTCCGCTAGGACTCTGTGGCAGATCTAGGGGTTCAAGATCGTCAAAGTTTATCTTACTATGTGAATTGCTTCTGAAAATAGTTTTTGTTGATTCTAAGTCAAAAGAGGAATCTGGCAAGGTAGTAAGATGTTTAGGTACTGATTTTGTTTTACGGATGGACCTATCGGTAGCTAGATTGTCAGTTTCGGAAACTTGCCACAGAATCTTCTCTGGGTCATCTACTATGATAGGGGGATTTGGGTCTGGGTGAGATCTGGTGTAGATTCTTCGTGAATCCGGATTTCGAGTCTAGAGTTTAGAGAGGGTGGTATTTGTGAAAGTTTTGGATGGATGGCCTCTCTAAGGTTATACTAAAGTGAAGGATAGTCAAAACCAAAAGGATGAACTAGTGGAGTCGCCAGGTGGATTTTATGAAAACTATGGTGCACCACCAATACTATCAAAGATGCTTGGGAAAAATTTTTATAGCAACTTTGAAATGGGAACTTGCGAAGAAGAGTGATTCACTTGGTTTCAACAGTTTTCTAGGCTGTATGGACAAGCTAATGGTTCTCTTGGCAAGAAGGTTTCTGCTTATCTCCTATGTTTAGGTGAGGCTTTTCTGAATCGCTAAGTTATACTTAGTTTTGTCACTGATTACAGAATTTCCATCCTAAGTTTAAGTTTTGGAAGGATGAGTTAGCAGAAAGGTATGGTTTATGAATTTTTTTTATCTTTTATGGAGTTTTTAGGCCTACTAGAGGCTAGTGGAGTCGCCAGGTGGAACTTGGTTGTTTTGAGATATATGTGTATGGTCCACCACCAGTACTGACAAAAACCAATCTAAGGGAGTTTTTTGGGGTTTTTCTAAGTTTTTTATGTGCAGCCTATGGTTTATTAAAGTATTCTAAACTTGTTTCATCACTTTTCTAGGGTGGTGACAACAAGAAGAGTTTACTCTAATCAATTCTATGGATTGCCTGCCTGTTTAAGTTTTGAAGACTAATGAATCTACAAGAGTTTGCTAGACTGTCATGTACTCAGTTAGTCCCACCGTGATCGCCATTATGTTAGTGAGCAGTGGGATAAGTCAGTCAGATAGTATTCTTCAAGGTCTCTTAAGGTCTATGGAATCTAAGTTTTTTTAATACTCAGAGTCCCACCGTGATCGACATTATGTTAGTGAGTGGTGGGATAAGTCAATCAGATAGTATTCTTAAGGCCTCTAAAGATTTTAGTGAAACTAAGCTTGTTTATCACTCAGAGTCCCACCATGATCGCCATTATGTTAGGGTCCCGTGATTTGGCTGATTGGCAAGCCAAATGACAGTGTAACATCAAACCAAGCTTTGGAGCCCGAGGACCTAGCTCTCCCGGACTCGCAGAGGGCTCTATATGTGTAAAAGATATCTGTGTGTTTGCTTATTGTGTTATGATTTTAGGCTAGTTATGAAGTGTGTTTTTGGTTTTGGTTTTTAAGTTGTGAGGGATGAAACTGATCAAAGATACGAGATAGGTAAAAATATGTCAGATCAACTGGGCCATGGGGTCGAAAAGGTCAAGAAAGCTATAAGACGGTGATACAAGGCTATTGAAGGGCCGATTTGATTCAAGGTAGAAAGGATCTTTGGGCAAAATGGAGTAAATGGACATCAAGTTTGTGAACAACGAAGAGTTTCAAGCATAACTAGTTCAATAGATAACATAAACATGGTAGGGCAAACCATTAATCATGAAAAATGTAACTATAAGCTAATCAATACATATAAATGAACATTCAAGCCATGCATAGAAGTATATGACCCTCTAACTTTGGGAAATGGCTATCAGACTTTGGGGAAAACACTTAAGAAAGACAAACAACTTAATTTACTATGCCAAAACGCCTAAACACAGTACTTCAAGTTATTGGGAACTTTGAACAACAATATTTGCATAGTTTTAGGCAAAGGGCTAGATTGAAACTAGGCCTCCTTGGTTAAAACAAAATGATAATCTAATTAGTCAAAGAGAAATTTCATGGATGGAACTATAACTAGCCATAGGTAAGCAGGGCGTACTGTAAATCATAGTTAGCATGCATAGAACTATGAATGAAACAAGCAACAATATCCTCAATTTATTAAAGAGCAGTTAAGAATTCTTTAATGTAACTAAGGAAGAGGAAAACATGAAAGCTATGAAGAAACAGGAAATTTGAGGTGCCTCCAAGGGCATCTCTCAAATTTTTTCTCTACTGATCTATAGCAAGCAAGAAACATGTATTCATGAATGAAAATTGGAAGACAACAACAAAGCAAGAGACACTATACCATTCTACCAAGTCATGGAATACAACAAAAATCCTTCTTCATTCATCCAAGAGCATCCAAGAGGCAATCCAAAAGCATAAGACAAGTATTTCTTCCAAAGCTTATATGACCATATATTGCTTCTCTCATCAATTTCAGCCTTGTTTTTCAATGAAAGCCTTTGGAATATATAGGTTCAAGTGAGGAAAACCTCATGGTTCAACTTGCCATCCTATTGGTCTAATCAAAATATCTAAACTTGTCCTTGAGGCTTTGCAAAGCCCAAGGCACAAAATATCTCACAAAATATCTAGAAAATGCTAAAAAAGGAAAAATAATTGACTTTGCATCATTTTTCATGTGCAAAAATATCTAAACGCACATTTGGAAAAAGCAATTTTTAAAGGTTCAAAAATTACAAAAATATTCAAAATTTATATCAGCAAAAGGTCCTCTGACTTGCCGGCAACATTTGGCAGCCTTCCCAATCTCGAAACGAGGCTCATGATAGCTCGTTGGAAAGCTCTAAGTGCCTAATTTCTGGAGCAACTAAAATTTTCCCAATCTGATCCTAGAAGTTCTCCAAAACTGAACCTATGTGTAAAAAACCAAAAATTACAGTTCGCTGATAGACCGGGCAGAGTGTGCAAAAAGCGAGCATTTTTCGCCACTTTGGGGGAGAAAATGATCTCCGAATGTCCTAAAAATCGCTGAGTGTGTGCTCCTGAAATTATGGCATCCAATGATACCATTCTCCTCCTTTGACGAATCCCCAAACTGAAATGGCGAATTTCATGAGTTTTGACCAAAAACTCAAAAATGCCGAAAAACCAAAACATGTCAAAGTTTTCCCAAAATCGGTGAGTATGACCCTCAAGGGTTCTTAGCAATATGTTCTAAAGCAGAAGCCAAAATATGAAGTCCTGATGTGTCTTTTCTCACTTTCCATGCCGGGCGCTTCCCTTTAGCCTCCTTTAGCTTTTCTTGGGCAGCCTTTAACTTGCGCCGGGCAAACTGATTTAAATTTTGGTAATGCTTCGTCATTCTCCTTTGCAGCTCTAAATCCTTGTTTTCCCTCTCCAAATTATTCTCCAAATGGTCATTGAATCTTTCAAGCCATGCCACCTTGTTGTTTTCTATCTCCTGTTCAAAAAATGCTGTGAGAGGAGTGGATTGGAGAAGGGAATTTTCCTCCTCTTTTTGTTTCTCAAGGGCTCTTTGAAGCCCTATGGTTCTAGGCCTCTTTCTCTCAGGCTAATCATCACCTTCACTTTCATCAAAATCACGTATGAGCTCATCTATCCTTGCTTGGGCTTTGGAGGCCTCCTTCTTGTACTTAATCGCCCGTGTCTCATGAATAGCCATATGAACATTCATTTGCCTATTTTGAACTCGCAGGAATTGATTGAAATTCCTAGCTCTATGAAGATCATCTTTCAATGCACCAATTTGCCTCTCTCTTTGGATCAAGAGGTTTTCTAGAATGCGGGCCTCATTATCACTATCATCACTTGGGATTGGGATGATACTGGATGCACTCTCCCGCTCATGACCTCCTTCTACTTTGCCCTTCCCTTTGCTTTTGGTGGCTATTCTAGTGCTCTTCCTTTTAGGAAAATCAATGATAGGCTTCTTAGGCAATTTACCTTTGCTTCGAAAAGCCCTTGTCACATTTGGAGTGACCACCCTTGGAATCATTTTCCTAGCTGTCCGGGACTTTGTATTTTTAGGAGAGAGAGGCATGACCCCTTTGCCTTTGTCACTTTGCCCCTTCCCTTCTTGAAACTGTTGTTCTTCTTGAAGCTGCTGTGTATTTTGAGGAGGCTGCTGTGTATCTTCTTTAGTTTGCCCCTGCTCCTCAATATCATGCTGTCGCCCTGCCTTACTTTCCTGCTGCCCTTGGTCATCAATATCATGTTGCAGCTCTGTCTCAATTTCTTGCTCATGCCGTTGTTCAAACTGCTGCCCTTGGTCTCCTTGATGCTGTTCATAACTATTGAGTTGCTGCTATTCAACACTCTCCTCTTCTTGTTCCTGCTGCTGTTCACCATCACCACTGTCATGATGCTGTCCCTCATCCTCAGTTTGTTGCTCTTCATCTTTTCTTTCATATTCATGACCTTCCTCCACCTGCTGGCCACTTTCTTCTCCTTCTCCCTGCTCTTTTGTTTGTGCTGTAGTGAACTTGAGATTTTTAGGAGTAGGCCTGCTAGAATACGGGGAGGGGCGATGAGTAGGAGATGTAGGGGATGTATGGACTGGAGGGACAGTGGAGAAATCTGGGTGACTGATGAAAACATCCCAAGAAATCCCTTTCTTCTCAAGCTCGTGATGGATGATGATTTTAATGAGAGAGTGATGGAATAGAGAGGCTATTTGCTGGGATGGAGGCTTCTTCTGGATAGAGAAAGCCATTTTCTCAATGCTTCTGCACAAGAAGAAAGGAAGATTCAGCTGCTTGGTTCTTGTGAAATGCATCAACAGTCGGATGTGGTATGCATAAACTCGTGAGAATCTCCCCTCACAAGTGAAATAATTCATGATAATCTTCATGAGGGGGGCATAGCTGGCTAAAAGATAAGAGAAAGGAAAAATAGCAGTGCATGCTTCTCTGTGTTCAGGCTTGAGGAAGGGCTTGTAGTCATCTAAGTCCAAATAGCTTTGTTTGAACCATTTCTCGCCAATGTAGGGAATTTTAGTAGCCTTGGATATGGATCTCGGGGAGAACTTGAAATCAAGGCCTACCAATTGAAAATGTTTTTCTTTGAACCTCAAGGCGCACAAATGTGTTAAAGGCTAGAAGCTTTTTACTTCTTTTACCCACTGGCAAAAATCCAAGCATCCCACCTCATGGAAATTAAATAAGATAGATGGGTGTGCATTGACTTCTTCGGTGGAAATTGGCTCATACCTCTTATGCAACCCACTCCTTCTATCTTGCCTGGAAGGCATCTTGATCTAGATGTGCTCTTGAAACACCAAAATGCCTCAAATTTTTTGAAATGTTTTTTTGAACAAAACTTTGTCTCAGCCTGTCAACTTATTGTAAGCAACAATGGTTTCAAATGTAATGTGAACTGTCCTCCTTTGGTATAGGACCTCTGTTCTTTCATAATACTGCCTTTTCTAACCTTTGAATATCAATCATCCAATATTTACAATGAATACACAAAGCTCAAAGATAAACACAGTCAAAGTGACTTTCCTATGTAAGGGAACCCAGCTTTGGTGTTTTGAGGCAATAGGACAACCTCGTCTTTTTTAGGGGAAGGAAAAACAAAAAGCCTTTCTAATTCAAAAACACTGCTCTCTTTTTTAGGCCACTCAACCAATAAATTCAACACCATAAACACAGTCACACACAAAGTGTATACACAGTCCAAGGTTACTGTGTAATAGGATAAGGGGACAGATTTTATTCCGTTTTTGATGTAGTCATAAAAAAAGTCCTGTAGTATTCCACAACAATAAAATCCTCCTTAAAAAAATACTGCCCTCTCTATATTCTACAGTTCCTTATATCCATTTTGACAACACCTTCGAATGAAAATGGTAGCTTACTCACTGACTCTGCTTTATGGAACTGAAAGCCAAACACTGCTTTTTATCCTTTTAACATACAGAGGAGACTTTTGGAAGGTTAAAATGCTCATCTGATGATCACTGCGTTTGAAAACTGACCTACTGTTTAACCCTTTAAACACCTTGTCTCTCCTTTCTTTCATTGCAGTTTTGAGGACAGTTCCATGGCCCTTTCTTGTCAACAAAACTCATAAGATTTTAATGTTTCATCAACCATAGTAAATCTCATTTTTCGCACAAAATTCAAACCTATGGTTTAAATTGTGATTTTTAACCATTTCACTCTGTCTTAGCAGTCTTAAAAGGGCAAATAGGCACATAACATACCTTTGGAATCTATGATTATGCTCCTTGAGGAATTTGATCCGCTTTAGGAGTTGTTTGGAGGTGTCTTGAGTGTCGAATTTATGCACAGCACCTTTAGGAGGAAAGAAAGTCGCGCAAAACACAGTTGGGTGGCTTTTTCGAGCTCTCGTGACGAGAAGCCACAGGCGCACCACACGCCGCTATAGCTTTGTTTCCCTTTGTAATTTCCGCGCTCAAACGCACCACACAACGTTACAGGCGCGCCGCGCAATCTTTAACCCTTGAAAACTATGTTTTTTTTCTCAAAACCTCCTTCTCCGGCCTCGTGAACATCAAAGGAATGCCTTGCTCTTGCTTTGGGGTTTGCACAATGAATTTGCAATGGTCCTTTGTCCCTTTGAAATGAAAACAAAACGAAATCCCTTGGTTTAGACTTGTGAGGGTTTTTTGAAGGTTTTACTCTTTGAAATGATGCCTTGGTTTGTTTTCGAAAACCAAAATGATTTTGACTGTTGACAAAGAATGTTCATGCATTTAAAGAGCTTTAATAGGTATTAACCTATTCACTTTATAAAAATATTCAACAGGTTAAACTTTTTTCATTGTGCTTTCAAATTTGAAAGGTACTTATATCTGCTTGCTTAGAGGGAGACTGGCTCAAAACCACCTTGTGCCTGTAGCTGCACGTCTCCAAATGATGTTTTTCTTTGCTTTGGAGGTGAAAATTAATCATAACCACCCAGGCTTCATTATCATATTTGACATATTTTTCATAGGAAAAAGGCCTTCCTTTTGACAGTGGCATGCTCACATTGCCTTTATCGGGTTCCAAGACTTTGAAACACATATCATGATCTCTCTTGCACTCTTATAACCCTGTATACCTATTTGCAATGTCTTTCTACTGAAAAAGAAACTTAACTGCCACTTCAAAATCCCTTTTATACCTTTGGTCTTTGTATGGTATACCTATCTTTGTCATTTGAAAAGAGGACACTTTTCCTTTGCAACATAAACTAATATTTTCTCTGGATGTTATGAGTAGTCTTGTCTACAAAGTGTAAATCTAATTAGATGGCGGTGGTGGCCGCTGAGTTTAATTTGACCGTAGATGCAAAAATTAAAATTTTTGCATTGATCCTAGGTTTTATCATCCTTGTCTAAGAGGGCGCTTTTTCTAAAACCTTTCCTCTCGCTTAAAAACATACCAAAGAATGTATCTTGGTCTTCCGTTATAGGAGTTAATTTCTTTGGAAAACTAAACATACTTTGCCTTCTTATCCACCGTGATAAGTAATCTGAAGGACATCATCTTATGAGTAGGGATATTAGTGTCTTTTGAAACATAATCATTATCATGTCTTTTGTCTGTGCAATGACCCATCTCATCAACCACTCTTCAATTTTGTTTTGTTTGAGCTACAAAATGTCTTTTAAAAGAAACCTTGTTAAGAGGCAAGTTTTAACCCCTTGGATTGCAGTGGTACCCCTTCTTTCCTTCTTGGTATTTTACACTGTTCCTCTGCTTCAACTATCTCTTACTGTTCTCACTATTTATCTTTTGATCAGTCAACCTTGAAATTAGTCAATGCCCTGGCCCTCTGCTTATGAATGAAGGAGGCCCTTTCTTGACAGAATGTCTAATGTTCTTTCAACCACTGTCTTAATTTGCTGAAGAATGTTTGGTGAGCACGCTAGACAAGGGTTTCTCTCATACATGATGGTAGGCAAACAAACTTTGAAAAACACTACTGCTTTTACCTCTGCCTTTCAATCATCACTTTTCTTCAGAAAACCCTATTCACTGTCTCACTATTTATTAAAAACAAATCTATCTTACAGTCAGTTGCAACTCTTCAAGTCAAAATTTGACCATCGCCCTCTGCTTATAGATGAAGGAGGCGCTTTCAAAAACCCTCTGTTTATAAATGAAGGAGGTTCTTAGTCATGTCATATCCACAACCTCTTGACAGTGTTTTTTATCCTTTTACTGTCCTTTCCGGCTTTGAATGAGGTCGCAAGAGCTTGATGAGAAAATCTTTGCTCTGTAGCTGCATCCTAGGCTCAAGATCACATTTAGAAGCAATTGTCTTCTTATGTGGAGCCAAAAATTGTCTTCTGAGATGCTAGTATGTTTCTGTACTTGAAAGATCCATCAAAAACTGTAAAAACACCTACAATCAGCTTGACTTATGGTCTATGGATTGTTGAGACTTAAGGGTGTATTAGTGGCGCGACCTAGGGCTGTAACCAACTTCATTAGTAGAGTAGGAAGTTCTGTTATGAATGGTATATAGCAGATGGAGGTTTTTGGCTCTTTGATAGTTTGCCAAGGGTGAAATGCCTTAAAGCGCCACTTCCTAACTTAGGGGAGACTGTTTGAATGGATTTGGATGGTCTCTTTAGAGCTGATGGGCAGACTAGTATGGCTGAGGCTAGGTAGGATTTGATAATGAGGTTTTATCTCGTCATGGGCGGACTGAAAAAGGTAGGAGGGCGAAAACGTTTTATGGGTGTTTTCCCAGCTGGAAAATTTGACAAATTTTTAGATCAACTGTTGGAAAATTTGGCTGTTAGAACTAGTCATCACCAACAAGTAAAAAATACTGATGACTAATATAATATTCTTCCAAACAAAGATACCGTAGTAGCACCGAGCAGCAAGTGAATCAGAGCCGGGATCGGGTCGAAAACCCTACCTCGCTCCCCCCCCCCCCCCGTTCGTTTATAAAACTATGGTTTCAATCGCGGCATCGGTGTCGTAGGGCCCAACAAAACTCTTATAGAACAACTTCTTTTAATAGCAAAGATAACAGTGTGCACAATAATCATAATCCTCTGTCACAACTCAAGAAATTCAGAGAAGCTCTTTGCAAGACAAAGTCGACAACCCACAGGTCGAGAACATACAGACTTACATTAAACTTCAATGCATATAATGACAAACGTTGCAATGATGAAACTATACATTTATATTTATATGTGAAACCACAAAAGAAGTTACATTGCGCAGCCAAGATAGTACCATGTACATTAACACCATTCCATAGTGAAAGAACGCCAATTTAGTGCACTATAGAGACCAAACCCTCAGAAGGGAGACCCAAAAGTGTTCACATGCAATTTATTACTCTGCTCTGGTGGAAGCAGTCTGCGGACAAAACAAAACAAAACAATAAGATTTCTGGCTAGATCTTTAACGATAAAGATATGCATAGAATGCTGTAAATACTTCTGCTTTGTCAGACAATATACTGAAAAGGGGAAAAGAATCCCGAATAAACAATATTTAGAATGGTGTATGCAGATAAGTTAACTGGCATATTAAGATGCCTCCACCATAAGGATGGTACTCAAAAAAAAAAAAAAAAAAACCTTGGCAGTGTAACCCAGTTTTCAGAATATTTTTCTATGAAAATATTTGAAGCCACGGCTTCCAAACACTCATTGAGTAGGGTACCTATGAATGGAGGGAGGAGTCGAGTTAATCACCAGAATAAACTTAAAACTCGAGGAGCAGAGATTAGGGTTTGGTCTAACCTGCAAACAAACAGCCCCGTGAGCGACTTCAAAGGAAAATTAAACTCATAGGACAGAGAAAGATGGTCGAAAGGGATGCACTGAGAAGGAAGGAGAGTGCCTCAGGTAGTTACTTGTTGATGGGGGACCAATCTCGCATAGCCTATTCATATTCAGGAAATGATAAGTGGTAAGAGGAAACAGGCAAACCCTATAAAAATTGAACCAAGATATACATCATGGCAAAGTAAAAACCCTGAACTGAAACAGAACATGAAGATTAGGCTTCCATACTTGTCAGCTTGTCGTCAAAGTTATGTTGGAGGTTAGTGACCTCGAGTAATGAAGTGTAAACTGCGCCATAGCGAGCTGAGAACTCAATCTGCGAGGCGGCCCATTTCACCAGGGTAACGCGTCGGAGAATAAGAGAAAACAAACAAAGCATACAAAATATTAACCAATCAAATTAATTTGGAACCTTGGAGAGGCATGTCTGGAATGCCTACCATAAACTAGAAGAAAATCCGCCAGAAAAACCATGAAGGAGCTGAGCCTGTTCGCGCGCGTTGAAGGAGCAACAACAATGAGACACTAGGTTGAGAGGCGGAAGACTACAGTTGTGTTTCCCTCGCTATCCTTGAGGAAATCGAGGTTGGATTACACCTGTCCCGAAAAATTTAATAACCTCGTACAAGAGATGCTCGAGGGGTCGACACCTACGCCTCGACGATAATAACTATGAGCCATGTGGCAAGACTATCACTCCAAATAGGACCATGCAATTAAGTCTAAAATGATATGGGAATCCGAAGATTAATGCCCACGGATAATTCGAGATATTCGAAGGGGATGTCCATCAAACCCAAAACTTAAACCGGTACTTATAAATCATATGCGTTATTATCACCATATTCAAAGCACACACAACTCTCCAAATGGGTTGTAAACAAAATTTAAAACTATATATTCCACCCAAACTCGAATGTATAAATATGCATATATTTGTTTATAACTACAATGGTGCTATGCCACCTCAGAACATATGTTAGGTGGTTAGAATGGTATGTTAAAGTCTGATATATTTTCTGGATTGTGATAATAATGTACGTGAAATTTTTTATTTTTTTTACTGTGAGTAATTTAATAATGGATGGAAGTGACAATATTTCCGTAATAATTACATCAAGAAAATTTCTTTCACGCTTTTAGAACAATCTATGAATACAATTAAAATAAAAATATCCCAAAATAAGTATTAATATTTTTTTTTGGGTCAAACTTAAATAATAAAAATAATACATCTAATTAATATTTGTAAAATATTTTTATTGTAAAATGATATATATATATATATATATATATATATATATATATATATATATATATATTCACCCACACTTTACCATGGATGTTATTAACTTGTAAATAGACTTTACCAAGTGAAAATACCATGCATATATGTATATATATACATATATGCATGGTATTTTCACTTGGTAAAGTCTATTTACAAGTTAATAACATCCATGGTAAAGTGTGGGTGAATATCCATTGTTAAAAATCTTGTTATAGTGTAAGTTTATGGTAAGTATTATTTTTTTTATGTAATTATCAATTAAATTTAAATATGGTGACAATAAATTGAATCTTAATTTATAGCTACTATTTATATGTTATATGTTTTAATGTGATATATTGGTTTAGATATATCTCAAAAATAATTATAATATTTTTTCTTTTTTATTGAAATAAACAAATCTTATAAAATAAAATAAAATAAAATAAAAATATTTATGCCTTAAGGCGTCTTTATTTGAAAACAACTTTCCTAATTTTCACTTTATCTTTCTTTGCACCATTGAATCAAATGTTAGATGATTGAAATGTTTTAGGCCATTAGATCCATGTGTCCTTCATTTACACTCTACTAACTACCTAACTAACTCACCAAGCCCTCTCTTCCAAAATACTATGGGAACACTATCACACTCGATACCTCTTTGAAGTGGGTGAGAACACCAAACGCGTCCAGTTTTATTGATTCATATAGAAAATGGATTGTTGATTCCGTACGCCAATTACTATGACTTCTCCAAATTTTGAGTTGTATTTACAATCTGGTGATGTTGACTCGGCACTGTAGCTGTTGCTCCACTCGACATTTTACATAAGGTACTTTTTTTTGACTGATTTTGTACAATTTGGACAAGCAGCTGGTCTTGGAGAAAGAACTCTACCCAAACTCATGTTTCAACAGCTTCGCCCAAGCTTCATGTCACCTCCGATACTCAGAAACAACAACATCAGGTTCTTGAGATTTTCAATACTATCTGAATGTGTAATTTCTTACCCATGAGATCATATCTTAGTAAGAATATCTATTGTTTCTTCTAGCCAGACATTATGTGTATTGAAGTTTCTGAGTAGTTGGACTGAAAATATCCATTGTCCCGAATCCTTGGGAATGTTATCCTTCCTTCTCTATGCATTGGTTTGGTCTGATCATAATGTGGCTGATGCCAAATTATGGATTGAATGAATTATAGGGAACAACAACGTCATTGGAGGATTCAGGCTCCATTAATCCTTCTCAAGGGTCGGATCAGGAGGGTGAGAAACACATGAATCGTCAAAATTTATCTGAGGCCGCAGCCAATAACAAACTAGTGGAACAACATGCTGAACTTGCCCAAGAAGCCTTTTTAGGTAGTTCTACTAATCTGATATTGTAAAGTTTGTATATATATGATGATTATTTATATCAAATTTATTTGAAAATAAATCTACATTGTTCATTTCAATGGTCAAACCTGGCTCAAGAATTCAAGTATAATGTAAAATTTACGGTTTTGTACAAATGATTTGTGATTGGGAAATTAATAATTTAGGCAGGAGACACCAATGCCATTGATATAATAGAGTCTCTTGTATTTTATATGATAAGAATGTTTGCTTCCAATTTTTCTCTTCTAGATAGATAAACGAGAGTATTTTCCTCTCATATTTCTGCTCATAATGCTGATTGTAGGGTGGCAAAAAGCAGAGGCAAAAGCTTCTCAGTAAAAAAGACAATTGGAGGAAGCCCTTCAATAGAAGACTGATACAAAGGATCCAATGCACAAGTACATTAAAAAGATTAGTATCCTCAGAGAAGAACAATAGAAAGCTATTGAGGATGTAGTCCTCAGCAAGTCCAAGGAATGGGATTTACTTAGAACACAATTGGAATCCAAGCTAACAGAAGCTGATCAACATTTGTTGATAGTCGAGGCTACTATGTTGAAATATTTGCAAAAGCGAAATGCAAAAATTATAGAAATGACCAAAGAAAAGACCAAGGCTCATGCATAAGTCTCGTCACTATACATTAAGATGAGTGTTGTGCTGAAAGAGAATTCCAGATTGAAATATGAAGTTTATTTCTTGAATAAAGAGCGAGAAATTCAGACTGATGAAAGGGAGTACATAAAAAAGGCCACAGAAATATTCTATAAACAAAATCTGGAAAACTCAAAAAAGGTTTCAAAACTTGAACTAGAGTGCCAACGGTTAAGGGAATTACTTCCTAAGAAAGCACAAAATTCGGCAAAGATAACTATGGCCAATAATTCAGTTCAATGCCTTCATAGAGAAGGACCAGCTTCCAGCACTTCTTTGAAAAATCCTTTACAAGAAACTAATAATCCAGACGAGCTCAAATTTATTGATGGAGATGCTACACTAATGAAGGAGACCTCGGCTAGAAGAAACAATGGTCACCAATTAGGCAATGTAAATATGTATAAAAGATATCCAAATAATATTTTATACAAAGAAGAATGGAAATTGATTGGATTTTATGAGGAGCAATATACCAAACAAGGTTCAAATTTATCAGAAACTCTAGAATCTCAACTTGAAGTGCTCAGATCTACAAGTTCTGATGAGATTGTATCTTATACCAATTTATCTGCCCAAAACTTACCTAACCAAGGTGCCTCCAATGGTGCAGATGAGATAAGTTGTGCACAATCATGGGCATTTGTACTGATCACAGAATTAACTCACTTTAAGAAGTAAAAGGTCTTAGTGGATAAGGATCTCAAGACGACTGATTTATCTAACTTAGGGAACATGGCAGATTATTTCACTGAAGCAGAAAGCATTGCTTCTTGTTCTTAAATAAAAAATATGATGACAAAAGGTCTTTAAGACAGGAAATTGAGATTCATCCAAACATAAACAAGTGGGGTACTGCAAAACATCTGATGGACATGAACTCTGGCAGTAAAGTTGTAGATGGTCTCGCTGGTTCAAGGTTTTGTGTCACTATTAGCAAGATAGTAAATACTGTTAAAGCACTTGCTCATCCATTATTATACAATATTATAGGGGGGTTAACACTAAGAAGTACAGTAAATATTTCACTTATTGCAGATTCACAAAGGGCTGGAAGGATAATGCTCTTGAATTGAGCGAGCTAGATCTACAGCTCCACATTGACAAGCTTGTTTTAATATAAGAGAGACATGTTTTAATACAAGAGAAAGTTGTGGAATTTCACACCACTGTTTCTAATTGGGTTGTGGTGGACTTTTTAGAAGAGCAGTCTAGAGTATTGAACCGGTTGGTTAAAATTGAATTATACGGAAACACCCAGAGAGATGGGTGCTCAGATGACAATTATGATAACAACATTAGTGACATGAGTGGCCTTGCTTCTGTTAATAAACAATAGAGTAAGCGGGAGAGATTCACAACCAAAGGAAACAGTCTGTCTTTCAATGCATATTTTCCCCAAAATACTTTGGGCCATCACTTTTATTATTCTATATGGAAGAATGATGAAGATGCAGCCACTCCCTAGGATTTCCCATTGACAAGGCAGGCCGCCTCAAAAGGCCACATCTGAGATGATTATAAAGAACCATACAACGATAGGAAACACAGTCAAGATTTTATGGAAAAAAACAAAGTGATTCAGAACAATTTAAAAATGTAAGGTTTAGTTTGAAAGAAGGGATTATACTTCAAATAGCTTCTTCATGATCTTTTGGTTACTTTACATCATTCTTTATAAACTTAAAATAGTGCAATGCAGGGATATAAGGGAATACAATGGATCAAGTAGATCGAAGGACCACCCAACTATGAAAAATGAAGAACAAAGGCTGGAAAAGGTATGTGTGTATGGTTTCATCCAATTGATTATGATTACAATTGATTAATATGCAGAAATTGGATTTTCTATGACAACAAGGTGACTAACAATGTGTCTTTGTATAGGTATTTATTCATTTAGATGAAAGATGCAGAAGCCGCCAATGCTAATGATAGAAGAAGGCAACCTAAAGCTGTGGTATCTCCTCTACACACCACCAAGGATTTTTCCTCTTCTACATCCTTTATTGAGAAGGAGGTTACCAAGGAAGGTGTCACTTATACACCCAGACATGAAATCCACCCTCATCCTCATCCATCTCTCAATTCAAAACAGATCATAACCCCACATATTATTAATCACCCAACTCCATCAGGCTCATCTTCCACTAAATTTTTTGATTTCAACTCAAATTACCTCAAAACAACCATCCGTTCAACTATTTCTAAAACTATGAGAAAGTCTGATCTTTCTCCAACGGGTACAACTTTTCTCCATTCTCAAAAATCAAAATAAAAATCCAGCAATAAACGCCTTACTAGACTCCTTTCGTTAGGGCATACCTCTTGATATTTCTTCTATCCTAAATTATTATTATATATGTCATGTTCATTTTTTATTGCTTGTACCATACATTCATTTACAAGATATCTATATCTCAATAAGGAGATTGTCTACGATGGAAATGGTACAAGGTTCATGGCAAGCGAAGGTTGATTACATTTAATTTGTTCTCGTGATATTTGATGCTTTGAGTCAACATAGATCTATGTGCGTAATCATAATGGATGCTTCTGAGTGAAGTGGAGTGCGGAAAAAGTGGATAATATATATAATTTGTTTTTGTGATGAGGCTATTTTGCAAGGCTTCGTCGAGCCTAGATACTTTTTGGGATAAACTTGTAGGGTATGATGGGTTCATCGTAAATGTGTTTGGTAAGATATGTGAATCCATAGAAATTATGCCTACTTATATTAACGAAACAATTCTATTTTAAAATGGTAAAAAACGACTAGGAGAGAAGAAAGAAATATGCACCAAACTTACTTGTGTGGAAAGAAACAATATTAGCATCAAATGTACTACTTTTTATATTCAATGATTTTGAATATGTCACGATTACTTTCAAATTTAAATTTATGCCTTACGGCGTTTCCTTTTCAACATTTGGTGCAATTTCTAGCTATAAAATATTTTGATTGTGAAATAAGCTATGGTTTTTGCATAAGTGGTATTGATAATCCATGCTATTGGCCCATGGTATTGTAACAAATTTTATTTACAAGTTAATAATATCCAGTAAAGTGATTATGAATATCAATGGTACAAAATATTGTTATATTATATGTTTATTGATATGCCTTTAAACTAGATATGATTTAAGGCCCATACGACCATCCTTTTGCATGTTCAACCTTTCCTTGTGTGCTTGATATTGTCTTTTTCAAATTTAATATGTTCTTAGGAGAGTTAAGAGATAATTGTTATATATTTTGCTCCTAATGCATTAAATATGCACGATATTGAGCATTTCTTATGCCAATCACACATGAGTCCAAAAGGAGAAGATTACGGGGCTTGTTTCTTGCTACAGGCTAATAAAAAATCGGTTGGCTCAAGGACATTCACTACCTCCTTGTGGTTGCGAAAACTACAAGGAACTAAATCCATATTTTTAGGGATTTTGGAGGGAGGGATTCCTCCCTTCAAGGAGTCTATTCTTCAAGAAATTTTTATATAAAGAAGGGGCCTTAACATCCTATTAGGGATTCAAAACTAGATATGAATATAGTCAGCATCAGAGAAATGATCTTTCCCATAATTTCAGTTTTTCATATTTCATGTATAAAGAATTTTCAAGATTAATGAAACACACTCTTTTATTCTCAGTCTAATTATATTATAAGTTACATGAGTCTCCTAAGGTTAGGGTCTAGCCCAAGTTCTCAAGCCCCTTTCTTGTACATTTTCTTTCCTTTGATTTAGTTTAGTTATATTTTTCTACAGATATCATATTTAAAGAAAGTATTGTCTTTGAAATATTTATGAGTAAGATATTCTCTGAGTTTTTTACCATTCCTTTTCCTTATAAATAAATTCATCTCATCCTTTCCATTGTTGTTTTACTTCTCACAATTACTAGTTTAACAATTGTTTATGAATCTTGCCTTGATTAGTTATACATGCACTTTTCTTTCAGATGGATGGTATTGGTTCATAGGAAAATTTTGTTAGAAAAAATGGAAACCAAGACACTACTGAGAGGGGTATGGCCAAATTATACAATTCTTCACAAATTACTCATGGATCAACAACACAAATCAATCATGTAGAACATAACATCATAAAAATAAAGCACATGAGAAACATATACACAAGACACTAATATTCCTTTTATTACATCAACTTGATTAGATCATTGCCCCAAAAAATACTACTTTTAGGTTTATCAACTACTATTGAAAGGAACTTCTATCACTACTCATTTATCAATTAAAACTTAAAGGCACTGCTGCCCTTGTTCACTTACCAGTACTCACTGGAAGTGACTCTTTCCCCTGATCATTTACCAATAATCACTTGAAGGGACTCTTTACCCTTCTAATTTATATTTCTTTGTTGAAAGGGACTCTTGCCCCTTCTTGTTTACTAGAACCTACTAGAAGGAGCTACAACCCATGATATGCAAGGTACCACTTGCCAACTTGTTGATTAATATTTCATCCATTTATAAACTCAAATCAATAGACCACCTCTAATTTCAAAATAATTATATTACTTAATCACCAACACCTTTAAAAATCTTTGATTACTAATAAAATCACCTTCAATAATCTTTGACCACTGATACAAACCACTCCCACCTTCAACAATATGTCATCACTGAAAAAATCACCAAACTTTATGCACCATTAACATCAACAACAATTCATTATATACATTCTCAAACACCTTTGAGACACCACAATTTCTCTCAAATTAACCTTTTATGCATACCCATACTATTATGCATCACGCTGCACCAATAACCTCTAATCCATACACTATGTTCTTCAACCAAACATAATTCCACTAGTCAAATTTTGTTGATAAATATTTCTTGACTTATATTTTTGAATCGGACTTTAGTAATCGTTTTCTTCAAATATTTGCATGAGTCTCTAATTTTTTCCTTTTTCATGTTCATTTATGTCCTCTTCACATGTTGGTCGACTTATCATACCTTAACCAACATCTTCTACAAGTTGAACTTTGTTTATTTGTAGTTTCTAGTAATTCTACTCTTTTTACAGGATTTAGAAGTGCACATGCTATTTTTATCTAAAGTTAATTTGTCTTAAATACCAATTCCACTACCAAATAAACAGTTCCCAATAATTTTGGATTTAGGCCCACATCGTAGGAACCTTTACCTGCTTTTCCACCATAAGATTGGGTCTTTGCGACCATCGACTTAGGTTCCATGTGCTTAGCCTATTGGAGCCCTTCACAATCTTATTTCACTTGCAAATGGATTTGCGCAATTGGTTTTTCTTCTATGAAAAAAAACCTAAGGTATAGTATTTTGGAAAATTGGCCAATCATTTAGGTGAAAAGTCCTTTATGCCTGAGTGTTAATGGGGGCCTTGTTCCCTATGTTAATGTAATATCCCAAAATGGGAACCGCTGCACTATTGGGAATATTTTAAGATATTAACAATGTGGATCTTCAACAAATAATGAGAATTAAAATGTATAGCATCTCATTGGAAGTAAAATAACATCATACCAGTAGATGAAAGAACCTCAGCAACAATATGGCCTATATTCTCCTTCCCAAGTGGGGAAATGCAACAATATAGGGCATAAAAAAATTGTCTTCATAAAATTGCGTAATAAAAGAGGAAAATGGAAATTTGATCCCTTATTTTAGCCAATATACAACCCACTTGTAGAATTGGATGTGAAACAAATGAAACTAGCTACATTAAACAAATCTCCCCGGCTCAATATTGCTTAAAAACACCTCGATCTCATGACTTCTCTACAACAGATTTTTTGAATATTCTGAGAGCATAATTACCATGAGGGTTTCTATAGAAAATGATGAAATAATACTAACATAGAGCTTATATTAATTAGATAGTAGAGAAATGGAGGTTTGACCTCTTTTACACAAGGGAAAATACACCCAGCAAGGGTTTCCGACAATATATATGCACAAAAAGCAAGACTGCAGAAAATAATGTAGTTTACTGCAACTCTGTATTATACATGACTGAAAATGACATAAAATAGCTGAATAATATATAAAATGGCCAAATTCCCTTCTTATTAGATCTCCCGGAGGGAAATGAACACCTCCTCCTCAAAGATTAACATAAAATCTGAGTGTGCAACCCTACTGTTGCTGCACCTGCATAAATGATGTAGTTTTTGAAGGGAAATATGTTGTAGATGAGTATGGCTAAATGGACCTAAGACAAATGATTAATTGAAGCTCAAATCCTTCCCTCTTGATCCCTTAAGCAAGCTGATCGAAAGAGAGGATGGAATTCCCGCACGAGAATTCTTTGCACTAAGCAGTGCTGCAACCACAGCTAAACAGTTGAAGCATGCAAGTAGTCACAAGACCAAAGATAATTGAATATCAAATGATCTCCTTGATTCTATGCCCTCCTTTTTATCTTTGGTGAGCCTCCTCACCCTGGACCCCACACGTTTTTGAGGTGACTTCTTAGTGAAGATTCCTCTTTCAAAACTGCGTTGTCCTTGTTGGTTTCCCTCCCCACGTAGCAGCATTGTTGACTTGGTTAGCTAGGACTAATCCACCTGCAGTTCCTCTTTTCACACTAATGGATCTTCAATCCAACTCTCATATGTGTGTCTAAGCTGATCTTTGTTCACATTGAGCTAGTTTACTTGGGTGATCTCTTGCTCCTCAAGAATGCATGTTGACTTAGTCAAACTTGACTATGTCCACATCTATTTTTCCCTTGTTCACATCTGAAAGTGTAAAAACCAGATCCTAAGGTGATATCCTTCCTCATTAAGGTGGAATTTATTCATATCTTTATTGTTGATGGGCCTCCTTACCCATTTATTCCTCTCCTAAGTGAAAACAACAAATTCTAATATTCCAAATTACTGTGTGCAATTTTGGAATATTACAGTCCTCCCCTCTCAAATCTTGCTTGTCCTCAAGCAACTACAAAGATAGGACTGAAGAACCTTCTCTTATCCCCCTGTAGTGTCCTCATATGATAAGACTCTCCAAGGATCAAGTTGTTGTTCCATCAACATATCTCCAAGCTGCCCCTCCCAAGTGTATACGTTGTCCTCTGGTGAACATTCTAAATAGCTGACATCATGTGACAGTAAAACATCCATGGAGTCAACAATGGGTTTTTTGAAGGTCCTCTTGAGGCATGAGGGCTGATATAGATTGGGATTCATCATCCCCATTTAAATCTCTCCTCCCCAAGCTATCAACCAAACAAAATGAGTCACCCTCCAGGATGGCAACTCATGAAGGATCTCTTCCACCTTGAGCTCATGCAGAATAGGTGGGCTAAAAATCTGAACATGGTAGACAATATAGCCTACCCCACACTCTCTTCCTCTCCATTTAAGATAAGTGTAGAGAATTTGCTGATCTTGGGCTACAATAATGTTGCCCTCAAATGGCAAGAAGGAAACTAGACCTCCAAAGGTCCCTTTCCCAGCATTGTGAATCAAGCTGGCCCAAACCCTCTCATACATAATGGACAAGAAATCACCGCCATATGGCATCCCATCCATCTCATGGCCCTCCTTATAAAGAAACAAATATTTTGTTGTAGAGGCCATGTCTTTTTCCATGCTCCCCTCAGAACATGTAATGCAGAAAGTGTGGGGATGCTCCTCCCCCAAGGACACATCCATCCAATATGTTCCTCCTCCAATCATGCTTCCCATAAAGGAAAGAATAACATTAGAAAATGGGCTCATTATCAACGTTGAAATGAAAGAAAGACTGAAGGTTTCATGTGGTGCTGGAAAGTACCAACAATCTCCCAAGTGGCCCCAGCGCAGTCTTCTCCACTGCAGCTTCAGGAAATGGCCTGGCAAGTTGTTCCTTGACAAATGGCTTGCTGTGTAAGTCATCACACCCACTATTAAATATTAGATGACTGAATATATCAGCTGAGCATACAAGGAGTAACCAAATAATTTCCCCAGATCATATATTATATGGATGTCTCCATCATAATAGCTGGCCAAAAATGGTCCATGGAGCCTAAAGAAAAATTTGCCCCTTTGTAGAGCAATGAACTGTAAAGAAATGCTAAGAGCATGCAAATATTGTGTTAAATAATCAATAAAAGCCAAAATAGAATTCTTACCATGTAATGAAAGTAAGGTGGTGATAGGATCCATAAATGAGCCCTCCATAGTGATATGACATACTCCTATGAAGAAGAATAAACCATATGCTGCCTGAAGGTCCCCCTCCCCATGCTTGGAAGTCCAAGTCAAGAAGATCATACTACAGTAACAGATGAATTCATCCACTACTCTATCAATCTCATCTCCTCCATGTCCACCCAGTGCATCGAATGTGAAGTGGTGCTAGGAGCACTCCATCAACAAGTCCCTGGTCCAAAGTGGCAATGTTGTTGGCCTATGAAAATAGGCTCCTGCCAACTCATAAATCCATTCTTTGACATTCCCCATGTCCAAGACTCCTCCCATAATGCTGCTGCATACAAGAAGTTACTTCCAAGGTGGAAGTACTTCTAGATCATCTAAGGCTAAGGAGTAGCCTCCTTGCACTATGATAGTGCCATCCCTTACTCCTGCAGCATCATGCCAAGTGTGAGAGAAAATCTGCCTGTGCTCTCTCCCAATCCTCCAAAGCAACAAAAGTCTTTTCTGCCTCCTCATACCTCCATCATACAACCCATGTGGTGAAGACATAATGATCACATCATCATAATGCATCCACACTCCTTTCTGCCCCATGATGCAAGTACCTGGCCAAGTACTCTCCTCCCACATACCCTTGGAAAAGGGATATGTCTCATGGTGGCCAAAATCTCTCAAGAGTAGGAAACGAATTTTTTCCTATTGCTGCCTAGTATCATATATTTTCAAGTAGCACTCCAGCTTCTTGCTCTCTATCCACATCCACTTATCCACTGATGGATGCCTCTTACCATTCTCCATCTTGGTACTCCTCCAAAGAAGATTACCATCCTTCCATATCAGATTCTCCTCAATGCATTTCATGGGATGCAACTCCTCTAGAAAATACCTCACATTAATAACCATCTTGAATCCATAGGGACCCAAGTGGGCTAAAGGAAAAGTCTCCTCACTACTACCTCTTGAAAGCGATGTAACTCTCCTCCATGGTGTTTTGGTTGGCTCATGCCCCAACTCAAAGATGGATCTATGTCGTTTTGTATGGTAGACATAGTTCATGACATCCTCCAAAAGATCACACTCCAACCTCAAGGATTGTGTGCAACTCAACAGTGGTCCATGAGAATGATGGTTCATTTGCTCCTTGAACCATTCAAGCTTGCACAGTGCAGTGCAATCCTACTGCTCTACGTCAACAATAATGTTTGATCCTGGGTCATATGAAGACAAATTTCCACAACTTTTAGAAGGATTTTCTGCAATAAATAAAAGTGGAAAACTTCCCATACCTTGGTGAGATGAGGGAACCTATTGTAGTGTTGCAAGGGCTCCTCCCTCTAGGGTAATGGCTGCTCCAACTGAAGATGATGAGGGATGATCCCCCATGGTTGTGACAGCACTGGTACAAGTATCCAAAGGAGAAGAGGAATCCTCCTTAGGTGTAGAAACCTTTAGAAATAGGGAAGGGTGAATGCTTATCATCCCTTGATGTTGATCCTCCTCCTCTTCTACCATGCATAAGAATGTCTCATCCTCAATGAGAGACCCTTGACCTTGGCCATCCCTTGAAGGAAAGGACTCCATGTCTTCACAAATAGAAGAGGGATTTTCAGGAAATGGGGATCTTGCCTCCTTAGGTTTGCAAAACCCTTGGAAGTATAAGTGCTCTTTTAATCTCCATGACTGAGATTCATACTCCTGAAGGTAGTCACTCAAGGTCTCCTCCTTTGGTGCACCTTCTTCCTCCATCCTTCTTGCAACCAATGTGGGCAATAGACCACGCTTTGGATCTGCATGTGCGGTTGAATGCTCAAACCCACCATGTGAATAGCTAGGGATTGCTTCAAACCCTCTTAGAAATCTCCTACATTCGTTTCCTTCCATTTCTTTGAGATCTTCTTCAATACCTCCCAGGGTTTGGAAAAGAAGCAGGGATATCTCCTCTTCCGTCATTCCTCCAAGTAATGGATTCAGGTCTTGGTTTCTTCTCCATAGCTTCTATCCTCTGTGAGAAGCTTCTCCTCTTCTTCTTATTTTCTAATTGGATCTAAAATCCACAGGTTGAGCCAAGATGGCAGCTCTGATACCACTGTAATATCCTAAAATGGGAACAGCAGCACTATTGGGAATATTTTAAGATATTACCAATGTGGAGCTTCAGAAAATCATGAGAATGAAAATTTAGAGTAGCTCATTAGATGTAAAATAACATCATACGAGAAGATGAAAGAACCTCAGCAACAAGATGGCCTATATTCTCCTTCCCAAGTGGGGAAATGCAGTAATATAGGGCATAAAAAAGTTGTCTTCAGAAAATTGTGCAATAAAAGTGGACACTGGGACTTGGATCCCTTATTTTAGCCAATATAAAACCCACTTGCAGAATTGGAGGTGAAACAAATGAAACTAGCTACATTAAACAGATCTCCCCGACTCAATACTGCTAAAAAACACCCCGATCCCATGACTTCTCTACAATAGATTTTCTGAATATTGTGAGAGCGTAATTCCCATGAGGGTTTCTATAGAAAATTATGAAAGAAGACTAATATAGATCTTATATTAATCAGATAGCAGAGAAATGGAGGTTTGACCTTGTTAGTGTCAATCTATTCATACTACCATTAGTGATCAAAATTGCTCTTTTAAATTTCCATATTAGGAGTCCCATACCGAATAAATTTCACCATTCCGCCAGGTCATGGATTTATTGATGGTAGTGATTTTTCATCAGTTTTCCCTCATGAGGTACTTGCTGATTATCCTCTCTATGGTCTTCAGTCATTACTCACTTTCATCCTCAAATTCATGTCAGTAGGTCATAGGATGGGTCTCATTAGTTTCTAGGGTCTCACCATGGTCAAATTAATGAGTCAAATGTCAATAAATATCAGCAAGGTCATGAGGAAGTCAATAAACTCAAAGTCACAGCACCTGAGAAGATCAAAGAAATATTTTATTCGGCTTGATGTAATTTTCACCTCAAAACCATGTTTTGAGGTGAAAACACGATATTTTTTCTTTATTATCATTCATTATGTAATTTTATGTCAGCATATGTAATAAGTCACAAATTCAGAAGCTGCCATCTCCAAAAATTTATCATCCTGCCTTCAAATAATTTTTCACAGCATGCTCAGCGCCAAATCATATTCCAAACAGATCCATCAGAAAGAGCCCAGAAATATCTTTCCAGCGGTATATCACACTCTTAAAACTGACTTTTGGATTGAAATTTATGCTTAAGTGAAGTAAAATTCCCTATATCTTCAAATAATCCCTATTTCCCATTTTCCCTTAAACTTTATGTTTAAAGTTTAATATTTTCCTTTACAAATCCCTTTTCCCCCTTTTCGATTATAAAGTCGCATTATAAATAATTTTAAATACAAATGCGATTTATACATTAACCATTTCCCCACCATACCTTGTAAAGCTTTATAATAGACATATCAAAGTTTATTATAAAACCCCGTCGTTCCCAAACCACTTCCCCTCCATGCTTTTGAAACATTATAATATAAATCAAACATATATTATAAACCCCGTTGCCTTAAGTCATTTCCCGGATCGCATCGCAATGTCAATACGAGCGCCTCGATTGATCCATTGTTCAAAACTCCGATGCGATTGTGACTTCCAATACATAACCCCCAATCCAAACCATTGTGATTGACCAATCGCAACCCTTCCTCCATCGCAATCGCAACCTATAACATGTCTGCCCCAATTGACCCATGCCAAATACTTTCGATGCGATTATATTATGAACCCCCAATTGCCATGTCCTCTGATGAACCCCGCTCGATTACGTTCTGGCCATCGATCTGCCCATCAGATCGGATGACCCAGACTTGATCGGTGCTTTCAAATCACACCCCGCCGATTGAATCCTCCCAATGGCCAACTCCCGATTGAAATCCTTTGATCACTCCACAATCGTCAATCTACCCAACGATCGGATGACCCATACACCGTCGCTCCATCGCATCAACATTTCCCATATGTGTTCCGGGTCTGCCCCACTCTGATTACCGATTCCGATTGACCCTGGGGCCCACCTCATAAATTTTTGACCCGCTTCATAATAAAAGGTGTTTATTCCTTTGTAAAGTGAAGTATTTCATTTTTTTACATGTCGTAAGGGATTTCCCATGGTTTAACCCCATCGCATCGGCACAGTTTCATTTTGTAACACATTCGTCCCAGTCCTCCAATCCTGATTGTGATTACTATTATGTATTGAAACGTATCACACAGTTTTGTTATATATAATACCTTTCCCACCCCTTCCGATTCCGATTGTGATGCGGACCGCACCTCTTCTCCCTTTGATCCTTCCATTGGTTTTTCCCCTTCACGAAGCATAATTTCATTTCGGTTCTATTTCAAAGGCATATTAATAAAATTTCAGTTTTCTTCAAACGACATATGGAACACAATAGTCAGAGGCCGAGACCTAAATTTGTAACAGTCACATCTTCAGTTACGATTTAAACGGATCTACGTTACAAGTTTCTCCTTCTCATTGGTTATCAACAAATTTCAAGTGGTCAAATGTAACACAACTCTTTCTTTAGGAGAAATTATTAGCCCTTGTTTTCTATCTTTAGTTTTCAGTTCTTGACCTATTGAAATAGCTCCTCTTTCTGTTGATCCATGTTCCCACAAATCTGGCCTATTTATTGTAATGATGAATCATTTGTAAAGAGTCCTGAAACTTTTGTAATTCAGAAGTAGGGGAATAGTGTGGAAGAACATTTTACGCTCCATTGTACAGTTTGACAGGGATTAATAAGAGATGCAACTCTGATTTGTGGGATCCATGTGGTATGAGATTTAACATTTGTTTCTCTCCTTTGTTTCATATGTAAATTATTATGTGTTCCATTCATCCATAAACATTTCTTTTGAATGCTTTCAAGATAGAAAGGTAGGATCCGTTTTTATGCCCTGCCTTGGGAAAACATTCATACTCTGTGTTTTTCTTTTGTTTGAAAAGGATCCATTTATTGTGCCCTTTTTAGCTCCTCACCAGTCTTTCAATCCCATCCTTATTTAACTTTAATTGCTAATTTTCTTACCTACCTTGCCCCATGGAATACCCTGTGTCCTGATTTAATCCTCAGTTTCAACTGTCTCTTTCATATCCCACACATTCCTGAAATTGATTCATTCTATTTAAACATTTTCCCATCATTTTACGTAGCCTAATATCAGTCCACTATTGTGTTTTTATTGAATATCTATCTTTACGGAGAGAGCCCTCTCCTATCCTTGTAGGGCTAGCTACAAGGCTGAGCGTGGTTTAGTTGTTACCCTGTTTTTCCCTTTTCAGTCTGGGGTCCAATTCGGGTGCTAACATCTCTGGCGACTCCACTGGGGAATAGTTTGTAGCATAAAAATTCATCTCCCCAGTAATATCTTCCCTGGTAAAGAATGAGGAAATATTATGTCTGAATGTTGATGGTGAACAACAATTAGATGCATATGAAGGCTGAAATCCTTCACTTGGTGACTCCATTCACTGAAAAATCCAGAAATCGATGCTTCATGGTGACTCCAATATAGGAAGACTAGTAGTTTTAAGATTTCATTTAATATGGAAAATGTTGCAAGAAGATACGCTCCCATGAGCCGAGATCACATTCTAGGTTTCCCAAATAAAATTCCCAAAGCGGATTGGCAAAGGAATTTTCCTATGTTCAAAAATGTGGAAAGCAATGACGCTGCTCTTCATCTGGTGAGATTTCACTTACATGTGCGTAATTTAAAGATTGATTTTCTGAAGATTTCTTGATGAAGATGTTCATGGCTACTCTGGAAGATGAAGCTCAGTCTTGGTATGAAAGTTTGCCACCTGCTTGCATTTATTTTTTAAAAGATTTTCATACAATATTCTTTGAAGCGTACAAAGAATCATGCCCATCTTTAGTATTAGTGCAGAATTGTTGTAAACATGTTAATAGTTTCATTGAAAATCTTGAGAATTTTTATGGAGATGATGAATTCATGGACGAAGAAATCATGGAAGTATTGTATGAAAATCCATTTCAGCAGCACACAGAAGTCTTAGAGGATACTTATCAAGATCAGTAGTTTGAATATCTTTGTACAACTGAAAATGATAGAAGACAAGGTTTTACTTCAGATCTGATTGAAGTAAAGGACGAGATACAGGAAAATGATGTTCCAATCTCACATAGTGATAAAATAAAGCCAGATCTAGAGTTAAAATGTGATGAGGAAGAACATGTTGTTCCAAATTTCATGAAGGAGAGTTATATTTTTGAGGTTACCTCAAATGAAGAAAACAGAGTTATAGACCTAAGTGTTCTCATTCCATCAGAAAAGAGTCTCCACGAGGAGGTAATCCATTCCCTCTTTGAAAAACAAGATGAGATCTTTGTTCAAGTAAGTGAAAAAGTTTCTTTAGATGAATCTTTGGTAGATGATAGAAATTTCAGTTTTGGATTTCAAGAAACATCTGAATTTTCTTCTCTTATGACTGATGAATGTGATAAGAAACATGACAATTTGGTTGTCATATCATATGAAGATAATAAACAATATATTCAGACTACAGAAGACCAAAGAATTCATAACTGCCATTTAGATTCTTCTTCCTATGTTTCATGTTTTGAAATATTTTTTCAAGAGGAAATCTACTCACCTACTTGTCTAGAATTTTTTCAAGACCAGGAACACATCCTTACTGAGGGACATTGTGAATAAAGATCAGAATTAAGAGAAAAGGACACCTTGTCTCTTCAGCAGGAAGTAAATCTTCATGTTTTTCAGGATCCAGTGGCAAATTTATTACAGTCAGCAGTAAAGGTAATTATTGCAATATTCAGTGATGAAGGAGATCATGGTCAACTATGCTTTTGGATGCCCAGTTGCAAGTATCTATTGTTTTCCAAAGCATCTGATCAGGAGAATCAATCAAGGTGGCATTTGCTTGATTGGTTACATTGGCATTTTAATATAGCCTGATGGTATATTGTCTTGTAAGAAACATAGGTGGTCATGTACTGCCATCAAGCTTTAAATTTAAGTTTGGTCTTAGTCACTTTTGAGTTAAGTTTGTTGAGTCAAGTTTCTTTTAGTATTTAGTTGGTTTCAGCTATTGACTCCATGCCCAATGGATAAGGATACTTGGTCTACTATGTTCTTGGCACCTCCAAGGAACTACCATCCCCATTGGAGCCAATTTTAGTGTCGGTCTAGTCATACTGCCATCAGTGATCAAAATTTCTCTTTTGCATTTGAATTTTAGGAGTCCCATACCGAATAAATTTCACCATTTCGCTAGGTCATGGATTCATTTATGGTAGCGATTTTTCATCTGTTTTTCCTCATGACGTACTTGCTGATTCTCCTCTCTATGGTCTTCAGTCATTACTCACTTTCATCCTCAAAGTCATGTCAGTATGTCATAGGATGGGTCTCATTAGTTTCTAGGGTCTCACCATGGTCAAATTAATGAGTCAAATGTCAATAAATATCAACAAGGTCATGAGGAAGTCAATAAACTCAAAGTCATAGCACCTGAGAAGATCAAAGAAATATTTTATTCATTTTGATGTAATTTTCACCTCAAAACCATGTTTTGAGGTGAAAACATGATATTTTTCCTTTATTACCATTCATTGTGTAATTTTATGTCAGCATATGTAATAAGTCACAAATTCAGAAGCTGCCATCTCCACAAAGTCATCATCCTTCTTTCAAAGAATTTTTTCATAGCATTCTTAGCACCAAATCATCTTCCAAATAGATCCATTAGAAAGAGCCCGGAAAGAGCTTTCCAACAGTATATCACACTCTTAAAACTGACTTCTGGATTGAAATTTATGTTAAGTGAAGTAAAATTCCCTATATCTTCAAATAATCCCTTTTTCCCATTTTCCCTTAAACTTTATGTTTAAAGTTTAATAATTTCCTTTACAAATCCCTTTTCCCCCCTTTCCGATTATAAATTCACATTATAAATCATTTTAAATACAAATGTGATTTATACATTAACCACTTCCCCACCATACCTTGTAAAACTTTATAATAAACATATCAAAGTTTATTATAAAACCCCGCCGTTCCCAAACTACTTCCCCTCCATGCTTTTGAAACATTATAATATAAATCAAACTTATATTATAAACCCCGCTACCTTAAGTCATTTCCCGGATCACATCGCAATCTCAATACGAGCACCCCGATTGATCCATCGTTCAAAACTCCGATGCGATTGTGACTTACGATACATAACCCCCAATCCAAACCGTTCCGATTGACCAATCACAGCCCTTCCTCCATCGCAATCGCGACTTGTAACATGTTCGCCCCGATTGGCTCATGCCAAATACTTTCGATGCAATTATATTATGAACCCCCGATTTCCATGTCCTCCGATGAGACCCACCCAATTACGTTCTGGCCATTGATCTGCCCATCCGATCGGATGACCCAGACTTGATCAGTGCTTCCAAATCACACCCCTCCGATTGACTCCTCTCGACGGCCAACTCTCGATTGAAATCCTCCGATCACTCTGCAACCGTCGATCTGCCCAATGATCGGACGACCCATACACCGTTGCTCCATTGCATCAGCATTTCCCATATGTGTTTTGCCTCTGCCCCTCTTCGATTGCCTATTTCGAATGACCCTGGGGCCCGCCTCATAAAATTTCGACCTGCTTCATAATAAAAGGTGTTTATTCCTTTGTAAAGTGTAGTATTTCGTTTTATTACATGTCGTAAGGGATTTCCCATGGTTTAACCCCATCGCATCGGCACAGTTTAATTTTGTAACACATCCGTCCCGGTCCTCCGATCTCGATTGCGATTACTATTATGTATTGAAACATATCACACAGTTTTGTTATATATAATCCCTTTCCCACCCCTTCCGATTTCGATTGCGATGCGGACCCCACCTCTTCTCCCTTTGATCCTTCCATTGGTTTTTCCCCTTCACGAAAGCGTAATTTCATTTTAGTTCTATTTCAAAGGCATATTAATAAAATGTCAGTTTTCTTCAAACGGCATATGGAACGCAATAGTCAGAGGCCGAGACCTTATTTGTAATAGTCACATCTTCAGTTACGATTTAAAGGGATCCGCGTTACAAGTTTCTCCTTCTCATTGGTAATCAGCAAATTTCAAGTGGTCAAATGTAACGCAGCTCTTCCTTTAGGAGAAATTATTGGCTCTTGTTTTCTATCTTTAGTTTTCAGTTCTTGACCTGTTGAAACAGCTCCTCTTTCTGTCGATCCATGTTCCCACAAATCTGGCCTATTTATTGTAATGATGAATCATTTATAAAGAGTCCTGAAGTTTTTGTAATTCAGAAGTAGGGGAATAGTGTGGAATAACATTTTGCGCTCCATTGTACAGTTTGACAGGGATTAATAAGAGATGCAACTCTGATTTGTGGGATCCATGTGGTATGACATTTAGCATTTTTTTCTCTCCTTTGTTTCATATGTAAATTGTTATGTGTTCCATTCATCCATAAACATTTCTTTTGAATTCTTTCAAGATAGAAAGGTAGGATCTGTTTTTATGCCCTGCCTTGGGAAAACATTCATACTCTGTGTTTTTCTTCTATTTGAAAAGGATCCATTTATTGTGCCCTTTTCAGCTCCTGACCAGTCTTTCAATCCCATCCTTATTTAACTTTAATTGCTAAGTTTCCTACCTACCTTGCCCCATGGAATACCCTGTGTCCTGATTTAATCCCCAGTTTCAACTATTGCTTTCATATCCCACACATTCCTGAAATTCATTCATTCTATTAAAACCTTTTCCCATCATTTTACCTAGCTTAATATCAGTCCACTATTGTGTTTTTATTGAATATCTATCTTTACGGAGAGAGCCCTCTCTTATCCTTGTAGGGTTAGCTACATGGCTGAGCGTGGTTTAGTTGTTACCCTGTTTTTCCCTTTTCAACCTGGGGTCCAATTTGGGTGCTAACAGACCTCTTTTACACAAGGGAAAAGACACACGACAAGGGTTTCCGTCAATATATATGCACAAAAAGTAGGACTACTGAAAATAATGCAGTTTACTGCAAATATGTATTAGATATGACTGAAAATGACATACAATAGCTTAATAATATAGAAAATGGCAAAAGGACCTTCTTATTATATCTCCTGGAGGGAAATGAACACCTCCTCCTCAGAGACTAGCACAAAATCTGAGTGTGCAACCGTACTGCTGCTACACCTGCATAAATGATGCAGTTTCTGAAGGGAAATATGCTATAGATGGGTATGGCTGAATGGAACTAAGCCAAATGATGAATTTAATCTCAAATCCTTCCCTCTTGATCCCTTAAGCAAGCTCATCCAAAGAGAGGATGGAATTCCCGCACGGGAATTATTTGCACTAAGCAGTGCTGCAACCACAACTAAACAGCTGAAGCATGCAAGTAGTCACAAGACCAAAGATATCTAAATACCGAATGATCTCCTTGATGCTATGCCCTCCTTTTTATCTTTGGTGAGCCTCCTCACCTTGAACCCCACACATTGTTGAGGTGACTTCTTAGTGAAGATTCCTCTTTCAAAACTACACTGTCCTTGTTGGCTTCCATCCCCTTGTAGCAGCACTGTTGACTTGGTCAATTAGGACTAATCCACCTACAATTCCTCTTTTCACACTAAGGCATCTTCAATATAGCTCTCATATGTGTGTCTAGGCTGATCTTTGTTCACATTGAGCTAGTTGACTTGGGTGATATCTTCCTCCTCAAGAATTCATGTTGACTTAGTCAAACTTGACTATGTCAACATATATTTTTCCCTTGTTCACACCTGAAAGTGTAAAACCCAGCTCCTAAGGTGATCTCCTTCCTCATTAAGGTGGAATTTATTCATATATTTATTGTTCATGGGCCTCCTTACCCATTTATTCCTCTCCTAAATGAAAATAACAAATCCTAATATTCCAAATTGTTATGTGCAATTTTTGGAATATTATAGTTAATGACTGTGTGTCGTTGTTTTGTTTCTATGAGAAACTATGAGGGGTTTGGGCTTACCTTGTAGCCCCCTCTATCTCAAAAATTCTTTGTTGCACCCTTTATAAACCCATCTGGGTCATGCCGCCTGGTGAACATCCCCTATGGGGACTGCATAACCTCATTCTTATTTTCCATTGACTATTGCCTTCATGTCCTAATGCCATGCTACCTAGTGCTTCCACTATGTGCACCAAAATAAACTATTAGGTTGGGCCTTATGGGATTAATTGTCCTGGTGGGGTCTGCTCGCTCTCCTCCCATTGGGTATTCACTTCCTAGTTGTCAACGCTGACATGTTTTGGCTCCTGTTTCCCAATGCATTCCTTTTTTGCCCTGTTAACAACCTGCTAGGCTACATCCAGCAGGATGAAATCATGTTGACATAACCAATGCCACATGTTGACCCATGAGTGGTCCATGTTTCAACCATATATGGGCCATTCGGGTACCCAAAAATTCCAAATCTAACTACCACATGTCAAGCTATGATTGGTTGGTGTTGACATCATCATCCTCCACTATCTAGGCTACTCGCATGTTGCCATTTTTCCTATGTTAAATACTAGAGATAAAGGGTCCCTGAGACCTTTATTTTTCACCAATTTCCTTTGTTAACTCAAAAACCCATCGGGTTCGACACCACTCCACTTGGTTTCTAGTTTTTGGAGGAGTGATTCAAAAATCATTCTCAACCATTTATCTACGCGATCAGTGGTATGGGAAACCACCTCCTATGGCCTCAAATATTTCTGTCTTAGGTGCTATGGGAATATTTCCACGTGGTCCGACGCTTAGCCCTTGTATTCTTTTGCAAAATTATCTCTCTGTTATGTGCCAATTTTAATTTCTCTGGTCTAACCCTCAGCGAGTTGAGCTATTGAAGTGGGCTCCTCTAATAAACTCCTATTGTACAAATCTTTGCTGCTATGTCCCTGTTATCGTTCTATAATTTTTGATATTGTGAGAGTAAACATAGAGGAAAAAATCGGAACCACTTTGGATGCTGGGCTCTAGCCCTGCCAGCTTTAGAGAGGGATCTCTATATAAAATTTAGATATCTTTTATGAATTTTAGGCTAGTTATTACTTTCTACAATTGCTTGTTTTTTTGTGATTGTTTGGATTGTTCGGTTGATTTATTTCTTATAATTCCATTTGGCTATGGATTCTAACAAATAACTAGATATGCATCAAACTTTAAAGGAGTTCCATAGGGAAAGCTACCTTGTAGTAGTTGGATCTTTCAAAATTTAAAGTGATATGAAATAGAAGAAATGAAAAGTTCAGTAGAAACTTAGGAGAAATTAAGAATTCCTTTCTTTGACTTCAGAAGAAAACACAGAAATTACCTACAGCTAGAATAATGTGCATATTTCAAAAAATCCTATTCATCACCATTTATGTAATGTAATTAAGATTTTTATGATATAACAGAGAAAGAAAACAATGAATAGACATAGAAATGAGGGAAAAAAATCACCAATTCGTACACCACATGAATCCTGTGAAGAATGTACTCGTATTATTGACGAGTCCACCAACCAGAGAATTCCGATAACTTGGAGAAAATTATATTCAACAATCAACCCAGAATACTTCAAAATGTGACGTATTTATACAATAATTACAAAATCATTAAAAAATAGTTGTCTCAACAGGAAATGTATATTTAGCACTAACTAAACAAAATTATCAATCTCTGTAGAGTAATAGGCTAGGTGGAAAACTACATGGATAGGTGGCTCTACTTTGGATAGGTTTGTTGATGAATTGTCCTATTCTTGTGATACGCTGGCTGATGTGTTGGCTAATGTGCTGGCTAGTCCTATAGCTACATCTGAATTACCACTTAGTCTAGTAATTCGAATAGTTTTTCCCATTTTTCTTCATCTGGAAGGGTTAATTTAGTTACATTCTGTTAAATCTCTTCAACCTCAGTATACTTTGTGAATGTTGGCCTTACCATGAAAACGTGATTTATCTCATGCTGGACAAAGAAATTGTTGCCCATTTCTTCTAGGAAATCTCTACTTGTCATGATTCCTTTGATGTTTACAAACTTGGAACTATCCCTTTCTACTTCCTTAAGATTCTTAACATAATCTTCAAGAGTAATAAATTTATCATTAATTACAAATAATTTGGGTAAGCCTTTCTAATTTAAAGCTTCTATCCTGGTGAGAAACCTATTTACTGCAATTTCCAGACTCTGACATTTTTCCTTCAACTGAGTAATAAGATTCATCTTAGTCAGAATCTACTTTACCTCCAAAATTGTTTCTGTCCTGTCATCATTCCTAAGTCATCTAGCTCATACCTATTCTTTGAATTTAGGAACTTGATAATGTTTGCTGATTTGGTAGGCATGTCACCCAATTGTACTCTGATTTCTATGATGATCTCTGTTTCTTTCTTTATCAAGTACTTCTGCTAAAACAATATCTGAATAAATGGCTATATTTCACTCATAGAATTCATAATATATGTCCAAATTTTTTCCGTGGCATGGGCCAAGGTTTGTCCAATAGCTGAATCTCTCTCTGATTTTTGTAGCCTTTCTATCAACCTTTGAGATTTTTGAGCTTCAACAAGATGTGAAGCTTCACTCCTAGTCGTCTAGTCTCGTAGTGCTTTGGCTTGTCCCTGCAATTTTTTATTCTCCTTAATATGAATTAACAAGTCCTCAACAATCTTTTTCAATTGGTCAAAAACCTATGTAGAAGGTGTAGAAGGTGTACTTGATATTGCAGCTGTCGTAGTGGGAATTTCTATGAGAGGTACAACATCTAGAGGAAAGATGGATAGTTTTACACTCTGCTCCTTTTCCTTAATAATTTTATCTAGCTTTGTCTCCATTTGTCTGATTTGATCATTTTATTGCATGATTAATTTCATCATGTCTCCTTTCTGAGTCTCTGATTCTTCAATGTATTTTGTGAGAGGATTTTCAGTTGCTGGAAATTGCAATTTATTTCTTAATGATGCAATGTCAACAGTCTTCTTCTTAATAAACTCATCTATAAATTTCATGTTTTCTGGATCGTAACCCATCTTCACCACTAAATCGTCCAAGGATTAGATCCTAGTACCCTTTGCAAGAGAAGAAATATTCTCCATATTCAACTGAGACAGAATATTAGAAAGTCAAACCTGCAATTTAGAAACAATGATAGTGGTATTGGTTAGAGTGGAATAGATCATTTCACTTGTTTTTTTGTCCATCTCGATTTGGTCAATGGGATGTATATCTTTAGTATCAAACTCAAAATTTGTCTTGTTATAATCTGATGTTGACTTAGGATGTGGTATTTGAGCCTCTAGGAAGGGCATCTACCTCCTCCCTTTCTCTACGTCAAAAGCTAAAAGCAGTCTAATCTGTGAGCTGGAAGTCTACTTCCAAAATAGAGTATAAGTGTTATTCTTAAGAACATCATTATTAATTTTGATTTCTCTAAATCTGTCAAAAATGCTCTTTTCTTTCTCCGCTTGAACAACCTTTGTAGTCTATACTATGTCTTGTTGCTCCTATGGCATTGATGATGTTGTTGGAGATGCAACAAATTTGATGCATTCATGAGAGGATGATGGTGTTTCCTTAACTATCATAGCCATGTAATGTTCTAGATTTTTCTCTAAATTTGATTTAGGATTCAATTTGGTCCTCTTCCTGGATATGATTTTAAACTCCTTCCTTACATTGTCTGTCACTGAAGGTGACTCTTATTCTCTCTATCTGTTACCGGCCTTTTCCTGAGGAATAGGAGTTTGTGAAGTGGAGGTAGAAAAAATCCACTCCTCAGGTTCCTGTATGGTATTATCTGCCCATGTCACCTCGTTCAGATATCTCTCAATTTCAAGCCTCTAGGTATGACTATATGGAGTAGTTTTTCTTCCCACTCTTAATTTAGAAATGATACACATGGGGTCACAATACCATGTGAAACTTAAGCTGAAATTCATCTCCTTGATAATTTTATCTTCTTCTCTGGTTGATCTGCTGGTTCATATAAAAGAACCAATGTGTGCCTTGATCCTAAACTGTGATTTCTTCTTTGCTAAAACAAAGTGTATCTCATCTGAATTAAGCATTTGTCTGATGTATTATAGTGAAAATATCCTCATGGGGAGGTATTTTGGAAATTTGTATGGTGTCAACTAATACCCATACACTCTGATTTCTGTGTAATTCTTGTACAAGTACCAGTCTCTAGTCTTTGATTGCCCTGTTAGGTGAAAAATTCTTTTTATCTCTTCATTTATCCTTGGTTCTGCTGATCTATTTAATACACACATTTCTAGGTGTATAAACTACTCAATGTATTGTTTGTAGGTGAATTCTTCCTGATCCTTCATCCCTAAGGAAGTCCAGAATATGACTGACTGTTCATTGCCTTCTTCATCTAAGTTCTTCCTAGAAAATTTAAACCTATCTGGTTGATAATATATAAACATATAGACCAAATTGAAGTATATTTGAGCACTCCCTGAGTTGGTAACATCAGGAATTGTTCATGAATACTATAAACTAGAAATTGACTGAAATTTAAGATAATAGAAGGATTACTATCTGTGGAAAATAAGGATAGGAAACCTAATATGGGTTCATCTACCCACTTATTAGAATAGTAGCACAAAATACACAAATGATTTGAAAATGAACCATATTGGCCTATATATCACCATTTTTTCATTTTTCAACAGACCATAACTAGAGCTCAGTGTACTTAATCACAAAACCGCAAGAAACACAGTCATTAACACTTCATCATGTTCAAACAAGGCCCCATAGATCCAAGTTTTAGAAAAATTCATTTTCAGGCACAACACCCACCATACTTTTGTTCAAGTACATCCTCTCTTATCACTTAGAAATTCAACTTATTTCCAAAATATTTGTATGAAAAATATGCTTTTACTTGGGGTATTAGTTGCAGGTATTACAAACATCCCAGATCCCCAAAAGTCCCAGCCAAAAAAAGTAAAAGAGTAGGTATCATCCTACTCCGAACATGATAGGATTCCCTAACAATATTTGCATATCATGAAATCATTTCTCCATAAGAATAAAAACCTAGGTTCATTCACCCGAATAAGTTTATCATCACCCTATGTTGCACATGATAAACACCCTTGCAGGTCGGTAGAGCCTCACCATCCATGGAATAAAACACCCATTCCAACCGCATGCTAAGGTTTGGAGCCATGGCCATAAACCTCGTCCCAAGAACCACTTTATGTTCACATGCCCACCATCAAACAACAAGTCAAAGTTTTACCCATTTCATGTTAAAACCCCTATTCCTGAGCCACCACTCTTTACAAGGTGAATCAACAAAAAACACATCACCATGTGTCATGTTTGGCTTATTACACCCCCATGAGCATAACCCATTTACGAAATTTCATCCTCCTCATCGCCCTCGCATTGATACCAACCAATGGGGCCCTAACCATCAGCAAAATACACTGCTAACAACATCGTGCAAGATTATTCATTATAATGGGGCACCCATATCCATGCTTGTACATCAAAACCACTTTCATATTCTTTTGGAAAGTTTACAAAGATATTTTTAGGAGAAGACTCCCACCAACCCATTTACATTTATTACCTGGAATAAGTCCCTAATAACCCTTGGTCGAAGCTGCACATTCTTTACCACAACCATCCATGAGAATCACAACAAGAATTTACCCACCTTGGGCGTCCTACTAACCCCAAGGGTTTCCCCATCAGAAATTTCTATGACTGCTGCCAATCACATTGACAATTTTGACCTTAGGACACTTAACCACCACCATCAGTTATAGCCATTTCTCTTCCCAATGCCTCGTTAACCCATCACATTATTCCATGCTACATCAGAAACCATGGTCCCTTGGATCAACACTCACTCTAACCATTTGATGCTTCCATATTTTTGACTTCAATAACTATTTTCCATGAAGAAAGTGGTACCTTGGATGAATCTTCACCTCAATCGGGGCATCCTCGAATGGAACAATGGGAATCGTCATTGCCTATTGATGTCATTGACCCTCTTAACATGTGACATAAACATAATTTTTCGTGTCCAATACGGTATCGTACTTCATAACCGTTGCACTCTGTCACACTTTGTCAAAGACGTGTATACCAGTAGGCATGACTTTCAGCAATGCTTACACAGGAAGCTATCCAACGGTCAAAGACTCATGTATCCATTGAGCATGTTCTCTAAACGTGCCATGCATGTGGGTACCACATTAAACCTTTTTGTTCAAAGAAAAAACGCCCCCGAGGACATCAACAATCATTGTCATCAACCAGCAATAGGTCACCAACTACAAAATGTGACATGATAGAACAAATATCTGTCAAATTAGCTTAACTAGTCAAACATCACAAGCATGGTTTCTTTTTTATTTAAGATGCGGGGTATCCCAACTTAGTTCCAAAGCAAGTTACTCTCTCTCTCTCTCTCAAAAGGATCACACAGAAGAGAAATAATAATGTATTTCAGTTGTACAATTCTTCCTCGAAATCATACACTAGGGGGAAACTGTTAACACCATAAATTTGTATAGGAAATGACATTAAAAATGTCAATAAGAAGGTACATATGAATATTTTTAGAGAAGGAATACATTAGAGCAGACTAAAATTTATTTTTTCCTAAGGTTCAGATGGAAATTAATGGAAAGCCCACCTGCATCAACAAATTTTTTCACACAATGCGGCTATTCCTTCGATAGTTGCATGGTACTAAATATGGCAGAATGTCACCATCACAAACCAATTGGAATTTGTGGTTAAGATGATTCTCCAACTAGTATTGTCAAGGACAACCATATTTTAGGCACCTTGAGGAGTAAATGTAGCCCACAAAGGAATACCTCCTCCACTCTTGTCTCACTATCCATATGGGGCCAAGAGAAGAGGGAAGAATTCAAAAAATATCTATATAAGCCAACCTTTGGAAGAAGAATTGGAGACACATTGTTATGCTAGAAAAATTTCTTCATAGAAAACTAGCTTGCATAGTCCAACAACAGAGGAATTGGAAGGACTCATATGTTGTCCAACCATCATCTCAGTCCAAGAGAGAGAGGTTGACCACTTGATATTGATATACCATCCTTTGAGAGAGGGAAGAGATGCTTGCAGGAAATCGAGGGAAGAAAACCTCCTTGTTTTAAGTATTTGGCCTCCATAGCTCAAAGGACCCTCTTCAAGTGTTTATCATTATATATTTTTTATCACCAATACCTAATAAAGGGATGATTCTCCACTTGTCTTGTTAGGTTGTTTTCTCCATTGAGATTTTGTATTTTTCATCTTGTGTTTTGTTTTGTTCTTAGTGTTGTATGTTTAGTTTTCCCTCAAACTTAGTTTACATTATGTCGAATTTTCTCCACTAATAGTAGACAATCATTTTTCTCTATGACCTTGTGCAGGTAGCAGCCATCTTTCCAAAAAAGTGTATTTCATACACCCTTGCGCCAAATACACTACGACATTGGTGATAACATGTGGTTACATTTATAGAAATATCACCTCAAAGGGCACCATAAGAACCTCATACTACTTCAATCTGGTACTTAAATAATCATAAAATTTGTGGGTGAAAATTATTTGGAATTTAAGATAATTTTCCTTTTCCTTGGCTTGCACCCAATGCAAAGTTGCTTTGACCATATTTTCTACCTTTGTTGGACACTTGTAGTCAACTAAGAAAATTTTCCCCATAAAACTCAATCGTGAATACATTGAATAGGATACAATGGATCAGATGAAGGCCACCAAGACAAAAGATGGCTTCCAACAACACAAATAAGTCTATTGCATTATTAAAATAGGGAAACTTCTTCATCACGGTAATTGGTTCACAAAGAACCTAATTCAAAATAAATTTTCCCGTCTAAATTGGGAAATTCATGAAATGGAAATCATTAGTTCCTAAATGGTGAGGAATAATATACGTTGATATTTGCGGCTACCCATATCTTCCATTGTATTAATAGTTCTCTATCTTCTTGGAAAATTTCCTATGATTTTTGGGTCCCAAATTTTTGGGGTTTTTGTAAGGCCTTAAATGATGTTTTTTATTTTAATTTTGTAGGACTATGATTTCCATGGTATACCCTAGCCCCAGTCAAAAGTTGTACTACTTTAATGTATCTTTCTAACGAGCTATCATGAACCAAAAACATATATTATATCCAAAAATTGTGCCCCTAGGAACTTGATGATCAATATTGTAACAAAGTTATGACGTAAAGATGCTAGGTTATGAATTTGAAATTATCTATAACAAGAGAACATGGCAGTGCACTATTATAAAAGAAAAATTAGTGGGGGTTGTTTTCCTCCTCCAAAAGTGGAAATGGGGGGGGGGGGGGGGTGTGGGGGGGGTAGCCTTAGGGGCTATTTTTGAAACATCCTTTCTCTCCCCCCGCACCCCTTCGCCACCCAAAAAAAAGGAATTGCCTCTAAAATTTAATCCTTATAGGGGTAACTTTTAATAGATACCAAATGGTTCTAAAAGTGGATTTTTGGGGATGGTTTGGAACCCCCACTTAAAAAGTGACTTTTAGAGACACACCATCCCCCCCACAAAACAAAAAACAAAAAAAAAACCTCTAAAATTCAAGCCTTTTAGGGTTGATTTTTGAAGAGCTATGAACCCCCCCCCCCCCCCTCACCCCCCTCTTCCATTGTCTCAATAATTCTTTATCTTCTTGGAAATTTTCCTATAATTTCTGGGTCCCAAATTTTTGGGGTTGTTTTAAGGCCTTAAATGATGTTTTTTTTAATTTCGTAGTACTATTATTTCCATGGTATACCCTATCCCTTCTTAGAAGTTTTACTACTTGAATGGTTCTTTCTAACGAGCTATCATGAACTAAAACATATATTATATTCAAAATTTGTGCCCCTAGGAACTTGATGATCAAAATTGTAACAAATTTGGGTCATAAAGATGATAGGTTATGAATTTTAAATTATCTATAATAAGAGAACATGGTGGTGCACTATTACCAAAAAAAAATAAAAAAATAGTGGGGGTTGTTTTCCTCCTCCAAAAGTGGAAATGACGGCGGGGGGGTTAGCCTTAGGGGCAATTTTTGAAACCCCCTCCCCCCTTCCCCACCCCAAAAAAAAGAATTGCCTCTAAAATTCAATCCTTAAAGGGGAAACTTTTAATAGATACAAAATGATACCAAAACAGGCTTTTTGGGGATGGTTTGGAACCCCCCTTAAAAAGTGACTCCCCCCAACAAAAAAAACAAAAAAAAATGGCCTCTAAAATTCAAGCCTTTTAGGGTCGATTTTTGAAGAGCTATGAACCCCCCCCACAGGAATTTTCAAGGGCATTAGGAGCCACGTTCATATCACCTTTTGGTGGAATTAGGATCCCCCCTTGTAGAAAATTTTGGGGGCGTTAGGAGCCCCTATCATTGAAACATATAACGAGGGTTTAAAACCCCCATTGTAGAAACTTTCGGGGGAATTAGGAGCCCTACCCCCCCCCTTCCCATACTATTTTTTGGGGCCATTAAGATACCCCATTGAAGCAAATTTTTCGAGCATTAGCAACCTCCCTCGTAGTAGAATTCAAGGGCATTAGGAGCCCCCCTCATGTGAGGGCAACATTGTCACATAACGTTACATTTAAAAATAATAAAATATTACTTATTTTAATAAATTTAAAAATACTAATAAAAAATATCAATTCCCGCTATAGACAAAATACTTAAACTTCCACCTTAAGTTTACATCAAACTTTATAGGAAGAGATAAAGTAATTGATAATAAAAAATATATATATCTTCTAACATGAGGGAGATATGCAATTCCTTCACTACTTCATATGGAGTTAAAAAATGGGATGTAAAAAAAAGTTGTGGTCTCTCTATGAGAGTAAAGTAACAATAGTGTAAGTTCAATACTAACCTACATTGCTTGAATAATGTAGAGATGCTCCATGGTTTTACCAAAACCTTATATAAATCCACCTCAACACTCATAGTATGTTTGATTAGTTTCTTTTCCATTATAATGAACTATTAACATATATTATCAAGATTCTCATATTTTTTCATCTTGTATTCACTAAATAATTTGATAGTAAAAGTATTAGTCCCTATATAGGACTAAAATGTAACAACTTAGAGAGGAATAAAAGAGTATATTTTTTTTGTTCCATGGTATAAGTATAAGTAAATATATATAAAGAGAACCGTGAAATATAAAAGAAATATAAGGGAATATAAGCCTCACTTACTAATATTGATTTAAAATATTAGAACAATTATATTAATAAATGTGGTTGATATAAGTCATAGGCTACAACTTAATTATACATTGATACATAAATAAAAAAATTAAACAAAGTCACAAGTTTGCACTAAATCAATTCTTTGTAAAAATAAGGTCATAAGATTACTATAAATCTCGATTAAAAACAAATAGTATTCTAGTTAAAAGTGACTAACTAATCATAGAAAGGCTTTGTTTCTACATTAACATATATTATCAAGATTCTCGTATTTTGTTTTATCTAGTATTCACTAAATAATTTGACACTAAAAGCATTAGTCTCTATGTAGGACTAAAATGTAACAACTTAGAGGAGAATATTATTACTGCAAAATTATTAGTGAATTCCAAGAACAAAAATATAAGAAATATCACCATCCCCATAGTGGATATCCATTACAACAAATTATGTGTATTTTTTTAATATATAAATAATAAAAATTTCAAATAAATATAATTTAATTAATTAATTAATTATGCATTATTATTGATGGATGGTTCTCAGAGGTTTAGTAGAACTATGGAGCATCACCCCTTAATCAAGGAACATTTCAAATTCAATCAAACTAGTTCGCATTGTACTATAGGAGATGTTACTTCATCACCTAAATTAAGTGGAAGGTTTAGTGAAACTATGGAGCATCACCCTTTAAGCAAGAAAATTTTCCCACTCAAGCGAACTAGTACACATTTCATTTCAGTAGAAGTTAATTCATCACCTAATTTGAGTGGCTTTTCAAGATGATCTTAGAATATATATAACTTCATAAAAGGGTTGAATTTTTAGTTTCATTTTATAAGTATAAGGAAATATATATAAATATAAGGAAATATATATATAAAGAGAATATTGAAATATAAAATAAATATAGGGGAATATAAGGATATCTACTAATACTGACTTAAAGTACTACCACAACTATATTAATAATTTTGGTTGATATCAGTTATAGGCTACAACTTAATTAATAGATATATTGATAAAAAAATGAAAAAGTAAATAATGTCACAATCTTACATTAAATAAATTCTTCATACAAACAATTTTACAAGGTTACTATAAATCTTTATTAAAACATACAGTATTCTAGTTAAAAGTGACTAATTAATCATAGAAAGGTTTTGTTATAAGCAAATAACTAATCATAGAAACTTTCTAAAACCAAAAACCATGAGATAAAATGCATTGCAACACAAGTCCTCAAAATATAGAAGCACAAAATTCGTTACCTTTTTTTTTTTAATTTTATTTTGTTCACTCTTCTCCCTCCATCTTTTGAGATCTTCCAAAAACTTTGGCTCAACTCCTCACAACTAGCAAGGTATGCCTCATGATACCATTTAATGTCTTTGAATTATTATGATTAGCATTGCGTCAATGCATATTCCTTCCATAGTAAAGCATCAAGATGTTGTTTTCCAATGCATACACTAGATCCCCACATTGGGTTACCAACCATAATGTTTTTTGGTTCAACATCGTTTCCACTACATTGCTGAAGAAAAATTGTCTATTGCACTACTTCCAGAGGGGCAATGTAGTGGAACCTATGCTCAACCATGATAACATTATGTTTGGTAACCCAATGATAAAGTGGGGATTGATGCTTTACTACAATTATCATTGAATAAAAGCCAATCTCAATACTTCAAAGATCTAGAATTATATAATCAGGCATACCTTGCTGGGTGTGAGGTGTTTGAGCCAAATATTTTAAAAGAACTCAAAATATGGAGGGAGAAAATTTAAACCAATAAAATTAAAAATGAAACTACGTATGTGCTTCTAACTTTGGTGGAGGAATTATTGATGGCAGTATGGGTGCAGGAGTTAAGGAGAGTTGTTCAAACTTTTGTACAATGTTCTCTAACTCTGGAGGAATTTGTTCCAATTCCTTATTTTCACTCTCATTCATAAAATTTATGAAATCTGTTTAATAAAACTTTGTAAAATGCACATTCGGAAGCAAAATGCCTTTTTACCATTCAAACCATGATAACTCACATATACCAATGTCTTAATACCCTTCGGGAGTATAATTTCTGATTTTTAAAATAGTGCTTTAAACCCTTTCGGGAACATAATAATTTATTTTCAACCAAGGTTTATAACCCTCTTAGGAATGTAATAATTCCCTTTGAAAACAATGTTTAAAACCTTTCGGGAGTGAATATTTCAACCCTTGGCAATATCATATTAAACTATGCTTTAAACAATGTTAAAGCCTTTTGGCCCCACATATAATTAGATTTCAAATGCTAATGAAGTTTCATTTTGTAAAACTTCGGGCCCATACCTTGGATTAACTCCCCCACAGCTTCTAGCACGATTACTGTCGGATCTCCACTGATCCTGATCGGACGGCATTCACATTCAATCGACCCTCGAACCTTATCACTCTATAATCACACGAAATGGTCGGTATTGACACTGTGACGTGTCAAATTCTTATTCGATCGCATTGAAAATGAATAAAACCGCCACCATCCCAAAAGCGGTGCGAACACAGTATAAGTGGTTTCCAAAAACCACTAACCTTCAACTTCGTTTTAAATGCACATTTAAACACGACTTCTCACTGTTTTTCGGTTTAAACTTCAACTCCACTTGGAAACCCTCGTTTCCACAGCAATTTAATAAACATGGATCGATTGTCACCACCAGATCTCAAAACAAAACCTCGAATTTCTTCAAACTTTCCAACCCTTATACAAAGGTTAATAACTAGATAAATAGAGACTTCTGTCGATTATTCAATCTCCGGAAATAAACCATAATCACTTCAATTTCTTCTAAATTTCTCACACAGAAGCAAATATACTTATGGATTTATACACAGAATCTCATAATCTAATGAATTTATGAAGGTGAGACCCTCTGGGAAACTGCCAAGTAATAACAGATGCTTGAAATTTTGAAATTTTTATTAAAACAGAGGAAAAACCTCTCAGTCGACTCTACTACGGCCAAATTCAAAATTCCTCCTATTCAGAGGTTACAATTTATAGTCCTTTTACATAACCATTGACCTATTCTTAAGGATCAAATTTATTCAATTTTAGACAAATCCTAATTACACAATATTTTCCTAAATTCTATCAACTAAAGCTAAATATGCTGAAACAAATCTAAAGCTGTTCAGCCTCCCTAGATACTAGTTCAACCCTATCTAGTAAAGTTGTAAATTGACAGCTAAAGGTACCAACACCTTTGCTTGCAAATTTTTTTTGGATTTTTGGAATAATTAATGAAGCCTTTTGTCTCTAAGCCTTATACCCCTGCATCAGACTCCCGAGGACAGAAATATTCATGGGCTCCTGTCCATGAGCTCCTTCACAGAACTGCCTAGTTTCTGCAGCACGGTTTCTGTCATCCAGGAAGCATCTTCAATTGGTTGATCCTTCCACTTGATCAAGTACTGAAAATACTCTTGTCCTCTAGTTCTCTTAAACACCTTCTTGTCTAAGATCCTCTCTGGCTGTAAGGTCTTTACTGTGGGTAACTGTTTTACCCAATCAATATGTTCTCTATCTTTTGGTCTGTCATCTATGCCACCATCTTCTTAGCTATACAAATCAACAACATTGAATATTGGAGAAATTCCAATATTAGATGGTAATTCAATTTCATAGGCATTTGCAGAAAAATTTCTCAATATCTTGCATGGTCCTATCTTTTTGAATTTTAACTTGTTATACTGCTTCTTTGGAAATTTTTCTTTCCTTAAGTGTGCTAAAATCAAATCACCAACTTCAAAATTAACTTCCTTTTTTCTCAAATATTCTCTATTCTTGTACTTTATGCTGTTGTCTTGTAGCTACTGCTTTACCCGCTCATGTATTGCTTGTATTTCTGAAGTAAACTCTTCTCCTTCAACAATTCTCATTTCTACTTTTCCCAAGTTTCTCAATTCAGATACTCCCCTTCGGTGCATTCCATAAACTATATGGAATGGACTTTGTCCTTTACTTCTGTTAGGTGAATCATTATATGCATATTCTGCCTGTGGTAAAATATGATCCCACTGTTTAGGATGTTCTCCTGCAAGACTTCTCAAAAGATTACCCAAACTTATGTTCACTACTTCAGTCTGCCCATCAGTCTGAGGGTGATAAGCTGAGCTGAAACTTAGTTTAGTAACAAGCTTCTTCCACAATGTCCTCCAAAAATGACCAACAAACCTGGTATCTCTATCAGAAACAATACTTTTAGGTAACCCATGTAATTTGATAATCTCTTTGAAAAACAAATTGGAAACATGAGTAGCATCACTGGTTTTATAGCATGGAATAAAATGTGCCATTTTTGAAAATATGTCAACTACAACATAAATCGCATCATTCCCTCTCTGTGTCTTAGGCAATCCTAAAACAAAATCTATACTTACCATATCCCAAGGTCTGTCTAGAATAGGTAATGGAATGTACAAACCTGCATTTTAACTTTTCCCTTTAGCATACTGACAAATTTTACAATTCTTCACTTACCTTTCCACTTCAGATCTCATCTTTGGCCAATAATAAAAATGACTTAATTTATCATAAGTCTTATCAACACCAAAATGTCCAAAAAGTCCACCGCTATGCTTTTCACTGATTAAATTTTCTCTCATGGAACAATTTGGCATGCACAATTGATTTCTTTTGAATAATAAACCCTCTTGCAAGAAATAATATAACCACTGACTTCTGTCTATCAAAACAGGATTACATCATGCTTCAAATGTTTCTTTGAAATCCAAATCTATTTTATATAGTTCTTTAAGAAAATCAAAACCTAACACTTCAATTTGACTTTCTTGAACAAGAATGCTCTTCCTGCTCAAGGCATCATCTACCTTGTTTGCTTGAGCACTTATATGCTTCAATAAAAAGTTAAAAATTTGAATATATTCAACCCATTTTGCATGTTTTTGATTCAATTTAGGCTACTGCATAATATACTGTAAAGCATGATTATCTGAATATAGAAAAAATTCTTTAGACATTAAATAATGTCTCCACTTCTTCAATGACTGTACAATTGCATAAAATTCTTTTTCATAAGAAGAGTACTTTCTTCTTGTCTCATTTAGTTTCTCACTGAAATATGCTACAGGTCTATCTTCTTGACTTAATACAACCCCAATAGCTTCTCCACTGGCATCACATTTCACTTGAAAAGGCTTAGTAAAACCAGGCAAAACTAAGACAGGTTTCTCAGTTATGTTTTGTTTAAAAAATTGGAAATTCCTTTCAGCTTCAGCAATCCATTTGAATGGTTGTTTGTCCTTATTTATGGTTTCAATGATAGGTGCATTGATCTTGCTAAAATTCCTTATGAATTTCCTATAAAAACTAGCAAGTCCATGGAAACTTCTTACCTCAAAAACATTTTTAGGTGAAGGGCACTCCACAATTGCCTTTATCTTCTCTAGATCCATTTTTAATCCTGCAACAGAAACAACAAAACCTAGATATACCAATTCTTCTTTCATGAATGAACATTTCTTTAAATTTATCAGCAACTTATCTTGATGTAATTTCCTTAAGACATAATTAAGATGTCTCAGGTGTTTATTTGTTTTTTTGTACATTAATATATTATCCAGATATACTATTGAAAATTTACCAATATATTCCTTTAATACTTCATTCATGAGCCTCATAAAAGTGTTAGGTGCATTTGATAAGCCAAAAGGCATTACCAACCATTCATACAATCCCTCATTTGTTTTAAAGGTTGTTTTCCATTCATCACCTTCCCTTATCCTAATTTGATGATACCCACTTTTCAAGTCTAATTTTGAAAAATATCTTGCTCCACTCAAACAATCCATCAGATCTTCAATTCTAGGTAAAGGAAATCTATACCTAATTGTTATTTTGTTGGTTGCTCTTGAATCAGTGCACATTCTCCAACCTCCATATTTCTTTGGACTTAACACTATAGGTACTGCACAAGGACTCAAAATTTCTCTGATCAAACCTTTGTCAACCAATTCCTGCACTTGCTTTCTGATTTCTTCATTTTCTGTAGGAGTCATTCTATAAGTTGCTTTTTTTGGCAGATTTGATCCTGGAATCAAATCTATCTGATGGCTGATTCTTCTTATAGGTGTTAATTCATCAGGCAAATCATCCACAATAATATCACAATAATTCTCCAACATTTCTTGAATTTCAATTGGCAAATCAGAAATTTTAGTAGAAGTAAATACTACCTTAGGTTTGCAAACTAAAGAAAAATTTACCTCTTCATCTTCAATCTTCTGTAAGTATTCTTTTCCACTCAACAATAAAGCCTTAGGATCAGACTTTTTACTTGATGCATCTCCTTCTTCCATAGGTAACAATGTTTGATTCATACCATCTTTGAAAAACTTGTAAGTGTTTCTCTTCCCATCATGTACTGCTGCTCTATCATACTACCAAGGTCTACCCAGTAATATGTGACAGACATCCATAGGCATTACATCACACATGATTTTATCTTTTTAGCTGCCCATCTGCAATTCTATTTCACACTGTTCTTTTACAATCAACTGATGTCCCTTCTGAAGCCATGACACCTTGTAGGATGTTGGATGTTCCCTTGTCTTCAATTTCAACTTCTCTATCACCTCTGTAGAGACCAAATTATCTGTACCACCACTATCAATTACCAATTGATAGCATTTCCCTTGAACTTTGCACACAGTTCTGAACAAAGTCTTTCTCTGTGTTGTTTCAGCAACTTCCTTTTTTTGTTTCAACAAAACCTTGTTAACCACCAAAGATTCTCCTTTCTCTGGCACAATTTCTCTCTCTGTTTCAAGCAACTTTGCTGCTTCTTCTCCAGTCTGAGAAACAATTTCATTTCTCTGGTTTGTCCCCACATTCTCTTTATCTGGACATTTAAAGGCTCTATGTCCTAATTTGTTACATCTGTAACATCTCACTTCTCTTCCTCTACTTCTACCTCCTCTTCCTCTATAAGAACTGCTTCTACCACTTGTATCACCTTCTGTGGGTGCATACTGAGGTGACTTGTTGCTAGCTCCATCTGTTGGTGTCGTAGATCTTCCTCTACCACCTTGACTTCCATCTCGAAAAGTACCTCTTCCTTTGGCAAATTGCTTTCTTATGAGTTTTTCTTCAGCTTTTAAGGCCATCTGGTAAGCCTTTTCTACTGTCTTAGGAGACAATATACTTATCTCATCTTGGATCTCCATTCTGAGACCATTGATGTACTTGGCAATCTTCTCTGGTGTATCTTGAATTTGTCCTACTCTTATGTTCACTTTGTAAAACTCTTATGTGTATTCTTTCATTGTCATTAATCTCTGTCTAAGATTCTGCATTTGTCTAAATAATGAAATCTGATAATCACTAGGAAAAAACTTACCTCTCAGCTTTGCCACCATTCTGTTCTAATTCTTGATTGGCTACTTACCAACTCTCCTTCTCTCTACTTGCACTCCATCCCACCAAAGTGTTGCATGTCCTTTCAACCTTGTGACAAAAAAATTAACTCTATTTTCTTCACCCATCTCTTCATAACCAAAGCATTTATTCATTTCATTGATCCAGTCTATCAAATCTTCTGGATTCAATCCTCCTTCAAAAGCTGATACTTCAAGTCTAGGCTTGGATGTAGATCCTAAAACTGATTTAAAGAATCTCATATTAGGAGTAAGCTCAACATTTTCTTCTTCTTCTTCAGCTTCAGGTTCACTGACATCTTCAGGATCTGTTCGTTGTCCTGTTTCAATTGCTTCCAATCTGGCTTGGATCTACTGCATAGTTGCTAATACTTTAGCATTTGCAACTGGCCTACCTCTTCTTCTACCAGCAACACCTCTACCAATTCTAATAGCCATACTGGATTTCTTTTTCTGATTTGGTGAAGCTTTTTCAGTGTCTAACAAATTCTCTAAAGATGGCTCTGATACCACAAATGATGGCAGTGTGGGTGCAGGCGTTAAGGAGAGCTATTCAAAATTTTGTACAATGTTCTCTAACTCTGGAGGGATTTGTTCCAATTCCTTATTTTCACTCTCATTCATCAAATTTATGAAATATTATTGATAAAACTTTGTAAAATGAACATTCGGAAGCAAAATACCTTTTTACCATTCAAACCATGATAACTCACATAAACCAATGTTTTAATACCCTTCGGGAGTATAATATTTGATTTTTAAAACAGTGCTTTAAAGCCTTTCAGGAACATAATAATTGATTTTCAACCAAGGTTTATAACCCTCTTGGCAATGTAATAATTCCCTTTGAAAATAGTGTTTAAACCCTTTCAGGAGTGAATATTTCAACCCTTGGCAATATAATATTAAACTATGCTTTAAATAATGTTAAAGCCTTTTGGCCCCACATATAATTGGATTTCATATGTTAATGAAGTTTCATTTCATAAAACTTTGGGTCCATACCTTGGATTAACTCCCCCGCAGCTTCCAGTGTGATTACCTTCAGATCTCCACCGATCATGATCAGACGACATTCGCATTCAATCGACCCACAAACCTTATCACTCCAAAATCACGTGAAATGGCTAGTATTGACACCGTGACATGTCAAATTCTTATTCGATTGCGTTGAAAACGAAGAAAACTTCCACCATCCCAAAAGTGGTGCGAACACAATATAAGTGGTTTCCCAAAACCACTAACCTTGAACTTTGTTTTAAATGCGCATTTAAACATGATTTATCACTGGTTTTCGGTTTAAACTTCAAATCCACTTGGAAACCCTTGTTTCCGCTGCAATTCAATAAACATGGATCAACTGTCAGCACTAGATCTCAAAACAAAACCCCGAATTTCTTCAAACTTTCCAACCCTTATACAAAGGTTAATAACTAGATAAAGAGAGACATCTATCGATTATTCAATCTCGGGAAATAAACCATAATCACTTCAATTTCTTCTAAATTTCTCACACAGAAGCAAATATACTTATGGATTTATACACAGAATCTCATAATCCAATGAATTTACGAAGGTGAGACCATCCGGGAAACTGCCAAGTAATAACAGATTCTTGAAATTCTGCAATCTTTATTGAAACAGAGGCAAAACCTCTCAGTCAACTCTACTACGGCCAAATTCAAAATTCCTCCTATGCAGAGGTTACAATTTATAGTCCTTTTACATAACCATCGACCTCTTTTTGAGGATCGAATTTCTTCAATTTTAGACAAATCCTAATTACACAATATTTTCCTAAATTCTATCAACTGAAGCTAAATATGCTGAAACAAATCTAAAGCTATTCAACCTCCCTAGATACTAGTTCAGCCCTATCTAGTAAAGTTGTAAATTGACAGCTAAAGGTACCAACACCTTTGCTTGGAACATTTTTTTGAATTTTTGGAATAATTAATGAAGCCTTTTGACTCTAAGCCTTATGCCCCTACATCATTGATGTTGCAATGCATTTGATCTCATGGGGTTTAATTTTAGAATGATTTTATGATTAATTAGTGACTTACTGAAACTTTCCATGATTATTTAGTGGCTTTTAACTAGAATGCCATATGTTTTTAACACCATAACTTTGTGACTATTTTTTATAGAGAATTCATTTATAGTAAGATTGTGACTCTGTTTATTTCTTTATTTATGTATTAGTGTATCTATTAATTAAGTCGAAGCTTAAAAGATACATCAACCATATTATTAATGTACTTATGCTAGTTGAAAAATAATATAAAATTAATACTAACTTAAAAAATACTCTATATAAATTAAACACTAAATTAAGCACTTATACTTATTTTCAATAGTGATAGTCATTGTTTTCTAGACCTCTAGAATAGTTAAGATATTATTCATATAACAAATGTCAACTCCAAAAAAAAATAAAACTAATATAAGTCTATCGTGGAGGGTAAAACAACCCCAATAACATTCAATTAGGATTGAATTCATGGAACATCAAATCACTCATTCAACCTGCCCATTGAACCAAGGAAACGAATGCAAAAAACACATATTGTTGAAGGGCTCCAAAGTATCCATTGCCATCACACTCCATAATAAATAGTTTCAATTTAAATTTAAAAAAAAAACTTCAAATAAATAATATTAATTAATAAATATTGAAAGATATTAGATAAAAACATTTTAATAAATTGAACGAGATTAGAAAAAAACATCTTAATAAAATAATTTAAAGATTTAATTTAGAAGAGGCATGGCAATCCTGGTGGAACTCTACCTCTACAAACAAAGCCAAAAGCCTCCCTCTCCTCATCTGTTGGGGCATATGGCTGGCCAGGAATGCATCTATATTCAATGATCAACCCCCAAACTGGCATTTTATTATGTCCAACATTTTATCTAGGTTCTCTTGCATCCCCGAAGATGACCCTCCCAGACCTTCTCAGAATATCATTCCTGAGACCATCAATTTCAATTTACCTTGGGCTTATTTTGATGGATTTGCACAACCAATGGGATGCGGGGGAGGTGCTCTTCTACACCTCTCTCATCAGTGCTCTTATAGAATCAAGATGGGTCTGGCACCCAGATCTAACAATTATGATGAGCTTATCACTCTTCAACATCTACTTTAGTTTGCATTAGAGCATAACATCCTTCACCTACAAGTTTTTGGAGATTCAAAAATCATCATAAATTGGTTCAACAAATCAGCATCATGTCATGTTCACACACTTCTTTCTATATTGGAAAATATTTGGCGTTTGAAAGATCAATTCTCATATATCTCTTTATCTCATATATACAGGGAATGCAACAACATTTCTAACAAGCTTTTCAAGGAGGCAGCGGTCCAACACAGGGGGCTCTGCCACATAGAGGAGCAGAATGACACACAACACTTTAGTTATTACCATAGTCCATTCATAGATCAGCCTGATATTGCAAAACAGCAGATCTGATTTTGACTAAATTTTGACAGCATTGAACGACGATATGGATATATCCGGTTTTAATTATTGTAATTATTGTAATTATGCTACTTTAAGACTTTTATGTACACCCCAATGGGGAATTTTGAGGAACTAAATGCAGATGACAATTGTCACAAAATGCATATGCAATGCATCTACGACATGTAATTTTCAAAATTAATGAAAAGTATGATTTTTCCTTCGGAAAAAAATAATAATTTAAAGCTTTAAATAAAAAATTACTTCACTGAAAAATCCACTAAATAACTTCAAATAATTTAATCAATACCATGGAGGAAGACTAAGGGGTAAATTCGAAAAATAAGAATAAATTAATGAGAACCAAATACTAGCATGTATGTATATTAGACAGAAGAGGATGACAAAGTGAACGGAGCAAGAATCAGAAAATGAAACTTTTAAACGTAGATTGTTGCGATCACAAATTTAGAGAATTAGTGGTGTGTAAAGACACCATTGATTTTATCCCCATGATCATGAGCACGAACTTGAAACCTAAAGGAATAAAACTTTAAAATGTAGATTGTTGTGATAAAAAATTCATACAAGTAGCAGTGTTTAAAGAGTCTAGATACATCTTAACTTCGTATCTACCAAGCACAAAGAGGGACCAAATATTGTTTCACTATAAACAAGTCTTATTTGATCCTTCTGGACACTTGGTAGATCCAAAGTTAATATGGATCTAGGTTTGTTTAATTTCTCCTTTTAAATAGAATACATTCCACATGAATACCATGGGTCAATACCATGGGTTCTCAATACCATGAATCAATACCATGGCCATTATTATTGTTTTATTTTTCTAATTTTTTTTTTAGTATAATTTTTACATTATATTAAATTAAAATTTTTATTCAATTTTTTTTTAATCTAATTCAATTTATTTTTTATGTAATTTGAAACATTACATTACATCTCCCGTATCCAATTGATCACAAGACAAATTTTCATTGGAGTCTTCTTTCCTTCCATTGTAAAAACCATAGGTTCTTATATACCTAATGTTTGAAAACCACCTATAACTTGACTCATTCATGTCTACGTCAATGGCCTATATCCTTTTGAACCATAAAACTTGCAAAAAAATTCAATTAAGTTTATTTAAATTGATTGGAAGAAGTAATTATTATACTCCCTAGTCAAATTAATTAGGTGATCCATAATTAATATCTATTTAAATTAGTAATTTGTTTTTTCAATATTTGTTTTTTTCTAATTTGATTGAGCCAAAATGTTTTAATTAATAGTTATATTTATATTATTTTTATTTTTATAACGTAATGGGTTTTTACAACATCTCTTCCATACTACACGAACACAAAAATATGATAAAAATAAATTAAAATAAATTAAAATAAATTATTATTTTTTTCTCATAGATCAGAGTCATAAATGTTTGGTCCATGCCTTTCAAACCACCCAATGGGGTTGATCATGAGTACTAAGATGTGGACTCTGTTATAAGAAAAAAATTAAATAGAGTAAAGATGCAAAGAATTATAAAAGATAAATCTAAATTATTCACCATCAAATGTCTAAATTATATTAAAATAATTTATAAAAACAATAATTTATCAAATTTCTCATCTTGTTCTGATGATGAATCACATTGCATGCGACAAAATCTACTTGAATGTGATTTTTATATAAATATTTTATACACAATTTATTCAATTTTTGAATCAATAAAATATTAAGAATGTTGGAAAATATTTTTGTAATAATTATATCAAGAAAATGTCTTTCACGCTTTAGAACCATCTACGAATACGATTAAAATAAAAATTTCCAAAAATAAATATAGATTTTTTTGTTTGGTCAAACTTAAATAATAAAAATAATACATATAATTAATATTTGTAAAATATTTTTATTGTAAAATTATCTATGTGTGTGTGTGTGTGTGGCATGGTATTTTCTCTTGGTAAAGTCTATTTACAAGTTAATAACATCCATGGTAAAGTTTGGGGGAATATCCATTGTTAAAAATATTGTTATAGTGTAAGTTTATGGTAAGTATTATTTTTTTATGTAATTATTAATTAAATTTAAATATGGTGAGAATAAATTGAATCTTAATTTTTAGCTACTATTTATATGTTATATATTTTAATGCGATATATTGGTTTAGATACATCTCAAAAATAATTATAATATTTTTTATTTTCTATTGAAATAAAAAAATCTTATAAAATTAAATTAAATTAAAAAAAATAAATTATAAAATATTTTGATTGTGAAATGAGCTATGGTTTTTGGACATGTGGTATTGATAATCCATGCTATTGGCCCATGGTATTGTAAAAAATCTTATTTACAAGTTAATAATATCTATTTTAAAGTGACTATGAATATACATGGTACAAAATATTGTTATATTATATGTTTATTGATATGCCTTTAAACTAGATATGATTTAAGGCCCATGCGACCATCCTTTTGCATTTTCAGCCTTTCCTTGTGTGCTTGATAATGTCTTTTTCAACTTTAATATGTTATTAGGAGAGTTAAGAGATAATTGTTATATCTTTTGTTCCTAATGCATTAAATGTGCATGATATTGAGAATTTATTATGCCAATCACACATGAGTCCAAAAGGAGAAGATTATGGGGATCCTTTCTTGTTATAGGTTAATTAAAAATCGGTTGGCTCAAGGACATTCATTACCTACTTGTGGTTGCGAAGACTCCAAGGAAATAAATCCACATTTTTAGGGATTTTGGAGGGAGGCAGTCCTCCCTTCAGGATTCTATTCTTCAAGCGTGTTTTATATAAATAAGGGGCCTTAACATCCTATTAGGGATTCAAAACTAGATAAGAATATAGTCCATCAAAGAAAGGATCTTTCCCATAATTTTAGTTTGTCATGTTTCATGTATGAAAACTTTTAAAGATTAATGAAACACACTCTTTTATTCTCAATCTGATTTTATTATAAGTTACATGAGTCTCCTAGAGTTAGGGCCCAACCCAAGTTCTCAAGCCCCCTTCTTGTACATTTTATTTCCTTTCATTTAGTTTAGTTATATTTTTCTACAAATATAATGTTTAAATAAATTATTTTCTTGGTAAGATTTATGAGTAAGATCTTCTATGAGTTTTTTCACATTCCTTGTCTTGATAAATAAAAAATAGTTTCTTTCATGCAGTAGTTCTTTATTTTGAATTCATATCATCCTTTCCATTGTTGCTTTACTTCTCGAAATTACTAGTTTAACAATTTTTTATGAATCTTGCTTTGATTAGTTATACATGCACTTTTCTTTCAGATGGATGGTATTGGTTCATAAGAAAATTTTGTTAGAAACAATGGAAACTAGGACACTACTGAGAGGGGTATGGACAAATTATACAACTATTCACAAATTACTCATGGATCAACAACACAACTCAATCATGTAGAAAATAACATCTTAAACATAAATCACATGAGAAACATATACATAAGAGACTGATATTCATTTTATTACATCAGCTTGATTACATCATTTCCCCACAAGCTACTAATTTTAGGTTTATCAACTACTACTCAAAGCAACTTCTATCACTGCTCGTTTATAAATTAAAACTAAAAGGGATTGCTTCCCTTATTCCTTTACTAGTACTCACTGGAAGTGAGTCTTGCCCCTGATCATTTACCAATACCCACTTGAAGGGACTCTTTACCCTTCTAATTTATCTATCTATGTTGAAAGGGACTCTTGCCCGTTCTCGTTTACTAGAACCTACTAGAAGGAGCTACAACCCCTGATATGTAAGGTACCACTTGCCAACTTGTTTATTAATATTTCATCCATTTATGAACTCAAATCAATAGACATTCTCTGCTTTCAAAATAATTATATTAATTAATCACCAACACCTTCAACAATAACATTCAATAATATTTGATTACTGATACAAACCACCACCACCTTCAACAATATATCATCACTGCAAAAATCACCAAACTTTATGCACCAGTAACGTCAACACCAATTCATTATCTACGTTCTTGAACACCGTCGAGACACAAAAATTTCTCTCCAATTAACCTTTTATGCATACCCATACTACTCTGCTCTTCAACCACACATAATTATACTACTCGAATTTTGTTCATAAATATTTCTAGACTAATATTTTTGAATTGGACTTTAGTAATCGTTTTCTTCAAATATTTGCATGAGTCTCTAATTTTTTCCTTTTACATGTTCATTTATGTCCTCTCCGCCTATTTGTTGAGTTCTCATACCTTCACCGACCTCTTCTGCAAGTTGAACTATGTTTATTTGCAATTTCTAGTCATTCTAGTTTTTTACAAGATTTAGAAGTGCATCTGCTATATTTATCTACAATTAATTTGGCTTAAATACCAATTCTACTGCCAAACAGATAGTTTCAAATAGTTTTGTCTTTAGGCCCACTTCGAAGGCACCTTTACCTGCTTCTCCACCATAAGACTGGGTCTCCGTGACCATTGAATTAGGTTCCATGTGCTTAGCCTATTGGAGCCCTTTGTGGGCTTATTTCCATTGCAAATGGATTTGTGCCATTGGTTTTTCTTCCATGCAAACAACCAAATGTATATTATTTGAGAAAATTGGCCAATCATTTAGGTGCGAAGCCCTTTATGCCCGAGTGTTATTGGGGGCCTTATTCCCTATGTTAATGATTGTCTGTCATTGTTTTGTTTCTATAAGAAACTAGTAAGGGTTTGGGCTTACCCTATAGCCCCCTCTATCCCGAAAATTCTTTGTTGCACCCTTTAAAAACCCATCGGGGTCATGCCGCCTGGTCAACGTCCCCTATTGGGACTGCCCAACCTCATTCCTATTTTCAATTGAATGTTGCCTTTGTGTCCCAATGCCATGGTACCTGGTGCTTCCACTACGTGCACCAAAATAAACCATCAGGTTGGGCCTTATGGGATTAATTTTCATGGTGGGGTCTGCCTGCTCGCCTCTCATTAGGTGTTCACTTCCTAGTTGTCAACGTTCATATGTCTTGACTCTTATTTTCTAGTGTATTCCTTTTGCGCCCGGTTAGCAACCTGCTAGGCTACATCTATTGGGATGACATCATGCTGACATAACCAATGCCACATGTTGACCTGTGAGTGGTCCATGTTTCAACCATATATGGGCCATTTGGGTACCCAAAAATTCCAAATCTAACTAGCACATGTCAAGGTCTGATTAGTTGGTGTTGACATCATCATCCTCCACTATATAGGCCACTCGCATGTTGTCATATTTCCTATGTTAAATAGGAGAGATAAAGGGTCCTTGAGACCTTTGTTTTTCGCCAATTTCCTTTGTTTATTCAAAAATCCATCGCATTCGACACGACTCCACTATGGTTTCTAGTTTCTGGATGATTGATTCCAAAGTGATTCTTAACCATTTATGTATGTGACCAGTGGTATGAGAAACCACCTCCTATGGCCTCCAATATTTCTATCTTAGGTGCTATGGGAATATTTCCACATGGTCTGATGCTTAGCCCTTGTATTCTTCTGCAGACTTGGCTCTCTATTATGTGCCAATTTTAATTTATCTGATCTAACCCTCAGCGAGTTGAGCTATAGAAGTGGGCTCCTCTAATAAACTCCTATTGGTCGGATATTTGTTGCTATGTCACTATTATCGTTATGTAATTTTTGATATTGTGAGAGTAAACATAGAGGACAACATCAAAACTGCTTTGGAAGCTGGGATCTAGACCTGCCAACTTTAGAAAGGGATCCCTCTATAAAATTTAGCTATATTTTATATGAATTTTAGGCTAGTTATTACTTTCTACAATTGTTTGTTTATTTTTGATTGTTTGGATTGTTTGGTTGATTGAATTCTTATAATTCCATTTGGCTATGGATTCTAACAAATAACTGGATATGCATCAAACTTTAAAGCAGTTCCATAGAGAAAACTAGGTTGCAGTAGTTGGATTTTTTAGAATTTAAAGTGATATGAAACAGAAGAAATGAAAGGTTTAGTAGAAACTTAGGAGTAATTAAGAATTCCTCACTTTGACTTCAGAAGAAAACATAGAAATTACCTATAACCATAATAGTGTGCATATTTCAACAAATCCTATTCATCATCGTTTCTGTAATGTAACTAATATTTTTATGACATAACAGAGAAAGAAAACAATGAATAGACACATAAATGAGGGAAAAACAACACCAATTCATACACCACATGAATTCTCTGAAGAATGTCCTTATATTATTGATGAGTCCACCAACCATAGAATTCTAATCACTTGGAGAAAATTATATTCAACAGTCAACCCAGAATACTTCAAAATGTGAAGTATTTATATAATAATCACAAAATAATTACAAAATCGTTGTCTCAACATATAGTTTATATTTAGCACTAACTAAACAAAATTATCGATCTCTGCAAAGTAATAGGCTTAGTTGATAACTACATCGATAGGTGGCTTTTATTTGGAGGAGTTTTTTGATGAATTGGCATATTCTTGTGCTGCACTGGCTGATGTGTTAGCTAATGTGTAGGCTAATACTGTAGCTACATCTGAACTACGACTTAGTCTAGTAATTCGAATAGTTTTTCCCATATGTCTTCATCTCAAAGGGTTAATTTAGTTACCTTCTGATAAATCTCATCAACCTCAGTATACTTTGTGAATGTTGGACTTACCATGAAAATATGGTTTACCTCATGCTGAATAAGGAAATCATTTCCCGTTGCTGTTAGGAAATCTCTACCTCTCATGCTTCCTTCGATTTTTGCAAACTTGGAACTATCCCTTTCTACTTCGTTAAGGTTCTTAACATAATATTCAAGAGTAATTGATTTATCATTAATTACAAATAAGTTGTGTAATCCTTTCTGATTTAAAGCTTCCATCCTGGTGAAAAAAATATTTACTACAATTTCCAGACTCTGACAATTTTCCTCCAACTGAGTAATAATATTAATTTTAGTCAGAATCTACTTTACCTCCAAAATTGATTCTGTCCAGTCATAAATTCCTAAGTCATCTAGCTCATACCTTTTCTTTGAATTTAGGAACTTGATAATGTTTTCTGATTTGGTAGGCATGTCACCCAACTGTTCTCTGATATCTATGATGGCCTTTGTTTCTTTCTTTAGCAAGTACTAATGCTAAAAAAATATCTGAATAAATGGACATATTTCACTCATAGAATTCAGAATATCTGTCCAAATGCTTTCCTTGACTTGGGCAAAGGTTTTTCCAATAACTCACTCTTTCTATGATTTTTGTAGCCTTTCCATCAACCTTTGAGATTTATGAGCTTCAACAAGATGTGTAGCTTCACTGATAGTCTTCTGGTCTTGAAGTGCTTTGACTTGTCCCTACAATTTTTTATTCTCCTTAGTATGAATTAACAAGTTCTCAAAAACCTTTGTCAATTGGTCAACAACCTCTGTAGAAGGTGTAGATGGTGTAGCTAATGTTGAATCTGTTGTGGTGGGAATTTCTTTGAGAGGTATAGCATCAAGAGGAACCATGGGTCGTTTTTCACTCTGCTCCTGATCAGGAGATCATGTCCAAGTTCAAAAAATGCTAAAAAATTAAAGTGCTAAAAAATGTTTGCAACCTGAACGACCGGAAAGGTCTCGTTGGCGCCATGAACGGATCACAAAACATAGGTCTTATGTAGAAGCCGTGAAGGTTTGAAAAGCCCAGAAAAATCCAAAAATGAGTTTGACACAGTTTGAATTTTCAAATTTTAAAAAATTAAAAAATAATATTCTTTGGAATATTCCATATGGGCGAGTATAAATTTGACAAATGGTAGCTGATGATTTGTTGATGGGGTTTGACTTTTGGAGATTTTGGCCAATCAAGGGCTTCCACATGGCAGGCCCAGAGGCCGCCACATGGCTCCAAGCCAAGGAGTAATAGCTTGGGAAAATTTTATTGTAACTACCGAGTTTTGAACCCTGGACCTGTCCACACCTAACCACACGACCGACCGTTGTGCCGTACGAATGGTTCCTATTAAACATATGAGCCGTGACATATTTAAATTTTAAAAATGTATCTGGCTGAAAAGGTTAAGGGCTAGCCCCATCAGCATGTAACCAATGCCCAAACTATGGCCTTAAACACCTTAACTGACAGTTGTAAACAGTTACAAAAACTGTAACATGTGGTCATAATTGGTGTCATTTAATGTGGACGTTAGGCGGATAATACAGTTTCAGAGGTGGTTTCGGCGGAGGTACATGTGACCTTGCCACTCAAACATTAAATTCCACTGCTAACCATCCGTCTATATTGGGTACCTTCCACCAATTCTGGCAGAGTTTGACAATTTGGCGCAGTTAACTAGATTTCCTCCAGGTTAAGAGGAGGCTTTCAAGGGATATTGGGAAAATTATTGTTTTGGCCATAAATTCTTGGATTTTCGACCAATTTTTATGCATGGGTAGTCAATTTTGGGTATTTGAGAAATTTTGAACACATTCACATAGGTTGTAGAGCCATCAGAGGTCATATTCAATAGTTTTAGCTTCGATAAAGATCAAGGAGCCACTAGGGCCACCAAGGTGTTTTCAGTGTATTGAGCATCCATTGTCTGTTTTCTACAAATGAATAGTCATTCCTGACTAATTCAAGCATTTTGAAGCCTTTTTTATAGATAGAATAACCATTTGAGGCTCTTATTCACATTTACTTACCATTTTTGAGCAATAAGATATGAGGGACATGCCATTGGGAACTGGACCAGTAGATGTAGCCCAGGAGGGGTGAAATGCTTCATCAATTTTGTTGGGTATTATGTTATGTAATGTTTATTTCTATGTTTTTTACTACTATACAATTTTTTGTACGCAATTTATATACTTTAACCTCAGACATAAATATATTTAACTAAGTTAAAACCATTTGTTTCACCTGCAAACTTCAAAGAACCTTATGCACACATTTTAATTGTTGTTTAAATACTTAGCACAACAAAACTAATACATTCTATTCAGATCAATTTGGTATCAGAGGTCAGGTTGAGAATTAGAATGATCTAGAGTATCACTCTCTGTATTGTTATTGTGCAAAGTTTGTTTAACTGTTTGCAAGGTTTTTCATGCTTACTAGGCTGAAGATTAAGAGAGGAGAAGGTCAATTGGTGAAGACTTTAAGTAATCCTCAGCCAAGGAGGGAAAAAGTTCCATTATCTCCACCTTCAATTTTACCTCAAAGAGAAGCATAAGAAGCCATAAGCATGTCTTCAAGGGAAGGAGAAATCCATGAAGAAGTTGATCCCAAAGAGGAAGAAAGGGTGTTCAAAACAACATTCCTAGACATGACTAAAATGGTGAGAGTTCTTTATCAAGAAAGGAATGAAAGAATTGAAAGAGAAGGATTCAAACTTCAAAAGGAAGGAAAAGTATCGTCAGGAGGCCATAATGATGAAGAGAAATCCAAGAAGGGTAATGGAGGAAATGGAGATAGTGGAAAGTCGCCATCATCACCCTCATCTTCATCTTCATCTTCATCAACCTCTACATCATCTTTAGTACATCATTCTCAAAAATTCAAGAACATGGGTAAAAGTATTTTTCTTAAAATTGATGTTAAATTTGAATTACCAAATTTTGATGGTGAAGTTAATGCAGAAAATCTAGATAATTGGATTAGGAAATTAGAAGTATATTTGAGAATTCAAAATTTTCATGATGCCGAAACCAAAAATCCAATTAGCTTCATTGAGAATGGAAGGTGTAGCTCTTGTTTGGTGGGAATACAAGACATAGGGGATCAAAAATATGGTAATATCATATTATCATGGTCTAATTTCATTTCTGCAATAAAACAACATTTTTATCCATTAGCTCACATGCAGAAAGCCATTATGGACTGGCAAAATTTTAAACAATTGAAAGGAAAAAATGTTCAATTTTATACCCAATAATTTAGAAGAAGATATCTTTTACTAGGAATTTATTTGCATAGCCAAGACACTTTACTCAAGTATATAGGAGGTTTGCATACTTACCTAAGACATACGATTCTCATGTTTAACCCTACAATATTAGATGAGGTTTGTGTTCAAGCCACACATTTAGAGGCAAGGGGTAAAAACAATTTAGAAGGGAATGAGGAAAGTGAGTTTAAAAAAAAATGGAAGAAAAATAGAAATGAAAACTCTAGAAAAAAGAAGGGAAATTTTTTTTGCAAACACTATTATACAACAAGCCATGATGAGGACCATTAGTGGAAACTTCATCTGGAGTTGAAACCAGAAATTTTTAAAGCCAAAGAGAAAGGCAATACAGTTGCAATAGTTGAACAATACCTAGGGTCAGAATCAGGAGATGAAACAAAAATTATAGCTATGGAACTAAAGAACTTGAAGGGGAAAGAGAATGAAAATAAAGCCAGTTCTAGTATTTCTAACTGTCACATAGAAGCTCCAAGTGAAGAGAAGAGGATGGAACTGTTACATGTGAGGGTCAGTTCCAAACATACCAAGATGGACACACTATTTGATAGTGGGTCGCAAGCGAACCTTATTTCTGAAGACTTAGTCAAGAAACTAAATCTTGATACCATTCCACATCCTAAACCATATCCTCTTGGTTGAATTTGTAAGGATGCAAATTTACAGGTTTCAAAGAAGTGCATGTTGCGCTTTACAATAACAACACATTTTATTGACATGGTTGAATTAGATGTTGTTCTGCTTGATATTACAGGTGTGGTGTTGGAAAATCCTTACTTGTATGATAGCAAAGCTATCTTCCATCTCCATGAGAACAAGTACCATTTATTCAAGGATGGCAAGGAGTTTATTGTGAGAGCACATTGCAAAAAACCAGACTCTTCTTTAGTGAATGCAAGGCAGATGAAAAGGCTCGTGAATGCAAGTCAAAATTTGACTTTGATGTTGATTAAACAAAGGGAAGTTGTACATAATCTTTTTCATGTAAATGCTGATGTAAATAATGAGTTGTTTCATTTTGAAAGCAGGTTGTCTCTGAAAGAAGATGACAAGGGGTTGCATCAATCATCTTTTGTGTTGATCGGTGTAGAAAATAAAGTGTCAGTGCAATAAGGTGAAAAGATCCAAGAGAGGGTAAAGCATCTAAATAAAGAAGGCACAAAGTTCAACAATGATCATTGCTGGTTTCCGAAAGGCAGGGTACTATGGCGAGGAAACTTGGTCCAAAATTGACACAAGTACAAGGCTAATTCAGAAAAAAAATGCCATAAGGACAAGATGCAAAGTGAAGGTAATTTTCAGTTTCCTTTGATTATAGACCAATGTAGAAAAAATATTTTTACTGCAAAGTTAAGTTGCTATTCTACAAGTTTTGGAAATGTGCAGCATGACAAGGTCAAAGTCAGAAACAGTTGGTCAATGGAATCAAGGAAAATTTGTCGTTCCATGAGAAGCTCAAATTAATGAAATCAGGGAAATTTCAGTGGATTAATATTGGAAGAGTGGGGACAAAGTCTCCTCATCCTCAAGTTCAGTAGTCTAGAGAGCTTTTGGGGTCCAAAAGTTTCCTAGTGGGGAGGTCACATCAGGAGATCATGTCCAAGTTAAAAAGTGCTCAAAAATGAAAGTGCTAAAAAATGTTTACAACCTGAATAACCGGAAAGGTCTCGTCACTGTGATTTTGGTGCCGTTAACGAATCACAAAACAGAGGTTGTATGCAAACGTATTGAAGGTTTGAAAAGACCAATAAAATCCAAAAATGAGTTTAACTCAGTTTGAATTTTCAAATTTTGAAAAATTAAAAAAAGAATATTCCAAGGAATATTTCAGGAATGTTCCTCAGAATGTTCCCCAGAATATTCCAAATGGGCGAGTAGAAATCCGACAAATGAAAGCTGATGATTTGTTGATGGTTTGACTTTTGGCGATTTTGGCCAATCACGGGCTGCCACATGGCAGACCCAGAGGCCGCCACATGGCCCTAGGCCGAGGAGTAATGGGTTTGGAAAATTTTATTGTAACTACTGGGTTTTGAACCATGGACCTGTTTGCACCTAACCACACAACCGACTGTTCTTCCATACGAATGGTTCTTATTAAACATCTGAGCTGCGGCATATTTAAATTTTAAAAATGTAACCGATGGAAAAGGTTAAGGGCTAGCCCAGTAATCAAGTGGCCAACACCTAGATTGTGGCCTTAAAGGCCTTAACTAGCGGTTGTAAATGGTTACGAAAACTGTAACATGTAGCCAGCATTCGTGTCATTTAATGTGGAGGTTAGGCGGATAATGCAATTTTGGAGGCGATTTCGGTGGAGGTCCATGTGACCCTGCCACTCCAACATTAAATGCTACCGCTAACTTCCCATATATGTTTTGTGCCTTACACCAATTCTGGTAGATTTTGACAATTTGGCATAGCTAATTGGAGTTCCTCTAACTTTGGAGGAAGTTTCCAAGGGATATTGAGAAAATTATTGTTTTGGTCATAGCTTCTTGGATTTTCGACCAATTTTGATGCATGGAGAGTCAATTTTGGGTATTCTTGACATTTTGAACACATTGGAATAGGTTTCAGAGGCATAAAAGGTCATATCTACCAGCTTTAGCTTCAGGAAATATCAAGGAGCCACTAGGGCCACCAGGGTGTTTTCAGTTCCATTGTCTATTTTCTGCAAATGAATAGTCATTCCTAACTAATTCATGCATTCTAAAGCTATTTTTACAGATAGCATAGCCATTTGAGGTTTTTATTCACATGTACTTACCATTTTTGAGAAATAGGATATGAGGTACCTGCCATTGGGAGTTGCACCAACAGATGTAGCCCAGGAGGGGTGAACTGCTTCATCAAATTTGCTAAGTATTGTGCTATGTGATGTTTATTTCTCTATTATTTACTACTATACAATGTTTTATAAGAAATTTACATTCTTTAACCTCACATAAAAATATTTTTAACTAAGCTAAAACCATTTTTTTCACCAACAAACTTCAAAGAACCTGATGCACACTTTTTAATTGTTGTTTGGATACTTAGCACAACAAAACTAATACGTTCCATTCAAATCAGCTCCTTTTCCTTAATAATTTTCTCTAGCTCTGTCTCCATTTGTCTAATTTGATCATTTTTTTCCATGATTAAGTTATCATGTATCCTTTCTAAGTCACTGATTATTCAATGTCTTTTGTGAGAGGATTTTCAGTTGCTGGCAACTCCAATTGCTTTCTTAATGATGGAGTGTCAACATTCTTCTTTTTAATTAAATCCTCTGCAAATTTCACGTTTTCTTGATCATAACCCATATTCACCACTAAATCATCCAAGGATTTTATGATGGTATCCTTTGCAAGAGAAGAAATCTTCTCCATCTTCAACTGAGACTGAATATTAGAAAGTAAAACCTGCAATTTAGAAACAATGATAGTGGTATTGGTTAGAGTGGAATAGATCATTTCACCTATTTGTTTTTCCATCTTGATTTGGTCAATGGGATGTATATCTTTAGTATCAAACACAATATTTGTCTTTTTATAATTTGATGTTGACTTAGGTTGTGGGATTTTAGCCTCTAGGAAAGGCATCTACATCCTCCCTTTCTCCGAGTCAAAATCTAAAAGCAGTCTACTCTATGAGCTGGAAGTCTACTTCCAAAATAGAATATAAGTGTTATTCTTAAAAATCTCATTCTTAAGTTTGATTTCTCTAAATCTGTAAAAATGGCTCTTTTATTTATCCACTTCAACAACCTTTATAGTTTGGATTGTGTCTTGTTGCTCCTGGGAAACTGATGATGTTGTTGGAGATGCAACCAATTTGATGTCTGCCTAAGAGGATGATGGTGTTTCCTTGACTACATAGCCACATTGTGTTTTAGATTTTTCTCTGAATCTGATTTAGGATTCAATTTGGTCTTCTTCGTGTACATGATTTTAAGCTCGTTCCTTGCATTGTTTGTCACTAAAGGTGACTCTTCTTCTCTTTGTCTCTTATCTGGTTTTTCTTGAGGAATAGGAATTTGTGAAGTGGAGGTAGAAAAAAGTTTCTCCTCAACTTCCTATAACGTATTCTCTGCCCATATCGCTTGGTTCACATATCTCTCAATTTCGGGCCTCTAGGTATGAGTATATGAAGTAGTTTGGTTTTCCACTCTTAATTTGGAAATTATAACCAGAGAGTCATAATACCATGTGAAACCTAAGCTGAACTTCATCTCCTTGAGAATCTTATATGCTTCTTCTCTGGCTGATCTACTGCTACATACAAAATAACCAATCTGTGTCTTGATCCTAAACTGTGATTTCTTCTTTGCTGAAACAAAGTGTATCTCATTTGAATTAATAATTTTTTTGTTGTATTCTCGTGAAAATATCCTCATGGGGTGGTATTTTGGCAATTTTTATGGTGCCAACTCATACCCATACACTCTAATTTTAGTGTAATTCTTTTACAAGTACCAGTATCTAGTATTTTATTGCTCTATTAGGCGAGAAATTATTTTTATATATTCATTTACCCTTGGTTCTGTTGAATTGTTTAATACAAACATTTCTGGGTGTATAAACTGCTCAATGTACTGTTTTTAGGTGAATTCTTCCTTCTCCTTCATCACTAGGGAGGTCTAGAATATGAATGACTGTTGATTCCCTTCTTCATATAACTTCTTCCTGGAAAATTTACACCTATCTGCTTGATAATATATAAAAATATAGACCAAAATTGAATTATACTTGAACACTCCCTCAGTTGATAACATCAGGAATTGTACATGAATACTATCAACTAGAAATTGACTGAAATTAAAGATAATAGAAGGCTTACTATTTGTGGAAAATAAGGATAGGATACCTAAGATGGGTTTATCTACCCACTTATTAGAATAGTATCCCAAAATATAGGATATTACAAAAATAACTTGTTTGGCTTGACCAGGGAAGATTGAGGAAGGATATGCTGGATTATTTCTTGGTAATTGAGTGTTTTCTGGTAGGAAAAGGTCAAAAATCCTGGCTCTTTTTGTAAAATCAAGCTTCTGGTATAATTATTTCAATGCTTCTATTGAGAATGGGGTAAAGTTTTCCATAGAGGGGGCCTGCAACATTTGATCTATGGATTTGGTATTAATGGTGAAGATAACTCCATTAGTAGGGGCTATAATTTCTCTTTGGTTAGGGACATAGTAGACTTGGCATCTTATTATGAATTCAGGAGAATGGCTTGGGGAAAGATATATTGTAGGAGATTGGACTCCCAAAGTCCAATTTCATTTGTTTTATCCACAAACTTGTCTTCAAGAAAGCAATAGAGTTTGAGGAGTTCGAACTGACAGTATGTCTCAAATATTTTGTAATCTTTGTCAGCTAAGGGAAAATGACATAAATATATAGGGGAATGGATGAAAGGATTGATAGATTCCTCTTATTTTTTCTTCTTGGGAGTCATCTTTATTAACGGATAATTCTACAGAACAGGGAGGGGGAAGATGAAAATTACTGGGGATTATTCGGAAGTTTATCATAGATAGGAGAAGGAATTGGGACTTTGATGCTTGATCATAGGTTTGATTGCTTGTAAGGACTTAAATACACACTAGAAACATGTAAATAAAAATTATTTTGCAGAGAATGTGCAACAAAAAGGAGAAATGAGGATGGGTTTAGGGTTTAAAAATATTTCACCATTTTTGCATTGCAGGCAGGTGCAGTTACATTGGATTCAAATGGTTACGTAGGAGAATTTAATGTATTAATAGTAATTTCCCAAGAAGGGGATTGATTGGGTAACAGTCAGGAACATGTGGCAGAGAAATAGTGGAGGAAGGAGCATCGGTAGAGAAAATGGGAATGGGATGAGGGGGATTGGTTTTTGGAGGGGGTCGAGGGCAGTAAGCAGTATGAGGCAGGGCGGTGTGAAACAAGGTGAAGGTGCCACATAGCATGTAAAACGACGGGGGAAATAGTCTTTTCGGAACCCCCCAGTAAAGGTAGAATAGAAAGGGGTGGTCGAAAATGAATAAGGACCGTCGATGCAATGTCGATGATGATCGTGTGGTTGGAAAATGTGTGTGCTTTTACCACAAAATGACAAATGAGTTTATTGCATTTCCATGTTTCATTTGATTGAATAACTTTGGGTAAAAATTCCAATGAAATAAAACATTAGGCCATTTGCGAATTTTTACATAATGCGTTGAAACTTAGGCTAAAATCACACAAATCAACCCTTTTAACTCTAATCAACCATATTTCTCTTTCAATTCCAATTTTTTACCTAGTGCTAAAACTAACATTTTATTAATTCCTTCCTAAGGGTGCATTTAGACTAGAAAAACCCCTTTTTTTACTTCTTATGAAAAACTAAAGCTCATTCTATCCTATCCCTTATTTCTCCATTAATTCAGCTTAAATAATTGAATCAATATTATTTTCTACCTAGCTAACATTAATCAAGATTAAACAGTTTGGATAATCTTATTCTCTAGTCTAATTAACAGAAATTTAAACTTGTTTACCATGATTAAGTTGTATGATTAAACAAATGAATAATTATTGTGGCATTTTGAACAAGCTGTACACAACCTTGTTTATTTAATAGAATAAAACTACCTTATCAAGTGTTGGCATTTAAATTTGCAGCACTTTCAGTATTATTTCTTTTTGTTTTTCATTTGTGAGGTTCTCATCTTATTTTTATTCTTTTTTTAGTGTTTTTCCTTTCTTTTCTTTTGTAATTTTTTTTAATACCCACTTTTCATTTTCTTTTATATATTTGTTTGGAAATCATTTTCAAATTGAAATATTATTTACAATATGAAATAAATGAGGTAAAATATCCAATCACTTTGAGATCCTATAAATTATAGGACCCTAACAGTGGCTCCAACTGGGGATGGCACTCTCCATGCGAGGTGAAAAGAAAATTGGATCGGTAGCCTTGAATGTTCTATTTTAGTATGTCTGCATTTGATTTGTTTTTTTTGTTTTATTAATTATGGTAGCATACCAATCAGAAGCTTAGGGCATTTTCTATGGGATTCAACTTCTACCAATAGGTCACCCAATCAAAATAGTAAAGACAATGATATTTACATTGAATTGGTCTAAGAAACACCTCTATTCTTGCAAAAAATAATGCTTCAGCATCCTACCAATCACAGGTGCACTAGGCATCTCTATTCCATCCAAATATTTGAGAAAAAAGGCATTGTGACCTCTGAATGCATATATGATATATGGTCATTTCCACAGATTGTCAAATTTTCCATTCTTTCCTTTGTCTTCTCTTCTGGAATCCCACTTTAGAAAATTGTCACCCAAATTGAAATCATCTACTTTGATTCTTCTGTCAAAAATATTTTTGACATTCTCCTGGATAACTTGTGTTTTTTTATAGACTTCTTCCTTGGATTTCTGCAGCTAAATGGTCTCATTTATCCTTCTCTTAGTATCTTTTCGTTCAACCTACAACTCTTGAATTATCTTCATAATTGGAACTCCTAAAGAATATGGAAAAACAACATCCATCCCATAAACCAATTTGTATTGATGTAAGGCTCAAGTTTTTGCTAAAAATTGAAATTGATCGAAATTGATTCAAACTTGAACAAAAGGATAGAGTTTGTCGCCAGGATTATGGCGCAGCTCATTTCACCAAAATCCGAGTTCATATGGTTTATTTATTGTCTGTTCTTTGTTTCCAAAACAAGAAAAAAAGGAGCAGAACATGTACAGTGATGATGTGGTAGGTATAGTTAGAAGTTGTGGGAACATCCTCTAGAAAAATAAAATGGTACTATGCCAATTGGCACCACCAGATTCACTGATGATGACTAGGAAGTGAATTTTTTTATTCCTAAGTCTAAGTGGAATTTTATTTAAGTTGGCATTGCATTATATAGTGGCCAATGGTGAAGGGCCACGTGGCATGCCATGTACCCCCCACCATGGCAGGCAGATTGGAAGGTTGAAATGGGGTCATAGAAATGTTTTGTACAATGGTCTTATGGTGGTATTATTATTATATAATATATATATTACAACATATATATATTATATAGTTTTCATTCCACCTTCACGCCGGATCTAACCAAATCTGGAATGTTATCCAACTAAATTAGCAAAGGTATAAACCTGGCAGAAGCTCCAAGTCTGGCAGTGGATTTTTATCACATATTTGTGAAAATTTATTGTGGCAAAGTGGGGGTCAAACCCCTAACCTCATGGCCACCATCTGCGTGACTTACCAACTCTACTCCAAGATGTTTCTTAACCTTTATGATCACCGCTTCTAGTTAAAGTTTCTATGTCCGATGGTTGGGGTTTGGAGGGGGCGAGTCCCCTCCCCATGTGGCCACTCTGCAAAGAACCAGACACTAAAAACTTCAAATAGATGAGATATTGATTTAAGCACGCTTAATTAATTTAAGACATGGTTTAAAAATGTTTAAACATCATTAACACTAAAGCCGCACTTAACATTAAAACAAGTTTAACCTCCCTCTAATCCTGAATTACACTAATTAAACCCAAAATTAAAATTTTCGGGTTTTTATAGGCGTGCCAATCTTGGTGGTATTTCTAAATTTAGAAATCTAACTAGCAGGCTTTCCAGTTTTGGAGGAGAAATTGGGGAAAAATTTGTTTTGGTCATAAGTCACTCAATTTTCAACCAAAATGAGCTCAGTAAAAGTCGTTCCTGACTAATTTGTATGCTAGGAACTAAATGGAGTAGGTTGCAAAGGAATAAAAGGTGATCTATAGGTATTTTAGTACATTTGAATATTTTTGAAAGTTAGGGCCAATAGGTGTTGGGGTCATTTCCAGAGCATCTAGAGTCCAAATACAACAAAAAAATAGTCATTTTTGGGAGATTATGATGTTATAAAATCATTGGAACTAGTTCCAAGAGGTTCTGAAGCTTGTAACAGAAATTTGAGCACACTTGAAGATAATACAAAGGTCACACTATGATGTCGAACCAAGGAGATGTAGCCCAGGAGGGGTGAACTCCTTGATCAAAATTCTCTGTATTAAGATCTGTTATATGTGATTGATGTGTTTACTATTTATTTTGTTCTGTCATGTAAAAATATGCTTTTTAAGATTATGAAAAACTCATAATTTCACTAAGTACATTGTTTTCCAAACACATGCTCTTAAACAAACTCATGAAGGATAAGTAAAAAAATGCAAAGAGATGTTTACATCTAAAATGAAACTAGCACAACATTAACTAGCAAGTAATTTCAGATCAGGTTGGTATCAGAGCACAATTTTGCTTGATTTTTTTACTTGAATATTTTTTAATAGTGAAAAATTATTGATGCTTACAGGATTGAGATTGCAGAGAGGAGAAGGGAAGCTACTCATAGCTAGTTCAGAAGTTAGGACAAGAAGGAAGAAGGGTGAGATAACAAAATCCTTACCCAAAGGGCCACTCAAGGTAAAACTTGAAGCACAAGAGGAATTAATTGCATAAGAGGCTTAAGTGGTTGAAGAGATACAAACTGCAGAGATAGAACTTGAATCAACAACCAAAATGTTAGGCCATGAAGGAGATCATAGAAATTCTGAGGAGGAGGATGTCAAGAAGGAGTTCAAAGAAATGAAAAGGATGGTGAAACTTATGTATGAAGATTTTATGGCAAAGGAAACTGGGGAAGGTTCAAAATATCCTCATAAAGAAGAATATTCAAACAGTAAAAAGGAGGAAGAGAGGAGCTCAAAATCTAGTGGTCGTAAACCACCTCCTTCTCCACCACCACCATCATCATGATCCTCATCCAAATATTCATCTTCCAAATCCACTACAAAAACTCATACCCATACTCATTCTAATATTCCAAAAGGTAAGACTCTGTTACTCAAGTTGGACATCAAATTTGAACTTCCTACATATAATGGAGAAGTTAATGATGAAAAACTAGATAGTTGGATTCGTCAATTAGAGGTTTAATGTAGAATTCAAAATCTACAAGAAGATGATATTAAAATCCAATTGGCTTCATTAAGGCTAAAAGGAGCAGCGTTAGTTTGATGGGAGGCAAAGACACAAGAGGAAATGCACATCCATGGTAACATTTCCATTACTTGGGTCGAATTCATTTTTTCTATTAAAAGGAAGTTCTATCCATTAGCCTATATGCAGAAAGCAATAATGAGTTGGAAAAAATTTAGACAACTAAAAGTTCAAAGTGTCCAAGAGTATTCATAACCTTACTCTGACTGATTGAAGTGGTTCCAAACTAAGAATCTCAGTCACGTGCGCTCTGCCTGTATACGAAAGCTTCTCAGGTGGAATTGATTTACTCACTCGCATGAGATTGAATAATGTGAATGAGAAGTCACTCCCTTGCTCGATGTCAGGTCATTCATTTCACACTCACCTACCTACACTCTCTATCTATTATCGAGGGATAGGACATTTCTTCATGTATGCGCTCGATCTATAGGTTAGGTTGAGGGGGATATATCATTTCTACATTCAACTCTGTCCTCGTATCTGATTCCCTTTCATTAGTGGTGCTGGTGGTCATAATGTCAATAGGACAGGTTTTTCTTTAGCACTTTCTCATGTAATACCCTATCTGGTCTTATTACCTGAATAAGGAGGCTGGCTGGTAAGAAGGCCATTGTCTATCTCTCTCTTTCTGGCCAGGTTGTTATAACATGCATATGTAAGTAAGAAGGTAGGCTTGTTGGGGTATTTCATATAGCTAGTAATAAGTCGCTCCATTTGGTGCTATAATAACTTGGTCCTTCATGCCTCTTTCTATTCGTTATAGCTGGTTATTTCCCCATCCGACCGGTCATTAGAGCAATTCCTTCCCTATATTTCAGGCTGGTTGGTCGTTATAACTAGTTATTTTGGTTCATGTCTCTTCCTCTTTCCCTCCATTAGCGGATTTATCCGCCCGCTGGATATTACATAATAACATAATAAGGGGACTACTTATGATGTATGTAAGGGAGGGGAAAAAAAACAACCTGAGCTCAACAAATAGGCACTATCTATATGGATGGGGATAAATAAGTGGGTGGACAACAATGGGAGAGAAGACTAGAGAGAGAAGGACCTTTATGTATGCGCCTTTCTTGAGGTCGAGGGTCATTAAATTCAGTTATGAATTGATTGGTTTAGGGTCCAACATTCAGTCTCTCATGAAAGAACTGGTAGGCTAATTTATATCAAAGTGTTAACTGCCTCCCTCCAGCCAGTATATCATAGGGGATTGATCCTGATCTATTCGATTGGGTAGATCCAATCTATGGGCCCAGTTAACTCATGAAATATTATTGCAGAAGATGGATAAGAATTAGGAAGGATAATAACTAGGATATTATACTACTCCTCCTATCGGGAGAGTCCCTAAAGTAAGGTCCTACTGAGCAAGTGTGTCCTGTTCTTCCTGGGAAAAAGAGATAGGAGAGGTAAAGGTGGGAAAGCTATTTCTGGCTATGTGGAAGCAGAATAACTCAAGCTCTCCTATTGTATCGATCAAGTACCTCAAGGCCCTTACTTTCTGAGTGAATAGAAAACTGGTCACTCAACTTGAAAAGCTACTTATTTATGGACCATCGATAGAGTACAAGTACTAAGCGAGATGGATGGAAGGATTTCCTTGTAGCCTGACCAAGAAAAAGATCCTTCCCATCCAATAGTTTTTTCCACCCTGGAAAGCCAAAACTTCAAATTGTAATGTTCCACTTCTCTTACTGATTTGGTCTATTTTATGTAGATTTATTTGTATATTTGATTATGTATATAATATTCATTAGGATCTCCTCTATCTTTGGTTGAGCGACTACCTACATAGAGCTATGGGGGCTTGTATTGATATGGATGTTATTAGTTGGGTTCGCTAAAGGGTAAGTTCATATTGAGGGTTTCTAAGAAGCCTTTTTGAACCAACTCATAGGCCGAAATGGAATAACTAGCTTTTGAGAGAAATCTCCCTATCTCCAAGGGGAGAAATAGATAATGATTGGCAATGCTGCTATGTCGCTTTATGGTTCATGAATAATTTTGTCGGGTGAGAGAGGAAATGAAATAAATCCACTTTTCCATTGAGTTGAGGAGTGATACAACCTACCACGTACTTCTTTGTTAGTTCATTTGTTAAGAATTCACCTTTCATGGAGATCTCCCTTAATTTCATATCATGCCTTATATATGATTATCCATAATGGAACTAATGGCTTTGTACTTTATCTAATGTAATTTCTATGGTAAGAATACTAATAATCATAAGGGTAATAAGCAGCTATGAAGTATGAATTATGGGTATAAGTGCACTAATGGTTACGATCTATAGGTCACGTAGTATAGGTCATGAAGTATAGCTCCAACTGTTGGTTACTTACACCCTCCTGGACTCCAAGGTATCGACTATGTGGAATCGGCACCTCGACCCTGGGGATCGCCACTTGGCATTGATTAAATCACCACCTGTCATCAAGTACTGGCATTAGAACCTAGCATCGCCTCTTGGATCGACTATTAGATATAACATGTACCTCCTCCCTTCCTGGAAATTTGTGTGTGTAGGCATTATGTGTACCTCTGTGTATCTCTACGCGACTTCAATTAGTCCTACTCAATGTGTAACCTCAAACGTGTAACCTAATTGAACCAGGAAAATTGTGTAACGTCCTCCTCATCCATTGTCCCTAATCGTGTAACCTCATCGCTCATCTTGTAACCTAATCAAAGCTCATGCATCATCGTGTCATCATAAGCGAAGTGTCATCCTGGTATTTGTTCTGGATAGGGGGGTAGCGGTGGCCCTCATAAGAGTGTGGGAAGTATTGTTCTTACTGAATGGGTCCTAAATGTGGGTAAGGGAATGCGGGAATGTGAGATTGGAAATGCGGAGTGGGTAAGGCGGATTGAACTTAATGACTATTGGTAAAGAACCAACCTCACTGACTAACTGACTTAATGACTCACCTAATTCAACCACCCATTTTGTAGACTTGTCAAGTACATGTGTTCTAGTAGCTTCAATCCATATTGGAACATTGTATTGGAAACATCACTCATTGCAGAAACATCCCTAATTAGAAACATACCTCACCCTACTCATTGTGTAACCTCATAATATAACCTCCCTTATTGGTAACCTAACCTCTAATTGTTTAACCCCACCTCCTTATTGGTAACCTAACCTCAATGTGTAACCTCTTATCGGTAACCTCATCGTCTAACCTCATTGTATGGAATTATCAACATTGTGTCATCGTATTGTATCGCGTAACATCTACGTGTCTTCTATGAGTACTACTCTACTCTCTGTGTTTCTGTAGGAGTCAAACTACCTCTGTAGGGAAGGAATATCTCCCATTGTAGTACCCATTGGATTATTACTATTGAATATTCCAATGTGTTATTCCCATTGACTCCCCATTGTATTACTGTAGGAGTGTCGCTATCACCATCACCATTGCTTATTCCCATTGATAACCTCTGAATGATTATTCCAATTGGGTTATCAGAGTAGCCTAGGGGAATCAAGTGCAATAAAGTGAGTGGGATTATAGCAGAATAGAGAAAGTGGAGCATCTGGGGAGAAGAGGTGGAGCAGTGTATTATTATCATACCTTCAATACAATGAGGGAGAAGGCAGTGGTATTTATTGGACCTTCGAAATGGTTTCAGGCGGTGGGTTGATGCGCTTAAAAAATGCAATAGGACTGGCACTAAACCCTTGTTCCTCTTCTAGACCTGCTTAAATGCAGGGATAAAGCCTTAATGGAGGTATTGGACGGAGAAAGAATGGAGAGCCAACAACAAAAATGCACGGGGAATGATAGAGATTCATTCAATGCATTATTCCCTGCCTACAGTGAGTGATAGTAGCCTCATCAATTTGGAATGAGAAGGATAGGAGCGGGACTAAGTGGGCGATAAGAATGCATGAACTACTTCTTGAATACAGAAGATCTCCATTTGGCTGGCCTTTCATTCACCCCTAGTCCGTTCTAGGAAAACTTGTGAAAATGGGGATAGAGAAGCTAGATCACCTATTCCTATGTGATAATGGGATTCAGTTCTTTATGGTTTACATTTCTGGCCCAGTTCCCTGAGACTGAACTATATCCTTTGTCTTCCTAGCTCCCTTATCCAACAAATATCATCAAGCAGGACCTCCCAATTCATGGTTTCGGTGCTCAAATCCATCCCTCTTGCTAGCCACTTTGAACATCACTTGATCTTTGGTGGAGAAATCAATCCATTGATTGCTTGTCACTACCATTGAGTGGGTAGGCTTAGTGTCATCGGTAGAGGTGGAACATCATACATGATAGCAAGTCTCATTCTGTGATAGAGAAAAAGTGGGCGATCATGCTACAGGAAGGCTTGCTCATGTAGAGAAGGAAGAGTGGCATGTAGAGCAAGAGTTCCATTACATTAGGTGGGCGCTAGTTGGTATATATATCTTTTTTAGGCTTCGCACATTGCCCTCCTATGTCAAGAAAGTGACTTCGCACCTTAATAAAGAGCCAAGAAGAATTCCTTACTTAGTATGCCCCTTAATCCTGAATCCGAAGAATTAGCCCCTTACATCCGTACAATAATCCAATGCTCTAAGTCTAAGGTTATTATCTATAGGTTGTTAAAGAAAGAGCAAGGAGGGTTGGTAGAGAATAATTAAGTAAAGGTAAATAGGCATAAGGTCAATAGTAAAGTAATATTGCCTACCCATCCCACCCATAAATAATTTATCAGGCAACTATTTTTGAAAGCCTTGCTTTCTTTATCCCTCCCATACAACAACTCCTATCCTCTCTCTATTGGAAGCCCGGTCCATTCAACGCTATGCTATAATTTTGGGGCATTACTTAAGTGGGGTAAGTTTTCAATATAAGAGGTTAGTGAAGTAGGTAGGTTAGTGCATAGGTAAGTAAGTAAGTAAATATAGGAGATGGTTAGTGGAAACATTGAAGTAAAGATTCAGTAGTAGGGTAAAGGGAAGGAAGGGCAAAGGTGAATAGAAATCATGTCTACCCACTAGGCATTCCTGGCTTCATCAATGGGTTGTTAAGAGCAGACAGTAAGTCATGTTCTGGTGAAACAAGTAGCATGCACTGAAGTTAGGGTAAGGTAAAGGGTGAATAGAATTTCATACTATACTGATCTTCTTGGTGGAATGAATTGGTTGGGGAGAAATAAACAAAAAAAGGTATGGTAGTCAGTTTAGAAGCGTTTCCTTCCAATATCTTGGTATCCAATGTTTGGTTGTTTGTAGTTCCTCAACAAGAAAAGAAGGCAGTTCCGACGGTCCAAGGACTGGTGGTTCCTATACTACCATTTTCCTTCCCGCAATTAAAAAACTGGTGCTTTCTTTCTATAGATCCAATTGGCAGTCAGTCAGTCATCCATCCATCATCAAGTAGGCTTCAGAAAGGTAAGACCATTGCACTATGTTCCTCAAGCCAATAGGTAATAGAGAAAAGAAGTGCGACATGAATCAAAAGTGAAGTTATGACCTAACGATCCAACTGCTGTTTTTTGTTCCTGTTCCACGCCCACCTACTCATCTTCCATTTATCAAGTAGGTGGAATATCAAGATATGAAAGGTTCTACTAAGTACCTGCCATACCCCCCACTAAGCGATTAATTAAGGAAGTGGTATAGGGATAAAGGTCTAGTTTCTTTAGGTGGATAGGTAGCATGCATGCATGAAATGAAAGGGCAAGTAGGTCTATTTCTTGCAGTGGAGTCTAATTCCTCTCCCTTTGGTCGAGCCTACTTGCGTATCATCAATTTTAGATGGAGCTCTTAAATCCAAGTTTGTGATACCAAGATATTTTTGCAAGTATGATTACAGTGAATGTTGTCTATTTAGGGCATTTATTCCAAAGGTAAGTCGGTAAGGTGAAGGAAAGTGGGATAACAAAAAAGGTAAAGGAAAAGTATAGGTCAAGTAAAGGTATATAAAAAATATTAATAATATTAATAAAAAATAATATAATTTTTCTTATTTTTAAACCATGATGATAAAAGGGTTAGAATTTTATGTTTTCTTGTGTAAGTAAATATATATAAAGATTCGAGAGGGATAGGTGAATTATAATGAATTATAAGGGAAATGAAAATAGGAAGAATATTATTTTAAATAAGGGAGTATTTATCTTTAAAACCTTAAAATGTTATAGAAGTCAACTTTATATAAAATGGATATTTTTTAATATTATTAAAGTGAATATTTTTTAAATTGATAAAATTTTGAATAATTTAATAAGGAGAATAACAATAATTTTATTTAACTACCTAAACTAAACTCAATTAATAATTAAAAAAAATAGAGAAAAATAGGTTTAATCATAAATTTTTTTATAGTATAATGGAAAAAATAATAATATTAATGAAAAATAATATGATTTTTTAAAACCATGATGAGAATATTGTATACAATTTGAGTAGGTTTAATGGTTAATATTAAATTAAAATCTAGATAATATGCATGTGTATTTGGTAAGTCAAAAGAAAATCATTCAATGCCAATTACATCTATAACTTCATTTGTGGTTCATTTTACTATCCTAAAGAGAATAAGATTATTATAGGTGTAGATTTTCCAAAATAATTGTACCAAAATTTACAGAACATTATTAAGGAATAGTTGTGAGGGAAGGAATGCAATTTTTCATTACTATGCCTACACCAAATTTGCATCTTTAATGCTATATATAGCACAAAATATGTAGCATAATTGTTGCTTATTCTCAACACATGAAAAAAGCTAATAGTACTAAATGTTGGTAACTTTTGATTCCTGATAGTATCAATAATGCTTCTCAACTTGCAATCCTTGGTAAAATAATCCATGAACAAAGATATAGATAACTAGTTGGTAATCTAGAAGCACAACAAATCTTGAATTGAATAACTCTATGTATAATCATCTCACTTTTTCTATCATGGGTGAGAATGACGTCTCCCCCTTATGCCACCCTCATAATAAAATAACAAATGTTCTAATTAAAAAAATTATATTTTATAATGAGATGTAAAATAAGTTTATAACAAAATAAGTTAAATAAATTAAACTAAAATAATGAATTAGTTCAATCAATTAAAAAAACCAATAAAATGAATTAATCCAAAAAGCAATAATAATATCATAATTATTAATTTTTTTAGTAAATGAAAAACTTAAAAATTAAATAAAATTACATTAATTAAGAGAAAATAAAATATTACAAAACATAATAAATAGTTTCAATTTAAATTAAAAAAAATAAAAATTAATATTAATTAATAAAGATTGAAAGAAGTTATATTAAAAAAAAAAAATCAAATTCAAATCAAAAATATTAATTAATAAAGATTGAAAGAGATCAGATAAAAACATTTTAATAAATTGAAAGAGATTATATAAAAACATCTTAATAAAACAATTTAAAACTTTAATTAATCTACTAAATAACTTCAAATAATTTAATCAATATCATGGAGAAAGACTAAGGAATAAATTCCAAAAATAAGAGTAAATTAATGAGAACCAAATACTAGCATATATTTATAGGAGACAGAAGAGGATGACAACGTGAATGGACCGAGAATCAGAAAATGAAGCTTTTAAAAGTAGATTGTTACCATCACAAATTTAGAGAAATAGTGGTGTGTAGAGACCGCATTTCTTGTATTCCTATGATCATGAGCATTGCTTGTATCTCCATGATCATGAGCATGATTTTTGAAACGTAAAGAAATAAAACTCTAAAAACGTAGATTTTTGTGATTACAAGTAGTGGTGTTTAACGAGTTTAGATACATCTTAGCTTTGTATTTACCAATCATAGAGAGGGATCAAATCTCTTCACTGTAAATAGGTCTTATTTGATCCATAGATCTTATTTGATCTCTCTCTCGGGGCTTGGTAGATTCAGAGTTAAGATGGATCTAGGTTTGTTTAATTTCTCACTTTAAATAGACTACATTCCACATGAATACCATGGGTCAATACCATGGGTTCTCAATACCATGAGTCAATACTGTGGCCATTTTTATTATTATTTTAATTTCATGAAGTTATTTTTATTTTTTATTTTTATTGATTTTTATTTTATTTTGACCAAAATAAATGTTTTACATTATATTTCATTAATATTTTTATCCAATTTTTTTTTAATCTAATTTAATTTAATTTTTATATAATTTGAAACATAAAATTACATCATGGCTATCATACTGGGCTCAAGAGAACCTCTCGGAACAAAGAGACCATTGCTTATATCACCCTAATCATGAGGACCAATTTGGTTTGAAACACACAGCATTAACACTTTGTAAAGACACCATTGCCGATATCCAATTAATCATAGGACCAATTTACCTTGGAGTCTTCTTTCCTTAGATGGGAAAAACCATAGGTTGTTATATACCTATTTTTTGAAAACCACTGATAACTTGACCCATTCAAGTTTACCTGGACAACTCTATATCCTTTTAAATCATAAAAATTGCAAAAAAAAATCAATTAAGTTTATTTAAATTGATTGGAAGAAGTAATTATTATTCTCTCTAACCAAATTAATTAGGTGATCCATAATTAAGATCTTTTTAGCCATGCTAATAATTAGCAATTTGTTTTTTCAATATTTTTTAATTTTTTTATCTAATTTGATAGAGTCAAAATGTTTTAACTAATATTTATATTTATTTTATTTTTACGCCGTAAGGAGTCACTATTTGAAAACAACACTCTCGTTGCCTTGCTTTCCTTCTTGTGCATCATTCTATCTTTTGTTAGGTGATTAAATTCTCCTTGCCCATTGATTTGAACTCAGGTTAGCTATTAAATTTAGTTATGAGCTTGGGATTTTGCATTTTAGCTTAGAGGAGGAAAAAGGAGCAGCAGTTGCAACAATGGCAGGAGGATTTGTGGTCTCGACTGGTACTGCCAAGATCTATGCATGAAGAGTTACTGCCTTTGTGCTCATAAGCTACTTGGTGTCGGCCACAGGGAGGCTCATTTTCGGCTACTTCATCGGAATTTCAGGTGTGTGAATGGCCCCAAATTTGAATTTATGGCATTGGTATGACAGAGTAAGTGGATTGGTAACAGTTCTTGATAAAGTTATTGATAGAGTGTTTGTTGTATGTATTGTAGGGGGAGTGACGTGCATGGATTCTTCTTGAAGAAATTATCCTCAAATGTTTTACGGAAGATGAAGTATGCACATACCAACGATTACTGTAAATTCAAAAATTAGCTGCTCACCACATTCACTTTGTCTCTGTACATTGTTGGCCTAATTGCCTCCTTCTTTACATCGACCACCACGATGCTTATGGGACGCAAGCCTTCGATTTTTCTAGGCGGGTTGTTTTTCCTCTTAGGGGTGGCCATTAATGGCGTTGTCATCAATGTGGCCATGCTCATCATAGAAAAGGGGTGGAGGAATCGAACCCCTAACAAGTTGCTTGTGTTCGATCCTCCAGGCAAGTTCCAAGCTATGCACAGCTGTGGAGGATACCAATACGGGGGCTCGTGCCGAGAGACGAAAATAAGGCCATTCAAGGAGTGAAAGAAAGGTTTGTCAAGTTGTGGCAACACGACTATTAAATGTATTTTATGGTTCCATCCCCATGATCGCAAAAGAATTATACGAAACAAGAATGATTGTGGTGCACTGGAGAGTACCCCATCACTACACGGTGGGAGAGGAGCCTTGCCCTTAGAAGGAAGCAACCCTTCTGATCTCCTCTTTCTCACAAGAGGCAATCGTGACCAAGCCCTTTGTTTCCCTGCCCATCCATTTTTCTGTGCAAAGAAGAAATAATTTGGGAGAGGTAGAGGTTGTTTTTCTTAAGCTCGGCGTTAATTAGTTGCTCATATTAACCACAACCATGTTGACCATAAAGAGGTGTCCCACTATTCTATCTAACTACCATGAGGGCTCTGAAGGGCTTAGATGTGGCCGTGAATTTTTTAGGCCAGTGTTGTGTTCTAGGTAAAAAAATTAATTCCCTTTTTATCTTTCCAACGAGCACTTTTTGGCCGCTTGAAATAAAATCTATTATTTTCTCTTCTGTTTTTCATATTTGGGGTTTTAATTTGGTTCATTTAATCCTATAATTCTATTCCATCCAGGAATTGTTTATCGATCACTAGTTTCAGCCTAAAAATTGTCCAAAGTTTTAGCCATGGCCATTCAATTTCTTTGTTTAAGTGTTTACTTTTATTTGACCCCTTGCACCCACCCTTGTCAATGTAATAGCTTTTGATTTCCAAACTAGCATAGATTTTCCATTGAGTATTCAGAGTTTGAAATTAATGGCAGTTTTATATTTTACAATGCAAAATCTGCAAGTATGTGGATTTATAATGAAGTTTCTTGATTTGCAACGTTGATTCTGACTTTGGAAATTTTTTGGAGGGTTATTCAACCTATCAAATCTGTTAATTTTATGAATCTCAGATATTGTATTCTTCAATAGTGGTTTGTCCTTGCCTTTAGTCTAGGATTTGTGTTGTAACCTAACACAGAAAAATCTTAATCTTAGAAATGAGGAACTGTTTAATGCATATTCTTCCATTTCAGAAAAATCCTCACTTCCATTATCATATTGTAGGTTAAAAACCGTATTCGCACCTCAATGTTGCAATTTCATTCCAACCATCTTTATGAAAAAATTGACTGGAAAGGAGGGGCTCTGGTTTCTACACAATTAGCTTATCCCAGTTCGTTATGCTATAAATTTCCCTAAGCACAGTTTTTGTTCATTTGACTTTTTGACTTTTAACTTTATCTGGCATGTTAATGGGGTATTATTTCATGGCATGTTATTGCGGTTTAATTTGAGGGAAATGAAGAATAGGACAATACCTTCTTGAGAATTAAGTCTTTGATTAAAATTTTTGCATGATTCCGAGGGAAATCTCTGTTCTTTTGTTTCAGGTCTACATTTCTTCAAGGGCAATCTTTGTGCTTGTAGTTCAGGTCTACATTTCTTCAAGGGAAATCTCTGTGCTTGTAGTTCATGTCTACATTTCTACAATGAATAGTCAATATGTATTGTCAGTTTGCATTTTATTCAAAAAACTTTCAAACAATTCCACTCTCATGTTTGTGACTTGAGATCCATCGAAGGATATTTTTCTTTCATTGTATGTTTGGCTATTGATTCTCTGTTGAATTTCAATTTTTTTGTGGTTAGTTTTGTCCTTAGTGTTCATTTAGAGAATGTATCTTTTACCATGCTAATTTTCGACATGGCTATTTACTCGTGGACCTTTTGGTGCACTTGGTTTGTTGTTTAATTTCCTTTTTTGGAAATTACTTTGTTCTGGTTCCGAGTTTTTAAGGTTGTTGATTTTACGAGTTTTTCTGCATTTTCAGGTCCATATTTATAATTCACTATTTTTTTTCCAATACTTTTTGATATTTCAAATTTTTTTGGTGATATATTCCTCAAAAAGATATTTGTGACATTAATTATAATGCTAGAAGCACCATTTTTCTTGAGATTGTCACCTTTACGATGCATTTTTAAATGTAAATCTATTAAAATCACAACAACATATCCCCAACATGGTTGTACGACTATTACTTCTTAGTAGTGATTTTTATGATTCCATTTGATTTTAGGCTCCAATTTTCCTTTGTACACCTTCAAGATAAGGCTTACCATTTCTTGAGAGAAATATGCAGTTAAAGATGGCAAGGTGGAAGATATTACCCTACTTGATGTTTTCCTTGTTGGGTTGGTGAGAATCATTTCTTATTGCTAGTTTTGGGGGAAAGAAACTATTAGGGAGTCTATCCTTATAAGAAACATACATTAATATTGATATCTTCTTTTCAATGATGAGCTCACAGCGGGAGGAAAGGATATAAAGGGGTTTGTTCCACTATGATGTTACTACTTGTGAAACCAAGGTTAGAATTATATTTAACTCATTTTTCAATTATCAGTTGTTTCAACAGTACCCTTTGTAGAATATTCTAGTCGTAATATTTAATTTTTTTTTCCTGTGTAATGCATTTCTTAGCACAACCCATTGGGCACTTCCCTTCGGAATGGATGTTACCCAAAGTAAACTGGATTAAGCTCTGAGCTTTGTCATGTGACTAATGAGAATAAAATCTAGGTGGGGAGAATAACATTCCATTACACAAACACTCTAACCAGACCCAATTTACAGTTTATTTTATCTTCAAGTTATGTTTGGTAAATTCTAATTTAGATATGCCTTTTGGGATAATGTTTTTAAAAACATGTTTTGACATGGATTATATTCACAAACTGTGTGGGGATAATAAATTGCAGATCATCCCTAGGAAATATGGTTTCATTTCTTACACTACAAGGAAAAGACCCTCTAGTAGATGTTTTTGAGGAACCACAAAGAAAAATATCCCATAAATTCGTTTCTAGCGGAGGTTACTAGAGGAGGTTGGCGGGCAAAGGGTTTTGTGGATGCTTTCCTATTGGTGCTCTTATCGTTAAAACTCGCCCCAGTGCTCTCAAAAAAATAAAGCACCAGTGAAGACAAAATTATTGGCACATCGGACACCGTGCATTCCGTCCACACCCACCTGGTGCATCATAATATAATAGAGCACCGATGCCTCACAACTCTTCTGCGCTGGTGCATTATAAAGCACAACACCAACACCGAAACCACCCGGTGCGGTAGATAGAAACCACACCGATGCATCATAAAAAACACACCAAAAAAAAAACCGACCGGTGCATTTGAAGCAAATAGTAACGGTGCACCTATAAAAAACGCGCACCGGTAAAGGGTTAAATTAAAAAAATATTTACGACAAAAAACCCATATTTTTCAGTTTTCCAATGCTCCTAAGCTATCAATTACCAGTGCACCGATACCATAGAACGCACGAGTGTGCACTGAACATTGGCACACCAAAAAGTGTGTGCGAAGTACACACACCGCCGAGGCATCCAATTACTGTAACACACTGGGGCGTCAATACTCTTCTGCATCGGTGCATCATAAAACACTGCGCCAAAACAGAAACGAGCTGGTGCATTTTTCTCTAAGAGCACCGATGGGCCAGAAACCGCATGCACTGGAATAGCGTTATATAAAATATATATATATATATATATATATATATATATATATATATATATATATATATATATATATATATATATATATTTAAGGCCAAAAAACCGGTGCTTTGCGACTATTACGCACCGGTGCTTTACCATTACGTCGCTCGGTGCATCATCAAATTTTCGCACCGAAACTGAAACATCCCAGTGCACAGTTAGGGAAACGCACTAGCGTGTTATAAACAATGCTCCGAAATTGATACCGCTCGGTGCGGTTTTATTTGACGGCACCGATGCACTTACAAAACCTCGCGCACCAAAACAGGTTAATTAAAAAAAAAATTACGACCAAAAAGCTTCATTATTCACTTTCCTCAGTGCTCCAGAGCTCTCAAGCCCTAGTGCTATTTCCTTATTTCTGAGCTTCCCTAACATTAGTGCTCTCATTGCACCCATTGCATGCACTGCTACTCTGCATTGGCCACCAATTTCCAGCTTTCATTTTAAAAAATAGTGGGAAAATTTTATTTTCCAAATTTTACAGCCAATATGCCTCATTGACGGCGAAATGTACAGGTATTTTTATAGTTTTTCTATAATTAAGCCTTTTAGCGGATTAGAAATTGAAATAAACTTAAAAATAACCATTAAAAAGGAAAAAAAATAAAATTTGTCGCGCGGTGCGCTTGAGCTGTTGGGCTCGCACTGGATAGTTGTATTACCTGTAAAATTTACAGGCAGCACTGCTACCAGTGCTAATGGTAACTGCACTGTTTCCAGGGTGGTGTTGGGAGGTGCCCCGAATAATTTTAAACTAAAAATATAAAATAAAAAAGGTAGTGCGCTCATTTATCCAGGTGCACCGTTGACCCCGGAAATCACAATGTGGTGCATTGACTTCATTTTCCGCCTCGGTTTATGTCAGCGCACCACATTTTGCATTCCGATAGGGTCAAAGATGCAGCCGGGTAAAAGAACGCACCGTCAATTATGTCATTGTCATGAAGTTAGTGCGCTAACACGACTATACGCGCCGGGGTGTATATTTGAGTCAGCACACCGCTAGTCTAAATTATATACAGTCCACGGTGCTTGAAAAATAGAGATCTACACTAAATATAGTGCGATCTGTTTCATTAGGGGCCCTAGGGATGGTGCGCTAAAATATTAGGACACACCGGCACCAGTGCGTGACTATTTTTATGGAGCACCGACTTGTATGTTTTTTTTTTTTCAAAAAAAATTATATATGTATATTTATAAATACATTTATGTTTTAATAAAAAAATTATTTAATATGGCAATGATTAAGAGAGAACATGAGAAATAGCAGCAACAACAAGTAGAAAAATATGACATGATTCGCCAATGGGAGGTGAGAGAGAGGGAGAGAGATGGATGCCCTCACCCTATTATTGTAGATACCCAGGAGATCCTTATGCAGGTAGGCCTCCTCAAGTTCTATGAGGATGCTATTTTCGGCCTAAAGGCCCATAGTGTGCTTTTGAAACATCTTATCGGTAGGTAGAATGCCCATAGACAAGCTTTTCAGGTTGGTCCTGACCAATGGTACACACCCACTGAGGAGGAAATTTATTTTATTACATGACTATTGAGGAGAGGGCTGGATTTTCCCTCATTCCCATACATGCCAGCTGGTTTTGTAGCAAGGAGTCAGTTAGTTTACTCCCAGAGATACATTGGAGCACATGTATTATCTCCTTCAGAGTTTCAAGTACCTGGAGGTCAGTTACGCATAGGTGCTTTTGGAAGACAGGACGTGCAGTGCCTCTTTATTATTGCTTCAATCATTTTTCACAACACCAGTGACAGACAATGCATTAGTTGCTCACTTTTATATTATATTGATTCTTTAGTACGGCAGTGATGACTTTTCAGGTGGTCTGCCATTTTTTTGCGACAGTTTTGTATGACCTTAGATAGATGTCGTGCTCATGCATAAGGGAGGGTCAACTTCCCTTTTCTTCAGAGTTGTTTTGTTTATTTTTTGAGAGGTTTACAAAGATGAGACCTAGTTTTGTTCAACAGCCTCGTAGGCCGATGTTCGAGGCCCAGATGCGCATGTGGGGGAAGATGATGCCTAAGAGGGGAGACACTATGTTTCCAGTGACGATATCACATGATTCGCTGGATTTACTAGCTAGTGTTGGCGGGTTGCATCCCTTCATTATGGTCCCATGTCCGTATGTTGGACTAGATTAGCAAGGGTGTCCCAACATCCTCTTCACTCCTGATGAGCCGACAGATGATAGAGGTAATATTACTATTTTATTTATATTTATTCTAACATGTTCTTTAACTTGTTTTTATTAAATTGTGTAATGAAATTTTCTAATTATTGTTATGTACTTGTATATATTTTGCAGACATTGGCTCTTTTGATGGCGATGAATTGCCGAATCCACCACATGATCCAGGTGTCGATCCTGATGATTATGGTCAGGAGATGGATGATGCACCAGAGGATGAGGCTGGTAGCGCAGCAGAGAGACGTGCTGATCATGCGCCTCATGGTGCACTAGTACCGCCTTTTTTTAGGAGTGGTCGACCTGAGACAAGATACCGGATGGAGTTGGGTAGCCAACTCTGTGGATTGATTTCCAGAATGCGAGCATCAGGCCCGCTCATTACAAAGAGATAAAGGGTGATGATAGACTATTGTGGATGCAGAGAGGCATGTCGCATGACATGTACGGAATGATGCACCAAGTCGTAGGAGCTATGCCAGTTGTTACGTGATTAAGGAGGATTGTCCATAGCTATAGGCATAGTCGAGCTGCGACACATGATGGACAGTCTGCCGGCAGCGACTCAGATGCATCTCGTGATCGTTCACCTCGTGGCGTGTCTGATGATTAGCATGATGCTCCACTAGCAACATCTAACACTAGTCATCATGGAGATGAGGCTGGACCATCGGCCACATCCAGTCAGTAGCTTGCAACATCCATCATGATTACTAGTCACGATCATCATGAGAAGGCTGGACCATCGACAGCCAAGGCTACAATACTATTGACTGAGCAGGCCTCCGCTACTACTGCACCTCATATTAATCATGTTGTACTACCACCAGTGGATGCATCCATCAGTACTAGTGATCATCATGATCATGAGCAGCCTAGTCGACCATCGACTGTCGAGGCTGCACTGAGCTTTACTGAGCAGGCCGCATCCACTTGTACTAGTGTTATTGACGTTGTTATACTACCACCAACGCCTGATCCATGAAATTTATATTATAGTTGTATATTTTAACATTATTCAGTTTTATATATATATATATATATATATATATATATATATATATATATATGGTCCATGTATTTTATGTTCATGTTGCAGTTGTGCTTAATTTTCATCTTGATGATCATCATGATGTGGTGCATATTGTTAGTCATGTTAGATATGTTCATTTAATGTTTAGCTTGCACATAGATGTGTATATGTGATAGGCGCATGAGTTATTTGACATTATATTGTGATGTATATTTGATGTTTGTGTTGTGATGATGTTAATATATAATGTTAATTTGATGTTAATTGAATGTGTTTATTAGTCGAATATGATGTTTGTACGATTGTTATCATAATCGTGATGATGTTTATTAATTATTTTATTATTATTAAATGACCATGATATTTATTAAATATTATGTCGTGAATGTAATTGTAATTTTAATTTTAATTCTATGTAAAATTGTAAAATTGTACTTGTATTTGTACTAATTGGAATTTTAAGTGTAATTGTATGTAAAATTTTAATTGTAATTGTAATATTTAATTTATTATGAAATGATTGTAATTGTATATATGAAAATTTGTAAAATTGTAATTGTAATTATAATTGTATGTAAATTTCACAAATTGTAATTGTATTTGTAATTGTAATTTTAATTGAATTGTATGTAAAATATTTGTAACATTGTAATTGTAATTGTAAATGTAATTCTATGTAAAATTGTAAATGTAATTTTATTTGTAACTGTAAGTTTAATTGAATTGTCCGTAAAATATTTGTAAAATTGTAATTGTAATTCTAATCGTAATTCATGTATGTGAAATTAATGTAAAATTGTAATTGTAATTTTAATTCTAATTCTAATTGTAATTTTAATTATTGTAATTGTATGTAAAATTTTAATTTGTAAAATTTTAATTCTATTAATGTGAAAATTTTAATTGTATTAATGTGAAATGATTTTATTAAAATATTTACATTTGTAAATTTGCAAATAATTCTAAAACAACAAATCTAGAAAATAATGAAAATAAATTCATGTACTTTATAATTATCATTATTTTATTATGATCTTGCATATATAAAGTTTAGAAAATAATGTAAATAAATTCATGTGCTTTATAATTATCATTATTTTATTATGATCTTTCATACAACAAAAAATAAAAATAAAAATAGAAAACTTTAAAAATTCTGGTGCGCTTATCATCCTAACAGGCCTCGGTGCATTTTATTAATACAACGCATCGGTGTGTCACATTTCTGCACACAGGAAACAAATAAATGCAAATAAAAAAAATGTGACTATATTTTGTTTAAGTTAAAAAAAAGCAGCAATTTGAAAAATGGGTGGAAAAATATTTTTGAAAATCTAATTTGATAAAATAATTCTAAATATACCAAACACTTTTCATTATTTCACTATTTTTGCTAAAAATTTTCAGTCAGATTTTTGTAGGAGATAAACCTGGAGAAAGAGAGCACGAGGGCACTGTGGATGGTGAAATACATTCAAACATAAGTATTTAGACAATCAGAAACCAAAAATTTGGTGATTCAAGCCCTTTATCATAGAATTTCAAACCATTTCATGATTAAATTTAATTCTTTTTTTACTTTTTTTCTGCATTTTTTAATTTTTTCTTGTAGTTTTATCCATTTTTACCCTGAACCCTTCATTTTTTTGTTTTTTCCCTTTCTTCTCCCTATTTTTGTGATTTTAGAATTAAGATTTTTCATTTTATATTGACGTCCAACCAACGGGACGACTTGCATAGTCGGATCCCAATCCATTCGGCCATTGCGTGAATTTTTGAAAAAGTGGATTTTTCTTTATCGGTGCGGCTTGCGTATGCCACCGCACTGGTGCTCTGTATTATTACAGTGCACCGCACAAGTTTTGTGTCGTAAAAAATTAAAAACATTTTTTTAAATTCGTGCGTCAAATCTAAAATAGGGCACTGGTGCTCTCTTTAACTAGGAAAGCACCGTATGGTGTATTACACCGTTTTTGCGGTGCGTTTATAATACCCCACGCACCGTTAGGTCGATTACACTATTTTTGTGGTGCATTTATAATACTAAATGCACCGTGTGGGGCATTATATTGTTTTTCAGTTCGATGTTAATATATCCATGCACCGTGTGGTGCATTATATTGTTTTTCAGTTCGCTGTTAATATATCCATGCACCAGTAGCGATGCGGATTTCATGAAAGGCGCACCGGTGTCTCGAGAATTATTTTCTACCTGAAAAGTTGAGAATTTATTTATAAATATATTAATGAATGATATGCTATAGTTTTCAAATTGATAAATAAATGACTGATAGGATATTAAGTAACAAAAATACTGTTAACACATCAAGAAAAGAAAAAAAGGAAAGTTCTTTGTAAATGCTTTATAAAAAATATTATTTTTGAACTATATGTAACTTTAACTAATATGTATTGTTTACTGTGTATCATGCATAGCCACAAAATGATGAAGCTCGATATGATTATTTCTGATCTACGACCAGAAGAGCGTAAACGTTTAAAGGAAAAATTGCAAAAAGATGAGTCAGGTGAAAACAATACTATCGATCCAATATGAGTTTCTTTTTTTAATTATCATTAATAATATACTTAAAATTATTAGATAACATGTGTCAAACAGTCTACTAATTCACATTTGTTTAATGTTCTACAGGGACCAACAACTCAGAAAATGAATGTTGTTCTAAGAAAAGAAAAAAATAGAACATGCAAATGAAAATGAATTTCTCCTTGGCTCATCTGGACTGGTGCTGGCAGTTAACGAAAGGGGGAAAAATTTTTACAAAAGTTTGAGGGATCTAGTGGAACGAATACAACAACGTGCTTCAAATGTCATATGTAATCATTTAATTTTTCGATCATTAGGTACAATAAATAAACAATTTAGCATTAAATATTAATTTTCAAGAATTTTCTTGCAGAAAAGAAAAGAAAATGTATCCCATTCAACACATAAAATAGGACGACAAGGAAGAAAATGGTTGATCTCTAAGTTTGTGATTAATTGTTACTTCCTTATAACAACTTAACTAGATTTCATTTTTGTACCTTTTAAGTTTTTTTACAAAAATCAACGTTGAATGTTTTCAAACAGGTGGTAACATACAAAGAAGAACCATCAGAGGAATTGATTGAAATTGGGTTAAATATGGGTTGTGAGTATATGTTGGCATCTCAAAATTTAATTGTGGAATTTGTAAGCATCTATCGATCTTGTTTTAATTAGCTCCGTCTATAATTAATAGAACAAAAACATCTTTTATATTAAATATATGATTTGTTATGGGGTATAAAACTTGCAGGAAACAAAGTATGGAACTGCGCCAAAAGATGAAATTTTGAAAGATGGCATGGTAAATGGTTTTGAAAGAATGTGTATAGTTTATGAGTCAATTGTTGCTATGGTACATCATTTTTATTTTCAATTTACATTGATGTATATTATTTAATATTGGAATTTTCCTTATTCTCACCAATATATATACACTCATTTCAGTTTATTTTTATGTTTGTAGATGGAAAGTGAAGAAGAAGAAAACAATCAACGCTGTGAACACAACATTCGTGAAAATAACCCAAGTCATGGAAGTAGCTCTAGCAGTGACAGCAGTTCAAGTGAAGAATGATGATCACTATGTAATTTGGATGTAAAAGCAAGGCGTTTTATTTTTTGAAATATGTCTGTGAAATCAGACATTTTGTTTAATGTAATGGACATAGTGTGCCAATTGAAAGACAAAGGGATACGAATAATTGTCCCATTTTGTATGATAAAGATTGTCTTATATATATATATATATATATATATATATATATATATATGAAATATGTTATAATTTATTCTATTGCATTCTCCATTGTTGTTCTCAAATGCACTAATAAAAATTTAACTCATACGAATATTGTTGTAACATTATATATATGTGTCGACTTTTGATGAATAATGAATTTTAAAAAACCACAATAATTTTGATATGATATAACAAATTTATCCAAACAACACATTCAAATGCATTAATAAAAATGTAATTAATATGAATATTGTTATAAGATGTGTCAACTTTTGATGAATAATGAATTTAAAACAATCAAAATAATTGGACTGTCAGAGGTGGATGTTTCTAAAAAAAAACAAATGAAAACTGGTGCATTTATGATTCTATGGGCACCGCACTAATACCGATTCCAGTTATAAATATTGGTGCGTTTATGTCATACTGCACACCGGGGGTGTTTATGTACCTATAAGCACTAGTGTATTTGTAGATGCCATGTGCACCGCACGCATACTAATACCAATTATGAATCTTGGTTCCTTTCTGTGATACAGAGCACCGGTGCTTCATAAAGATACACACACTAGTGCGCTTATACGACCTATGGGTACCGCTAAAATCCCAAGACCAATTAGAATGGCCCCATGCATTGTATCACCAACACTAGGCCCAGTGCTGTTGTTTTCCTTAACAGCCTAGTGCATTCTCCTTCGACTGCCCAAGTGCGTTGTCTACCCATACGCACCGGTGCGTTAAAACGTTATAAGAGCACCGATGAAAAAACATTTGCAATAACCTCCGGCCACCCATTTTTTTTTAGTTGTGTTGAATTCCCGTTAAAATCTCCGCCAAAACCTCCGTTACCAGAAACAGATGTGGTAGAATATATTTTTTTAACAATTTTGACCAATTTTATAACATTAAAAACCTCCTTTATAACCTTCCCTAGAGGGTTTTTTCCTTGTAGTGTTAGTTGAGAGAAGGGTGTCATATTAAGAAATGTCCTACTGAATTTCAAGCGGAGAAGGTGTTGCAGGGCTTTGACCCTAGTAAATTCAACTTCACCAAAGTAGGCCAGGAATAGGTGCTTTTCTGTTTTGAATAAAGTAAGGAAAACAGAGTTCAATACTTTGAAAAATTCCCTATCTTTGACAGTCCAAACATGATTCCCATAAATGTAAGAAAAAATAACGATGATGGTAGCACCTTTTGAAGCAGTTTTTGAGGTTTTTTACTGTACATTGATGTAGTGTTTGAGGTTTTTGACTCTACTTTGATGCACTTCTGATGTTATTATTTGTTATACTACAGGTGAGTCCAATTTAATATGGACATGTGCTTCTTGTGCTAAGAGTATTGGATTGATTTCCCCAACACATTGACCATGATAGCTTGCCGTTAGCGTTGCATCTGGATACCGAGGTTGGAAACCCATCTTTTCGTTTCAATGCATTCACTTGGTACTTGATGCACTCAGCCTCTACAGTGACCTCTCTATTATTTTGGGCCAGTGATGCCATTTCTCTATCCATCCACTCCTCTTTAGTCTTCAGCTCTACAATAGTGCCTTCCATATTACTCTTTTCTACAGCCCACAAATGCATGCCTTATTCATTTTTTTGGAGTAGATCCTGAGTTCTTCCCTTGGAATCATTCAAAGCAGCTTGCAAATCAATATTTTCTGCTTTACATTGTTGTAGAACCCTGTCATTTTGCACCTTCTCATCTTCCATTTGAGATAGTCTAGCTTTATATTCATTCAACTGCGCTTCCAAGGACTCACCTTTCATGCTCATCTCTCTATTTTTTTGACAGAGAAATAACCTTTCACTAGCCATGGAATCAATTTTCGTTTGCAGTTCTGCAACATTACATTGCAAATTTTTCTTTCAGTTTCCCATAATATTTTATGGATTGCAAATCAATGTTTTCTGTCACACATTGTTGTAAAACCCTTTTATTTTTCACCCTCTTATCTTCCACTTGACTTAATCTAGCGCTAGACTCATTCAATTGAGTCTTGAAAAAGTCTACTTTAGTATTCAACTCTCTATTTTGGTGGTAGAGAAATTCCCTTTCATTGACCATCGAATCAATTTCTATTTGAAGCTTTGCAACATTTCCTTGCAAATTTTTCTCTTCAAAATTCCACAAATTCATTTCCTCCTCAAAATTTTCAAGTAGTTCCTGAGTCCTTGCATTGGAATCACTTAATTGAGATTCCAACTCAATATTTTCAACCAAAACCCTTTGCTTCTGAGTAGAAACGTCCTCAGTTTTCTTCTGATATGTGTTTCTCAATGAAGCCAGAAGGTTGTCCTTTCAGCATTCCATGCTTGCTCTACAGTTAGGCTACATTTCTCCATCCCCGCGGTCTGATTTTGTGTTGCTACAATCTGTGAGAGTAGCCGATTCTTTTCCAATTCCCAAGCTATACGTGCTTCCTCTAATTTGGTAGACATGACCTTAATTTTATCTGTCAACTGCAAAACACTACTTTCCAGAGCTTGTTTATCAGAAATCGCTGCTCGGCAATCCTCATCTTTCTCAAAAATCACTCTTTTGAATCTCTCGTTGACTTCCTGCAATTGTTGCCAAGCCTCACAAATCTCGGCCTCGTATTCCTGATCTCCCTTTGCAAGCTGTTGTCTGAACTCCCTGTTAACTTCCATCACATGATTGCTGAGTTCTTCCCCAAATTTAACTTCTTGCATCTGTTGCTTATCCATACTGGACTCGAAATTTATTGAGATAGCTTAAAGAGTGTGAAGTCACGATTCCATTTTAGGGATATTTTGTAACAAAGAAGCCTTAGATTCCTGTCATAAATTCTCGATAACTTGAATAATTCTTTGATTAAGCTCCGACAACTTGAATATTCCATCTTTTTCATGGTCCTTGGTGGACTGGATTATCTGCTTTTCATAATTTTCTTGGCCATTGCAGGATGCATAGTGAGATAAAGATGAGTTTTCATTTCTTCTATTCTCCCTACTAGATTTTACTAGCTTCCTTGCGCCAACAATAGCTCTCACAGAGCCAAAAATAAAAAGGAAAAAGAGAAGTGTAAACTTAAATAGGATTAAGTAGAACACATGGGAAAATATTTAAATAGTAGGTAGAAGGAAATTGAGACAAACACAACGGAACTCAAATAAAAACCCTACGAATGCATCTGAAAAAAGAATAGATGGTCATAAATACCTGTAATCCCCACTCGCATTTATCTCCAATTGGGCAGAAGCTACAATACACACATATTTGCTCGACAAGAATATTATTGAGAGTGCAAGCTTCTGTGATCCATAACATTTTAATTATCAATATTCTGGGAAATCACATAAGAATTTTAGGAACCAACGCATTTCGAACTACAAACTGTGGTTCATCATCAGGAACCAATGCGTGTCGAATATTATTTGTTTCTTAAAGTACTCTTAGCAAACACTATTTTTGTTTTGCTTGTTGCGTTACTCTCAAACTTTTACAGTTACTTTCGTTTGATATAGGAGTAATGATCCACGACAACTACATTGCTGACTTCAAAACTCAATTCAATTTATATACCACATAGGCATCAAATTACTTCATCAAACAATTAATTTTAAAAAAATATTAATCTTATTAAGAATATAATTTTCTTAAAAAATATTAATGTTATTAGGAAATTAGAGTTTCGGGGAAAGTGATATTCTAAGTTTCACATTTGTGAAGATGTCTTTTAGAAAATTTTATTTCAAAGGTGGTTGTGGGTAAATATTATTGTGGAAAAGTGCTCTTGTATCTTAAATTATTACAATAATTGCAATAGAGGAATATTAATAATAATTTGAGTTTCATATTACAAATTTTTGCAAAGTTGGTTGTGAGTAGATATTAATGTGAGAAAGTGTTCCTTTATAGTAAATTATGGTAATTCGGGAATATTAATAATAAATTGAGTTCCATATTATAATGGCTTTATGGGAAAATAATATATTAGAAAATACTAAATAAAAAATTATTGTAATAGTTTTTTTAATAATTAATAAGAATTTATATAATGTAATTATTTCTTAAAATAATAATAATATATTTTTATGTCAAAGATGTGGTGTCCTTCTTATGCATCGTTTGATCTTTTGTTAGATGATTAAATTCTCCTTATTCATTGATTTGAACTTGGGTTAGTTATTAAATTTCGTTATGAGCTTGGGTTTTTGCATGAACATGATTTTTTCTATAACTTTTCTTTTAATTACAAATACAAATTGGGACAGGGAACAATCTTTTTTCCTGCCTTTACTAAAATTGACCAAAATCACTAAAGATATCTTGCTTAGAAACTATTGGATCTCTTTAAGAATTTTAGGGCATTTCCTTTGCAACATTTGGTGATGGTGCAATTGCTAGTTATTTTTATAACATAATGAGATTTTACAACATCTCTTCTATGATAGCGGCATTTAATGTTAACTAGTTGTTAGCTAGTTAAATGACATTTTATTATTTTCTTAAGGAAAAGACTAAGACAATTATTGTTTTGTTGGAAAAGTTATTTTCTTTATTGTTAATTGTGAATAATAAAATTATTTATGGAAAGTAATTCCATAAAAAGTAAAAAGGCTGATGGTAAATGTTTTCCAAGAACTGAAAGGTGGTTAGGCAGTTTGAACAAGTACTATGGGGATAAGAGACTCATCCCAGTGAGGAATAGGGGTTCTGTTCAGAGACTAAGGAAGAGAGGGTAAAGTTTTTCTTGAGCTGGTAGAGACCAGTGGAAAATCTCTTAGTTTTCCTGAAATATTATGGTACTGACTGGACTTGGACTCCTGAGGTCACAACAGAAATATAGTGCCAACCTGTATCTTTTAGTGGAAGCACGAGGGAAGAGCAGGACGTCATTGCCTCTCTTGAAGGTTGGTAGGAACATCATCAACAGTAAATAATTTTAGATAATTTTCTGATTTTGTTTGGTATTTGAAGTTGCAGAAATATTACTGCAAGATTTTTACACAGGCATGTGTTAATTATTTTACTTATTTATAAGCTGTGTTGTGAAAGGTATATTGATTAGTTGGAAAGGTTTAGAAGTAGTGATATTTGTAATTTAAACCATGAGAATCAAAAAACTATATGTGGAAATAAATATTGTTTATTTGTAGAAATAAACTCTATTTATGTGCAGAAAGAAATATTGTTTAGTTTCATAAATAAATATTGTTTATTTACAGAAAGAAATAATGTTTATTTGCAGAAATAAATATTGATTAATAGCAGAAAGAAATATTGTTAATTTGTAGAAAGAAATATTGATTATATGCATAAATAAATATTGTTTAATTGTAGAAAGAATATACTAATTTAGAATGAATGAAAATATTCAGATATTGTCCAAAAAAAATTTTAATAGTGAAATCTATAATAATGATAGTGGAACTGTAACCTGATAAGGTGGAGAACACTGTCGGTTCTAGTCTTGAGACGGAACCCAAGTCTAGAACGCATGGTGACTCTGGATAGTGCTATACATGGACAAATTCTACGGTGGTCTGGTCACCGAAGGACAAACTCTGCAAAACACTTACTCTAGGAAACTTTACAGTGACCAACAAAGAAAAAATGACGACACAAGGAAACCCTATAACCACGAAGGGTTAGGGAACCTCATTCATTTAATTATGAAAAGAAATAAACACTGTTATTTTTTTAAACAAAAATTAGAAAAAATTATACTGTGCCATAGCATGCATCCGTCTTGAAGTATGGGCTATGAAGCTAATTAAACGAGAGTAAATAGATAGAAATTTTCAACTATTAGAAGCAGAAGCATAATCATTTCATTTGTATGTATAGGTACAAATCCAGAGAACTGAGACCACATAAAGATTTAATATTGAAAGATTCTGTAAATACGCATGTATATTATTTCATAATAGCCCGACGGACTGTAAATTTCTTGCTTAGACATGCTAAACGCATCAAACAGAGTAAAAAGATATAAACCCTGTTTCCCAAATTAAAATGAGAAATGAAGTTAAAAATCCAGAACTCGGATTAGGGAGGAATTGAAGTCTCAAGAACTCTGAGATGTTACATTATACAATTACATACAATAAAACTGGAAATAAACATTGACAAGAAGTCTCCTTAGTTGAAAAAGGGACTATTAGGCATTAAGATGAAAACAACTAAAATTCATTACAACTGAAAACAAATTCTCAGCGAAAATTTGTAACCTAGCTTAACACATAGTAGAAGGACTTTCTACCAATCTCCGAAAGGGGACAAGAAGTATTTATAGTCGGAATACCTCAAGGAAGAATATGATTTCGTTAACCACGACAACGACAAAACCCCAGTGTTCAAAGAGGAAAGGGAAAAACATAACTCTAGTGGGAAAACACACCTACATTAAAACCATCAGAAGTTAATACATGTGAAATAAAAAAGTAATGGTTGAAGAAACATGTTAACTCATTTAGGGTTTGGGAAAAACATAGGTTAGTAAACTTTGTTACCTGTGAAAGTGAAACCAGTCTTTGAATTCCAGACTTTGAAACTGAAAGATGAACATAAAAATCATGTTATAACTATGAAACCGTAACACAAAGTCATATGAATGAACCAACTTGGTAAGCGTAAATAAACAATTAACATTGGGTAGAAGATTTACCAGATTCATAAACATTGTGTATAAAAATATCTAGAGAAAACAATGGAGATTCACCATCGAGCTTGTATATAATCAAAGGCAACACCATTGGTGACCTGCGGAACCTCATAACTGAGTTCCCAGCTAAAAATCGGAACTGGGTCTGTGCGAAAAGGATATAGCAGAGAGCAGCTCGGCTCCGGGAAAATGAGAATCCGTGAAGAGAAATAGGATTCCCATCAAAATGAATCCACCATTGATTGTAAATGATCGAATGATGGATAAAGATACAGGTGGTCTTAGAAACTTGGGTCCAATCCTGAAAGATATCATACAACTGGAGTCTCTTAAAAGAGCGGTACTAAGTAGCCTCGGTCAGTTCAACAAGAATCGAAGTAATAAATTAGAGTTGGTATAGTTGCAACCCAAGCAAATGACAAAGGTACAACGGTGTATAGTATAATGCATATGTGTAAAGTGGAGGTTGGAACATACTACTATGTTTAACATAGTATTGTAGTGTATTAAAGTTGATGGTAAGTGATATATGGTAAGTAACTTGATAAGTTAAAACCATATGGTAAGTATTGTAATATGTTAAATTACATGTGTTAAATTATATGGTAAATAAAATTTGTTTTTCATGATTATAATGGTAAGGTTTACATCTTCCATACTACACTAACACAAAAATCTTATAAAAATAAATAAAAATAATTTTATTTTTTTTCTCATAGATCACATTTATAAATATTTAGTTCATGCTTTTCAAACTATCCAATGTGGTTCATCATGAGTACTAAGATGCGGACTCTGTTATAAGAAAATAATTAAATAAAGTAAAGATGCAAACAATTATAAAAGATAAATTCTAAATTATTCACCATCAAATGTCTAAATTATATTAAAATAATTTATAAAAATAACAATTTATTAAATTTTTGAATCAATAAAATATTAAGAATGTTAGAAAATATTTCAGTAATAATTACATCAAGATAATTTCTTCCAAGATTTTAGAACCATCTATTAAAATAAAAATGTCCAAAAATAAATATTAATATTTTTTTTTGGGTCAAACTTAAATAATAAAAATAACTTTTTTGGTCAAACTTAAATAATAAAAATAATACATCTAATTAATATTTGTAAAATATGTTTATTGTAAAATGATATATATTTTTAGGCATGTGGCATTGATGTGGCATGGTATTTTCCCTTGGTAAAGTCTATTTACAAGTTAATAACATCCATGGTAAAGTGTGAGTGAATATCCATTGTTAAAAATCTTGTTATAGTGTAATTTTATGGTAAGTATTATTTTTTATGTACTTATTAATTAAATTTAAATATGGTGACAATAAATTGAATCTTAATTTATAGCTACTATTTAAATTTTATATATTTTAATGTGATATATTGGTTTAGATATATCTCAAAAATAATTATAATTTTTTTTCTTTTCTATTGAAATAAACAAATCTTATAAAATTAAATTAAATTTAAAAAAAACAATATTTACGCTATAAGATGTTCTTATATGAAAACAACTTGCCTAGCTACCACCGTGTCTCTGTTTGTGCCATTGGATCAAATGTTAGACGATTGAAATGTTTTAGGCCATTAGATCATTTACCTCATTCATTTAAGATAAACTAACTAATGACTAATTAACTAACTCACTAAACCCTACAACGTGTACTAAATCAAGAATATGTACTCTTTCTTTTTATTTTAATGGTTGTGACTTTTATTTTCTTGCTTCGATCTTGTAGAGTCTAATAAAAATGCAACACAATGAGAAGTTAAAGCGGACTCGTTGCAACCTACGAGAGTGGACCCAACCATTCTCATGGAATATGTACTCTTTCTTTATGTTTTTCTTTCTGTTTTAATGGTTGTGACTGGTATTTTCTTGCTTTGGTCTTGCAGAGTCTAATACAAATGCATCATAGTGAGAAGCTAAAGCACTTAGAACGTGCCATGGACTATCCAAACAGATTAGTTGTAACCTAAGAGGGTGAATGCAACCATTCTCATGGAATATATACTCTTTTTTTCTATTTTAATGGTTGTTATTGCTATTTTCTCGCTTCGATCTTGTAGAGTCTAATACAAATGCAGCACAAGCATAGTAAGAGGTTAAAGCTCTGATTGGTTAGTGTTGAAATCATCATCCTCCACTATCTAGGCCACTTGCATGTTGCCATATTTCCTATGTTAAGGAGGAGAGATAAATGGTCCCTCAGACCTTTGTTTTCGCCAATTTCCTTTGTTACTTAAAAAACCCATCAGATTCGACACCACTCCACTATGGTTTCTGGTTTTTGAAGGAGTGATTCTGAAGTGATTCTGAACCATTTATCTAGGCGATCAGTGGTATGGGAAACCACCTCCTATGGCCTCCAATATTTCTTTCTTAGGTTCTATGGGAATATTGTCACGTCGTCTGACGCTTCGCCCTTTTATTTTTATGGAGACTTGGCTCTCAGTTATGTGCCACTTTCAATTTCTCTAGTCTAACCCTCAGTGAGTTGAGCTATCGAAATGGGCTCCTCTAATAAACTCCTATTGGTCGGATATTTGCTGCTATGTCCCTATTATCGTTCTATAATTTTTGAGATTGTGAAAGTAAACACAGAGGATAACATCAAAACTGATTTGGAAGCTGGGATCTAGCCCTGCCAACTTCAGAGAGGGATCTCTCTGAAAAATTTAGCTATGTTTTATATGAATTTTAGGCTAGTTATTACTTTCTGCAATTGTTTTTTTTTTTGTGATTGTTTGGATTTTTCGGTTGATTGAATTCTTATAATTCCATTTGGCTATGGATTCTAACAAATAACTAGATATGCATCAAAGTTTAAAGGTGTTCCACGTGGAAATCTAGGTTTGAGTAGTTGGATATTTCAAAATTTAAAGTGATATGAAACAAAAGAAATGAAAGGTTCAATAGAAACTTAGGATTAATTAAGAATTCCTCACTTTGACTTAAGAAGAAAACATAGAAATTACCTACAACCATAATAGGGTGCATATTTTAACAAATCCTATTCATCACCATTTCTATGATGTAATTTATTTTTCTAAGAGATAACGATGAAAGAAAAAAATGAATAAACACATAAATGAGGGAAAAACATCACCAATTTGTACACCACATGAATCCTGTGAAGAATGCACTTTTATTATTGATGAGTCCGCTAACTAGAGAATTAAAATAACTTGGAGAAAATTATATTAAAAAATCAACCCTAAATACTTCAAAATGTTAATTATTTATACAATAATTACCAAATCATTACAAAATCGTTTTCTCAAGAGATAGTGTATATATAGCACTAACTAAACAAAATTATCAATCTCTACAAAGTAATAGGCAAAGTGGACAACTACATGGATAGGTGGCTTTGCTTTGGAAGATTTTTTTGATGAATTGGCATGTTCTTGTATTTCACGGGCTGATGTGCTGGCTAAGGTGCAAGCTAATCCTGTAGCTATATCTGAATTACCACTTAATCTAGTAATTCACATATTTTTTCCCATCTGTTGTCATCTGGAAGGGTTAATTTAGTTACCTTCCGATAAATCTCATCAACCTTAGTATATTTTACGAATGTTGGCCTTACCATGAAAATGTGATTTACCTCATCGTGGATAAATAATTCATTTCCCATTGACTCTAGGAAATCTATACCTATCATGCTTCCTTTGATGATTGCAAACTTGGAACTATAACTTGCTACTTCCTTAATATTCTTAAAATAATATTGAAGAGTAATTAATTTATCCTTAATTACAAATAAGTTGGGTAATATTTTCTGATTTAAAGCTTATATCCTGGTGAAAAACCTATTTACTACAATTTCTAGACTCTGACATTTTTCCTCCAACTGAGTAATAAGATTCTTTTTAGTCAGAATCTACTTTACCTCAAAAATTGTTTATGTCATGTCATGAATTCCTAAGTCATCTAGATCATACATATTATTTTAATTTAGGAACTTGATGATGCTTTCTGCTTTGGTAGGCATGTCACCCAATTGTTCTCTGATCTCTGTGATGGCCTGTGTTTCACTAATAGAATTCAGAATATTTGTCCCAATGTTTTCCTTGCCTTGGGCCAAGGTCTATCCAATAGCTTACTCTCTCTCTGATTTTTGTAGCCTTTCTATTATCCTTTGAGATTTCTGAGCTCTAGCAAGATGTGAAGCTTCACTCCTAGTCTTTTGGTCTTGAAGTGATTTGAATTTTCCATGTTATTTTTTATTCTCCTTAGTCTGAATTGACAAGTTCTCAACAGCCTTTTTCAATTGGTAAACAACCCTTTTAGAAGGTGTATATGGTGTAGTTGATGGTGCATCTATTGTGGTGGGAATTTGTGTGAGAGGTACAACATATAGAGGAACCATGGACAATTTTTCACTCTGATCCTTTTCCTTAATCATTTTCTCTAGCTCTGTCTCCATCTGCCTGATCTGATCATTTTGTTCCATCATTAAGTTCATCATGTCTCCTTTCTAATTATCCGATTCTTCAATGGGTTTTGTGAGAGGATCTTTAGTTGCTGGAAACTTCAATTTCTTTCTTAATGTTGCAATGTCAATATTCTTCTTCTTAATCAACTCCTCATCAAATTTCATATTTTCTGGATCACAACCCATCTTCACCACTAAATCATCCAAGGATTTGATCCTAGTATCCTTTGCAAGAGAATAAATATTCTCCATATTCAATTGAGACTGAATATTAGAAACTGAAACCTGCAATTTAGAAACAGTCATAGTGGTATTGGTTAGAGTAGAATAGATCATTTCACCTGTTTGTTTTTCCATATTGATTTGGTCAATGGGATGTATATCTTTAGTATCAAACTAAAAAGTTTTTTTTTTTATAATTTGATGCTAACTTAGGCTATGGGATTTGAGCCTCTAGGAAGGGCATCTATATCATCCCTTTCTCTGAATAAAAAGCTAAAATTAATATACTTTATGAGTTGGAATTCTACTTCCAAAACAGAGTATAAGTGTTATTCTTAAGAATATCATTCTTAAGTTTGATTTCTCTAAATATGTCAAAAATTCTCTTTTCTTTCTCTGCTTGAACAACCTTTGTACTCTGGATTGTGTCTTACTGCTCCTGGGACACTGATGATGTTGTTGGAGATGAAGAAAATTTGATGCCTTCCGGAGAGGATGATGGTGTTTCCTTGACTATCATATCCACATCGTGTTGTAGATTCTTCTCTTGATGTAATTTAGGATTTAATTTGGTCCTCTTTCTGTACATGATTTTAAACTCCTTCCTTGCATTGTTTGTCACCGAAGGTGACTCTTCTTCTCTCTGTCTCTTAACTAATTTTTCATGAGGAATAGGAGTTTGTGAAGTGGAGATAGAAAAATGCTGCTCCTCAGCTTCCTGTAAGGTATTCTCTGCCCATGTTACGTGGTTCACATATCTCTCAATTTCAGATCTCCAGGTATGAGTATATGGAGTAGTTTTGTTTTCTACTCTTAATTTGGAATTTATAACTAGAGGGTCATAATGCCATGTGAAACCTAAGCTAAACTTCATCTCCTTGAGAAGCTTATCTGCTTCTTCTCCAGCTGATCTGTTTTTACATACAAAAGAACCAATCGGTGTCTTGATCCTAAGCTATGATCTCTTCTTTGTTGAAACAAAGTGTATCTCATTTGAATTATGCATTTTTCTGATGTATTCTAGTGAAAATATCCTCATGTCTAGGTATTTGGAAATTTGTATGGTGCCAACTCATACCCATACACTCTAGTTTCAATGTAATTCTGGTACAAGTACTAGTCTCTAGTCTTTGATTGCTCAGGTAGGTGAAAATTTATTTTTATCTCTTCACTGATCCTTGGTTCTATTGAAATTTTTAATGCACACATTTCTGAGTGTATAAAATGCTCAATATATTATATGTAGGTGAATTATTCCCACTCCTTCATCACTAGGGAAGTCCAAAATATGATTGAATGTTGATTCCCTACTTCATATAAGTTCTGCCTAGGAAATTTAAACCTATCTTGATGATAATATATAAAAATATAGCCCAAAATTGAAGTATACTTGAGCACTCCCCTAGTTGGCAACTTCAGGAGTTGTTCATCAATATTAACAACAAGAAATTGACTGAAATTGAAGATTATAGAAGGCTTACTATATGTGGAAAATAAGGATAGGAAACCTAAGATGGGTTCATCTACCCACTTATCAGAATAGTAGCCCAAAATATAGGATATTACAAAAATAATTTATTTGGATTGATCGGGGAGGATTAAGGATATGGTGGATTTTTTCTTAGTAATTGAGTGTTTTATGTTAGGAAAAGGTCAAAAATCTTGGCTCTTTTTGCAGAATCAAGCTTTTGGTATAATTATTTCAATTCTTCTATTGAGAATGGGGTATTGTTTTCGATAGAGGGGTGTTGTGGAGGTAAATCCCCTCTGCAGACAGAGGCGATCCCACTAGCCCTAGAGTGGGTCTAGAAACAATAGAAACATGCAAAGCTATTGATTCCTAGTTACAAAGATAGAATCATGATAGATCACTTACTGTGACTCCTTCACTCTTGTTGTCGAAGAAGAAGTGGCGCTTCCATTGCTAGCTGGACAGGTCATGATCCGGGAGCTCCCTGCATCCAGATACCTATACACATGCAAAGAAGAGAGACAATATGCAACGTAAAATTTCACGCTTTACAATTATCGATTAGTCAGAGAGAAACAAATGAAATTTCATTATGTAAATGGACAAACAAAATCATGGAACCAATAGCAGAGTCATGTATATTAAGATATGAGAAGATGATTACAACTAGTGCTCTTACATCATGATCTTCCTTTGACAGGGTTCTAGCGGGATGTGTCTGACAAAGCTCATTAGGGATTTGACAAAACTCTCTCTCTCACAGGGTTCTCCTTAGATTTTCTCCTGATTGTCACTCAGCTATCATTTCCTTCCCAAAAGTTCAGCTAGCTTGCAAATGGAGAGTGCAAGATTTTATAGAGGGAGGAAGGGAAGATGGGATCCCTATAATCATGGGATAGGTCCTATCTCTTAGGAAGGTTCCGTGAGAGGTGAAAAACCACTTCGTAATCAGGGAGATAGCCAAACAACCCAGCCTCTTTTTGATGATTCGTTTTGAAGTTGTTAGAATCAAAATTTTGCCTTCTATTGTTAAAAAACATTCCTTAATAGGCTTGGCACAGGCGAGACAAAGGGACAGAGTGCCAAGTGGCGCGGGCCTAGTGTAAATTTTCTAGGTCGGCGCAAGTAATGAAATGGATACTCATGCCAAGGCTAAAACATATGTTTTTAGGGTTTTTCAGAGGAAATGTCCTTGAGGAGAATTCTTGCCCTTATGCAGAAGGATGTCAAAAAGGTGTTTTCAGGACATTTTACTGTTCACAAATCAGGGGAATAGTCCTTCAATGTACGGGATGAGGGATTACAAGGACGGTGACAAAATTTTATGTAACAGATGACCCCTAAAGCATGAGGTCCAAGAGAGAGGGAGGGGCGAAATGCTTTATGAGAACGCATTCAACTGAAAACACTGTCGTCTGAAGACCTGTGAGTAAAAATACAACTGATATCTCTAATACATGATATGTGGTATGGGTGCATCCATCCATAATAAAGTGTACAAAATGGGATCTAGGGTATGGACGCAGCCATAAAAAAAAATAAGGATCATCCAGTAGACTCAGGTATGGTCATAGCCATCGAATCAAAAGAGTCATGTAATCAATCATAATAATCCACAAAGAACCCGCAACCTGGATTTCATGAGACAAGATCTAGGGTCTTGCACTCCATATTGACCCGAATAGAGTACAAGTTCGAGCATGTGAATATGTGAGCTGAAGTGGAATATGCAAGAACATCGTCTGATTACAGCCAATAATGAAAGTCGTTAACAGATCTAAGAGAAACCACCAATAATGACAATGGCTCTCAAGGTATAAGAGGTACAATCCATGGAATGTGAACAGTGATCTGGCATCAAACACCCGTAGAATCATCTAATCGAAGGCCAATAATGAAAACCTTACATCGAATGTGAAGAGCCTGCCATTGAGGCATGTAGACTCCAAGGTACCTGAAGGGAGTCTCTAGACCAATTTCCCAGATAATGAGCTAAAGTCGACGGGAAGTGGCCTTGATCGAAGGTGGGCCATAATTTTTCCCACATCATCGACACAAGACAGAGGAACATGATGTTTTTGAATCAAGACCAATAGAGAATCAGAGGGAGGTTGTAAACTGCAGAGGCAAACTTTTCTTGAACATATTAGCGGCACGACACTGGATTTGGCAGTATTTGACATCAAAGGATCTGAGGACATGGTGACGTGGCAAAGAGAAGATGAGTGGTCAAAAGAGATTACCCAAACCCATGGAGGAAACAAGATAACAAGATGAGATGTTCCCAACTCAACACGAATGCAGACAAGTGCCATATCTAAGAGCGACATACTGCCAACACGACCACAATATTGGTTCCAATAGTCACGGATCCACCACTGAGAGAGCCAAGGATGGCTCGATGGGTAGCACTGATGCCGAGGGCAGGGGGAATTCAACGGATGTCTTGGCGGCCCGAGTTCTTTGACTAGCTCCGACGATAGTTGATCATCATGGAGGACTGGCCCTATGTGGGCACTGATTTTACCGGAGATCCAGACCTTCCACTTCCAGAGGGAGAAGACTAGGACGAGGAGATGGGTAAGACTCTTTTTTATTTTATGATTTTTACGATTTTTTGATATACATGCATGTCCTAATAGTAAATCCTATATGTATGCAGATGTTGGCCCAGAAAGGCCTGCCAAAATGTCACCAATAGCGAGGAGAACCCCTCTCACTTATGACCCTCGAGGTGAGGGGGGTGAGGGGGACGAGCTCGTATAGAACCTAGAGGGTATTGCTTGCGGGATCCCGAATCATGCTCATTTAGCTGATGTTTCCCTAACGTATCAGATGCATACCATAGGGGTGCCAAGTCGTCTCCATCGCTTAATTAGGTGGTTGTTGCGGGTAGTGACGTTCTACCATGAGCACCATGCCGATTAGTCACCTAGGCTTTTATTTTCATATATTTTGAGAGACATGTCATCTCCAGATGTAACTAAAAGAAACATGTATATTTTGGTTTTATATGATGCACTCGTTGCAAACACTCGACATATATACATACATCTATTTTCTACATGGATCTTTCTTACATATGATAATGTTTTACAAATTGCATAAATTTCTATCTAATACCATGTTGGCTACTGCATCTTTTAATGTATTCATTCATCTTGGTATATGCTGATATGTGATGTAATCAAAATTTCTTCCAAGTAAACAAATACATAGATACAGTCTTAAAATGCATGGGTTTCTAATTGAATAATGACCATTGAGCTGTAAAACCACAAGCTGTGAGTCCAGATGTACAAGTAATGCGCGAATACCGAGGTTGACAACCTCGGTTAATAATTACAAATTGGCACTATATTCCACGACACTATTTGTAGCAGGGCCTAGACAAACACCTTGTAAATTAGCCAATTGACCAGCGGGATCATAAATTAACCAGGTTGCTGAAGACAGGTTCCCAATACTGTGGGAGGCACCATCCGTGAAACTGACATAAGGAGTAATAGATATCTGCGTAACTAGGAAGAACCAATAAACAGAAAAAACGCTTACAAAGCACACCACATCACACATGTACAACAAATGAAAAAATCAGATATGTACATATACTATGCAAGAATGATTCAAGCATAATATTTCTTCAGGTACAACCCATTTCTGGGTTGCGCCAATGGAAGACCTTCATAATCTATCAGCTCATAAGCCCCATTTTTCAATACATGTTTAACGATATAGGATGCCACATAGGTTGGAATTTTCCTGCCCCAATCTTATCATGAGCTTGATCATACAAGAGGACGAGGTCCCCTTCAATAAAAGAGCTTGGAGAAATTGTTTGATCGAAATGAGCTTTAACCCACTTTTTTTGTGCCTCGATAACCAAAGCAGCCAAGTGGCAAGTTTCGTCCAATCTCTCGAGATATAGGAGACATTATTCCTCCGGTGAAGTATCAGGCATTAATTCCATAGCCAACTTTAGTGAAGGGATCTCACATTCAACCAGGAGAGTAGCTTCTAGACCATACACCAACTAGAACGGTGTGAATCTGGTTGCACTCTTCACTGATGTTCGGTAGGCCCAAAGAGCTGAAAACAACTAGAGATTCCAATTCAATTTCTGTATACCAATTGTTCGTTGAAGCATCGTGACAAGCAGCTTGTTCATGGCTTCAACCTGGCCATTTTCTTGAGGGTAATATGGGATTGAGTTGTCATGACACAATCCCAACTTAGATGTCAGCTCTGCTATCATATAGTCTCGAAAATGAGAGCCATGATCGGTGATGATGGCTTGAGGAACACCGAAACGAGTGATCACATGGTTGTAAATGAACTGAGTAGCTATCTTACTGTCCACAGCCAGTGTAGGCATTGCTTCGGCCAATTTGGTGAAATAATCTACGACAATGATGATATAAGCATGCCCCCCGACTGAGTGAGGGTTACACGTCATAAAATCAATGCCACATTTGGAAAAAGGGCCCATGGTAATGACAGGATGTAATGGGAAGGGTGGCGCGTGCATCTTGTGTTGGAAGATCTGGCACACATGACACTTTCGTACTGTAACAATACAGTCTTTAAAATCGATGGCCAGAAATAGCCTGCACGAAGGATCTTCTATGCGGTAGCATAACCGAACATGTGACCACCACAGGTGCCACTGTGGCAGTCATTCATAACTTTCTCAGCCTCTTATAAGGTCAAAAACCAGCAGAGTACGAAATCGACTCCAACACGATATAGGGTGTCTCCGACAATGCGATATGGTTGCGACTGATGTTGAATGTGGAATCATGCATCCTTCGTTAACTCGAACCAGAAGGTAGATTTCTGGAGGTACACGATGATATCACCATACCATTGATCGAGAGTGCTAATTAAGAAGAGGTTTTCATCCAAGATATGATCCTCGGATGGGGACGGGACAGAGTTGGTAGGGAGAGAACAAATAAGATCAGCAAAAACAAGTGATTTCTTTGATTCGGCAATAGTGAACTCCAAATCAAATGCTTGGAGGATAATGATCCACTTTGAGTACTTTCCACCCAAAAATTGTTGAGACAAAATGTAAGTCATGGGGTTGCAGTCGGAAATCACGGTTACTGTGCGTAACAGGATATAGTGACGAAACCGCTTGTTAGCCACCTATGAATTTTTTGGCAAGCAAACAGGTGGCTAAATATTGTTTCAATCCTCAAGAGATACATTTCCCATGAAAATCTCTCATCCTTGAAGCCTTTGTCTGTTCTTTGCCTTCTAGAAGATCTTCACTGTTGTTCCCATCCAGAAAGCCTCACTGCCTCTGAAAAATTGTGCTGAGAAAGACCTTCATTTTCCCCTGGTATCTCTACAAATTTCCCTAGTTTAACCCTTTTTCCCCTTTTTTCAAAGTTTCCCTTTAACCCCAAAAATCCCTTCTAAGTCCTCCAAGCCATCTTTTTCATCCTTTTAAACCAAGTGAAATCCTTTCAATTCATTTTAAAACCTCTTTATTTCCCTATCGAAACCTCTGTTCGGCCTCGAAAACCCTATTTTTTGGCTAAAAAACCCATATTTCAACATGTTACAAGCTTAGCCCCTTTCGGCAAGCCCCCAACCACTTCCCCTCCATACACCCGAGTGCTAAAACCAAGCACTAAAGCATATCGCACTTATCGCATTGGAAGGTCGGAGCAAGAGGTGTTTTCCTTTGTAAACAAAAAGTTCTGATGCGATGGTGTAATTGCTTTGTCGGCCTTTGGAGTTTTCCTGACTGTTGATCTGAATAGATCTAACGGCCCATTCCCATTCCATTGCACCCTAATCAAACTCCATTGTAAACCTCTGATGACCTTCTCCACCGTCGATTCACTTTTAAATTCGATGGCCTTCGCATCCTCCTTCCGATCGCAATCACAAATTTTAAACTGTGCCACCCTCTGTCCCTTTCGATTGCGATCCTTCGACAAGATCCTGGCCGTTGAATCCACAAGAAACAATGGCCAGGATTCGCCCTCATTCTGCCACATGTCCCCCGATTGGTCTCCTCCGATCCAATCATAGTCGTTGATCCAGATCTGATCCAATGGTCCAAAGCCAATCGCTCCATCTCCCGTCGGAGGCCTGGCCCCTGCCTCTTCCATTTTCGATTTGATCTTGACCTTTCATCCTTCTCAATATAATGGCTCATATCACTCTCGCTGGCTAACCATATCCTATACCTATGTTTCTCTCTCCATATCTTAGCCATCCATCTCATTGATCGGACGGTCCATAACTAAACCGCTGTTCATTGGCCCCCACTGTACTGTCCGTGCACGTTCTTCGTATCGCGCTCCTCCACCACTGTCAAATCTCACGGGCCTAGATCCAACGGCCCACAACAATTTCTTGCAGATTTTTCTTCTGAGCTTAACAGTCAAAATTTACACGATATGGGTGGTTTTCCAGAGCCACGTGTCAGCTAAAGACCCATATCACATTGAAAAAGTGAAAACCACCTCCTTCCCTTTTCACCGTGCGAAACCAGTTGTTTTCATTGGAAATCCACTTCCCCACTCCTGCTCATGGACTTTCATCTTCAGATCCCAACCGTTCATCTGTACAGATCAACGGCCCATAATTCATCTCGAGTTCCATTCATATTTTTCATCACGCAACCACGACATTGCATCGAATTGTCTCAACCGTCGATCTCCTCCTGAGATCTGATGGTCCAGGTTGAATGACCCTCCGCCCATGACCGAGTCCCACCATATTAAGCCCATTTCATATGTTTCTCGCCCATTCCATTCGTATTTTGTTTAAAGCTCAAATTTGATTGTTTTACATTGAAATTTATATCATTCTGCCCATACATTAGAACTTTAATGTTTTATATTAAAGTTTGTTCCATTTCTACACCAAACTTTCATGAGATCAATTTTCCACTGTTTCACTGCATTTTTCCACCGCTTCCCATTGCATCCATAGCATTCGCCCCTGTTGTGCTACCTTCATCACAGCATTCCACCGCATCCTTCCTCCCCCAAGTATATATTTTCTTAACAGTTTATGTGTTTTTGCAGGGTACAGGCGATAAACACTGCCATCACTCATAGTCACTGTTATAGTGACACCGAGTGTAGAGAGGTTATTTTCTAAGCCTGATATTGCAGCAGAAACATTTGGGAAGGTTTTCCATGGGAAAATTTCATTTAAAGTACAGTGTTTGATCCTGTTAAACCCCTCTAGCGTCATTAAAGCTCAATTTTCACAAACAGAGACGGTTGACGAAGCGGCAAAGTGTATCAGTCAATAATCAGAGAGTTTAATGCCTGCTTTTGAATATTTTAAGCTTTGATTCGATGATCAAAGGTAAATTTACGAGATTGAAGACCTCATGATTAATACAGCAGGCCTAAAAAGGCCTAGCGCATAGAAAACAATATCATCGGTGTTTCACATCAGCAGAAATTTCCTCTCGAGAAAGGACACAGTACCCATATTGTCTTCATTCTACATCGTGTTCCTGAGAAGATTTCTACCCTGACAGTAGTCCTAATGCTACTAGAGCATTTTTTATGTAGTATGGTAGACCTAGGAGTAATTTATTTGTTCCTTTGTTTATTCACTAGAGTGCTATAGAGTACTCTAGCCAAAGTACATCAAAAACATACCTGGAGTAAATTTCAGCCTGTCGAAGACCACCCTTTCATCCAAAGGGTACCAAAAATCAATGCATAGATATTAAGACCAGAATGGGCTTTGACCCTCTTCTTCTACTCTGGTTTAATGTTTCATTTAGTGTTTCATCTACCTCCTCTGCCTCTCATTCAGCTATAAAACTCATGAAGAAACTCGTTGTTGGTTGTTGATCGGATATTTGTGAATTGTAAGCGGTTTATCTTGAGATAATATTCTCTATGTAGGGTTGTAAGATAGGCTGAGGAGATGTGTTCATACTGAATATCAAGCTGTTGTCAATGTTGTACATGAATGGTGTTGCTCTTTAATATGACAAGCACATTTCTTTGGATCTTGATTTAAAGCAGCGATGATGTTTTTCTTACTTTGTCTCTGTTTCCTTAGTAATTCATCACTTTTCCTTCCTCTGGTACACATCAGAAATCTGGTTTAGGATATACCCTTGCATGGTAACCTAAGCTTCTACTCTCCCTACCTTTGATGTTTTCTACTGATTTTGTTATCTCAGTATTGATTCAAGCTAATTTAACCAGTGTAGTGGCTAATATTTACTGCTAGCTGATGTATGAATTAATGAATCTGTCCTTAGATGTTCTTGTTGGGTTTTCATTGAAAGAATTGGGATACTAGGAATTTAGAATGCTAATTTTGTCTCACTAGGGTCCTTTTCAATTAATTGAACCTTTCTAAGTTCCCTTAAGTTGGGTGCCGAAGCATTGAGAGTTCAAAGTATCTCTCTGATCTTAGGCCTTCACCTTTGTGTTAAATCTTTAATGTTCCCTTTGTCTGAAGAGTTTACCTTTTAGGATGTGGACCATAGGTGTTTAATGGCATGTCCTATCCCTAGATCTGATTCCTATGTGGTCACCTTGGAGGTTTCCTTGTTATTTCACCTTCCTTCCTTGCCATTTCATATCACACTATCATCTTTAAGATCCAATGCTTTAGATGACTAGCCCAATTGAAAGCCTTGAATACTGAATAGAAATTAAACCCTTTCCTGACTCCATTTCCCAATGGTCTCGAGTGTTCTATGAATTATCTCTCCTTTTCCTAAAATCCTCTTTTCTCACCCTTATCTTGTATTGAACCCTTCCTTTCCGGATTCCCAACAACCAAACAAACAAAATAAAACAAACCTCGCATTGTATAACAAGCCTAATATCTTTAAAACAAGCTTCAAAGACATATACCTTTGCCTTTTAGAGAGATCCCTCTCTAGACCCAAGAGGGCTAGATCCTGAGGTCTAAAAGTGGTTATGATGTTGTCCCATCTTTTGGTATTGCCAATCTTGCCAAAACATGGGAACCCCAACATAATGGCGACTCCACTGGGGAATAAATTCAAGAGTCCATAAACTGCTGACATTGGTCTGTGTCCCTTTGTAGTCTTCAACATAATGGCGAATCCACTGGGAACTTTCTGAGCGTTTTCCATATTACTACATCATTAGAACCTCAGAAAACCAACAATCTTTTGGTCAGGTTGGCAGTTAAACACTTCCACTTGCAATTCAAACTCTGTACCACTTGTTTTGTCTTTCTCCCACACTCTTAGACAAAGTCTGGAAAGGGCCAGATAGCCTCCAGATCTCACCCTCTTTCAGAGGTGAAATATCTGGTAAATGCCCTCCCAGTCCATCTTTGGTTAGAGTTTGTTGTGTTTTAAGGATATCTCTAAAAGGGACATTACATAAACATTGTGGTGGACAGTGTAACCCCTCGAAAAATTCTAAACCTTCCACCTGGCGACTCCATAGTTCCCTAAAAGACTAAAGACTCCACTGGGAGACCAGCCTTCATTACAACATCAGCCATAATACAAGAAAACAAGTAGGATCAAGCCTCTTGGTTAAAGGACAACATACTAGCTTCAAGAACCATCTATACAAGAGCTTATCCTAACCCAAACCCACCTGAGATAGTTGACAACCCTGAGAGCATTCTTAGAAAATCTCTCACCCCTAGGAACTCAACTAGCAACAGAAGCATCTACAGAGATAACTCTGCACTAGAACACTTTGCAGCTCTGTTAGACATTCCATCCGACATTGATTTACCAAATTAGTTACCAAGAACATAGTCCTTTAGTGTTTTATAGCAGTTAGACCTTGAGCTTCTTGGTTCACCATCTCACAGTTGTCAACACATTAGGGATAGAGAGACTCCCCCATCTACACCTCCCGATATTCATTTTATTCAAAACTTGGGACTCTGTCATCCAAAATCAACTCAACAGAGTGTTGTTGGTCCTAATATCCCTATCATCCACATACCTATTGTTCAAACCAATCCTTTACCCCCTCAAAACACCATTATGGTAGTCTGGTATGCACCGTTGGTGTTACCTCAGCCTCTAGTGCCTCTGCCCAATGATTATCAATAAAAAATCCCTCATTTCACTGCTAAAGAGTCTACCACAGCTCAAAACCATGTAGACAAGATGGAAGATTCCTTTGACTATATGGATATAGACGATGATACAGTCAAGATGAGAATCTTTGCACAGAGTTTAGGAGGAGATGTGAAGAAGTGGTTTAAAGGCTTGCCTCTGGGTAGTATCAATGATCTCACCTCATTATATCAGACCTTCATAAACAAATGGGAAGTAAAGACCAACCCTCTCCAAATCTTAGCAGAATATAAGAATCTTAAAATAAATGTAGGAGAGAGTGTCCACGACTACTCTACTAGGTTTAATAGCGTTTACAACGCTCTTCCCCCATATATGAAACCTCCCCAAGGTATGGATTTAGTCAAATACCCGAAATTCTCTTATGTTGACATGGCCTACCAGCTTAGGGAGAGAGATTACAACACTTTGGAGGACATGCAAAAAGGAGCAGTGAGTGTAGAGGCTAACCTGATTGAAAAGAAAGCCAGAATGAGAGCCGAGAAAAGGGTAACATATAGGGATGATACTGCAGCCTCCACATATGATCCCAAATATAACCATTTAGCTAAAAACATCGAAAAGCTGCAGGAAATGATGGAAAAATGGTTGTTACAGTTAGTAATCACAACAAAAACCAAAATCATAACCAGAACCATAACTTTAGGAGGAACAATACCACTCCCAACAGACAGAGAGACTTTGATCAACAAGTTATTCCCCCATTCCAAGAGAACTTTCTTGATGAAGATGAGGGAATCATAGAAGAGTATGAGGGAAACATAATAAACATGTTTGAAGTAGATAATTCAATCCACAACTGTTCCACAGAAGGATATCATCCCTCACCCTCATATTGGGCTGAGGAAAGATTAGAATCTGAGGATCACAGGCTGGGATTTGAAAATGTCATCATGCAAGTCAAAGAATAGTATGAACTTAGAAGCAAAAAGAGCCTAGATAATTCCAAACCAAAGGCTTATGAGATTACCATTAAGAAAAGGCCTGACAAAACTTCTAAAGTGACTGCTAAAAGTGGTAAATTATCAGCTGAAATTTCTGGGAAGAACAAAGAAAAAGACAGCCAAGTTACTGATAAACAAAGTCAGCCAACCAGTAGCACTAGCACTACAGTTAGTGCTCCTAATAACACAGCTACAAACACTGTACATAGTGAGAATCAGCACATCAATTCTACCGCTAAAGTAGTGGAAAACAAAACAGAGTTGAGTCTTACAAAGAGTCAATCTCCCTTCAATCTGGAGAGTGAGATTGCTAAAATTAAAATTTCTATCCCATTATCTGAGCTGGCCACTCAGGATGTATATAAAGGCCAAATTTTGAAAGCCTTAAATCTAGGTGAGAACAGTGACACTATCAATCTAAGTGATGATCAACCAGCCCTCTTGTTTGGTCCAAAGATAGAAGGGAAGTTTCAGGAAGGGGTAGTACCTCCTTTTTACATCAGTCTCAATATCCATGACAAGATCCTTCACAATGCAATGCATTACTCTAGGGCATCACACAACCTAATGCCTAAGGTAGTAATGGAAAGGTTAGGCCTAGAGATAACACGACCCTACAAAGATTTGTATTCATTCGACTCTAGCAGAGTAAAATGCCTTGGCTTAATCAAAGACCTGTGTGTGAACCTTACCTAGATTCCAGCCAAATGTATGGTCATGGATATTGTGGTGGCAGATGTGCCACCTAAGTATGGCATGTTACTATGGAGGTCATGGGGAGCCAAGCTGCAAGGTATAATGAAGATGGATGGCTCATATGCCACAATCCCTATGTTTAGCCAACTTAGGAGACTGTATAGAGAGGCACAAATGAATTTCATGGTCAGCAGCCCTGAAAAGCCTGAAAATTCTCCTCTGTACTTTGTGCACACAGATCTGGACTCCGTTATCCTTTGTAACGATGAACCCATAGATGAGCCAAAACTAGGAGAGAGAGATGCATAAAATAGAACAGAACCCCTGGATTTTAACATAATGGCCACTCTTGACTTAGAAGAAAATGAAAAAGAAACCTTGGGATAGTCCCCTGAAATAGAAACTCAGAGTGAGCAAGAAACAGAATGTAAACAACCAACTAGTCATATCTCTGAACCCCATACACATCATGAAGAACAAAATGCTACACAGCCTGATGCAGACCCTATATTACAAAGGAACAATGAGACCGGTGTTAGGGAGGAAAATGAAGATAAACAGGATAACGATCCCTTATGGGAAATGAATTTGGATGGGTCTTGCACTAGAAAAACTGCAGGGGTGGGAGTGTGGTTACATAACACAGAAAATGACTATACTGAGAGTCATGCCTTTAATCTGAACTTTAAATGTACAAACAATATTGCAGAATATGAGGCTCTTATCCTAGGGTTGAATCTATTGAAAAAAATAGGAGCCCATAGGATAGTTGTGCAGGGAGACTCTGAATTAGTCATAAAACAGGTGAATGGGGAGTATACAGCTAAACACCCTAGATTAAGAGCTTACAGGAATGATGCTATGGATTTACTAAAAACATTCGTAGAATACGAACTTGTGTTTATTCCTAGGAATCGGAACGTCATTGCAAATGGATTATCAACAATCACTTAGGGACAAATAGATCATCATTCAAATGAAATTCAGACCTGCAATGCATGACAACAAAAAGTACTGGCAGGTCTTCGAAGGAGACAAGCAGATTGAGGATTTCCTGACGGGTAGGAATGAGGTCGAATTCTCTGATTCAGACTCTAAATCTGATGATAGCTGCTTGAGTGAAGAGCCCCTGGACAATGAAAAATCACCACCAAACGTAGAGATAAACACGTTAAATGAACAACTCGAAAATCCAACCAAAGAATATCAAAATTCAGAAAAAGAGGAAGTAGAGGTGCTACAGGAAAAAGATAAGAATATACCCCGAGGTCTAGCACCTTTGGAGGACCTTTTTGATTTCAACGATGTAGCGAAAAAGCCCACTATAGAACACTCAGACTCTGATGTCGAGGAATGTAACATAGGCACTAAAGATAAGCCTAAAATGATCAAGTTGGCCAAGTCCTTGCCCACAGACATGAAAAAGAAATACATTGACTTATTCAAATAGTTCATTGATGTGTTTTCCTGGAGCTACGAGGACGTAAAGGCCTATGATGAAAACATTATACAACACAAAATACCTTTGAAAGAGAACCAAAAACCCTTCAAACAGAAACTTCGCAGAATTAACTTGAAACAACTGCCTGTAGTAGAAAAGGAAATCAAAAAAATGTACGAGGCAGGAATAATTGTTCCTGTGAGGTTCTCTGATTGGGTCTCCAACCTTGTAGCTGTGAGAAAGAAAACAGGTGAGATCAAACTGTGCATAGATTTCAGAAACCTTAACAGAGCCTCTCTTAAAGACAATTACACTTTACCAAAGATGGAACACATCCTACAGAGGGTAGTAGGCTCAAAGAGGATCTCCCTGTTAGACTGTTTTTCAGGTTATAACCAAGTTTTAGTACTCCCAGAAGACCAACTCAAGATAGTTTTTACCACTCCATGGGGCACTTTTATGTACCTAAAAATTCCTTTTGGACTAATGAATGCTAGCACGACCTTCCAACGAGCGATGTACATAGCCCTTTCAGAGGAAATAGGGCATTTCATTGTCATCTATCTAGATGACATAACAGTCTATTCTAAGACTGACGAGGAGCATCTCAAACACCTGAGGAGAGTTTTTGAAAAATGTAGGAGGTTTGCTCTGTCATTAAATCCCAAGAAGACTATATTCAGGCTGCAAGAAGGTAAGCTTCTTGGCCATATTATATCAAAGAAATGAATTAAGATAGACTCGCAGAGAGTTGAGGGAATACTTTATATTACACACTCGAGAAACATAAAAGAGTTACAGTCCTTTATTAGGAAAATAAATTTCTTAAGGAGGTTTATTCCCAACTTACCTGAACACCTCAGGAATATCACAAACATGCTGAAAAAGGGCGCTTGGGTTAAATGGACTATAGAGGCTAAACAATATTTTGAGTTAGTTAAACTTGCACTCAGCCGGGCTCCTGTCCTAATTAGCCTAGATTTCTCAAAATATTTTCTGATATTTTCATTTTCCTCTAAGCATACAGTGGCTGCAGTTCTGCTGCAGAAAAATACAGAGGGAGTGGAACAGCCTATTGCTTTCTTCAGCAAAGCTCTGAGGGATGCACCCTTAAAATATAACATAATGGAAAAACAGGCCTATGCCTTGGTAAAGGCACTGAAAGACTTTAGGGTGTATATACTGCATTCTCACATCATAGCCTATGTGCCAAACATAGTGGTTAAAGACATTTTGTCCCAAGATCCAGATGGAAAGAGGGGAAAATGGATTGCTATGATTTTAGAGTATGACCTGGAAATAAAATCCACAAAACTGATCAAAGGTTAGGGCTTAGCTCAACTAATGGCTGAATCTAATTTGCAAGCCCTTGACATAAACATGGTAGATGTCATGGATGAACAGGAAGGATTGCCTAATACTAATGTTGAAGAATAGTTTCAAAACTCACCCTGGTATTCTGATATCCTGTATGTGCTCACAAACCTCAATGCCCCTCCTGATCTATCAAAGACCAAGGCTCGATTCCTAAAGTTAAAAGCTAGAAACTATTGCATATTGAATGAATGTTTATACTGGAAAAATGAAAATGGTCTTTTTCTTAAATGTTTGCCTGAAACAGAAGCAAAGAGGGTTAAACAAGAGTTCCACGCAGGAGAGTGTGGAGGCCACTTAAACTAGAAAGCCAATGCTAACAAAATACTCAGAGCTGTTTATTATTGGCCTACACTTTCCAATGACATCCACAAAATGATAATTGCCTGCCATAAGTGCCATATTCTTTAAGGCAAAAGAAAGCTTCTCCCTTTACCATTACAACCCATTACTGTTGAGGGTCCCTTTCTGCAATGGGGCCTAGATTTCATAGGATAAATACACCCTGCTTCTTCTACACAACACAAATGGATCCTTACAGGCACAAAATACTTCACAAAGTGGATAAAGGGCATACGTGCTAGGAATGCCACTGATTCTGTCATCATTAAGTTCCTAGAAGACCACATCCTCTCTAGGTTTGGTTGCCCAAGAAAAATAATCATTGATAACGTTGCTACTTTTGGATCCAATAAAATGATTGATTTTTGTCACGGGTATCAAATAGCACTTGGTCATTCAACTGCTTATTACCCACAAGGTAATGGGTTAGCTGAATCATCAAACAAGATCCTGGTAATCATCATCAAAAAGCTGCTCGAAGAGAACAGGAAGTCATGGCCTAACAAGCTAGTGCATGCTTTGTGGGCTGACAGGCTTACAACAAAGAAATCCATTGGCATGTCACTGTATCAGCTTGTCTATGGGACAAAGGCAGTGCTTCCAACCAGCCTTGGGGTACCAGTGATTAAACTAGTCCAAGAGATTCAGACAGAAGAGGACAGTATGGTAAGAAGGATAAATCAAACAATTCATCTCCAACAAACAAGAGAAGAGGTCTATAATAGAGCTCTGAAAGTTTAGGAAAATATAAAGAAGTTATTTGACAAAAGAACAAAAGCTTGTGACTTCAAAATTGGGGATAAAGTGTTAAAGTGGGACTCTAGGAGAGAAGAAAAAGGAAAGCACGGCAAGTTTGACAGTTTGTGGCAGGGTCCATACATCATCCAGGCCATTGTGGGTCCAAACGCCTTTTTTCTGCAAGAGCTCGATGGTACAGAGCTATTTGGGGGTCTTGTCAATGGCAGTATTCTCAAACATTACTACTGCTAATTTCAAATTTCCAGTTTTCATCTCCATTGTAAATACCATTGCTTTGTTTTGTTTTCAAATAAAAAGAGAAAAAATGTTTCAAAAAGAAATAAAGGGAGGTTCGGACATGCTTAAAACTTGAACCTATAAAGTGCAAAAGATTGGCTCTAACAAGATCAAAACCTAGGCCAATGAAAGTAAAGACAACTAGTTCTAATATGCCTAAAATCTGAATCAGCAAAGAAGAAAAGATCAGCTCTAACAAGCCAAAACCAGAGCTGAAGTGAAGAAGACAGTGAATCTAACAAGCTCAAAACTTGAGTCACAAAAAATAGAAGGATGCTTCAAAGTTTCGGATTTCAAGCCTTCGAAATTTTGTTTCCAAATTTTTTGCAATTTCAGTCCATGAGCAATTGTCTTATGCCTTGGACCCACAACAAACTAGACTGTCTAATCCTAGTTTGACTATTTTTAAATTTCTGTTGTATAATGTAGAGAAGAAATATGATGGACAGTTTAATCCCAGCAAATATTAGATTAGGTAGAGAAACTATGAGGCCAACAGTTTAATCTGGTCTCATGGAGGAATAAGGGTAGAATTAGAATAGTTTTTTTGGTTTTGCTTTCAATAAAAAAAATGATGAAGAAGGTCTGCAAATTCAAATGCACCTTGAAGAAAAAATGTTAGGATTGTAGGATGGGTAGGTAGATTGTTTGGGGAATGTTTCTACTGATCAATTCCATCATGTTTGTACAGCTGAATCAAAGAAGAAATATGGTTCAAATATCAGGCATCTGGCCTACTCCAAATATTTATTCTCTAAATTCTTGACTCCTTCAAGAAGAAGCCATCCCCGTGTGGAACCACTATTAGCCACCTATGAATTTTTGGGCAAGCAAACAAATGGCTAAGTATTGTTTCGAGCCTCAAGAGATACATTTCCCATGAAAATCTCTCATCCTTGAAGCCTCTATCTACTCTTTGCCTTCGAGAAGATCTTCACTGCTATTCCCATCCAGAAATCCTCACTACCTGTGAAAAATTGTGCTCAGAAAGACCTTCATTTGCCCTGGTATCTCTGCAAATTTCCCCAATTTAACCCTTTTTCCCATTTTTTCAAAGTTTCCCTTTAATCCCAAAAATCCCTTCTAAGTCCTCCAAGCCATCTTTTTCATCCTTTTAAACCAAGTGAGATCCTTTCATTTGATTTTAAAACCTCTTTATTTCCCTACCGAAACCTCTGTTCGGCATTGAAAACCCTGTTTTTTGGCTTGAAAACCCTGTTTTTTGGCTAAAAAACCCATATTTCAACATGTTACAAGCTTAGCCCCTTTCAGCCAGCCCCCAACCACTTCCCCTCCATACACTTGAGCGCTAAAACCAAGCGCTAAAGCATATAGCACTTATCGCATCGGAAGGTTGGAGCGAGAGGCATTTTCCTTTGTAAACAAAAATTTCCGATGCGATGGTGTAATTGCTTAGTCAGACTTTGGAGTTTTCTCGACTGTTGATTTGAATAGATCTAACGGCCCACACCCATTCCATCGCACCCCAATCACACTCCGTTGTAAACCTTCGATGACCTTCTCCACCATCGATTCACTTTTAAATCTGACGGCCTTCGCATCCTCGTTCCGATCACAATCACAAATTTTAAACTATGCCACCCTCTGTCCCTTCCGATTGTGATCCTCTGATGCGATCCTGGCCATTGAATCCACAAGAACCAATGGCTAGGATTCACCCTCATTCTGCCACGTGTCCCTCGATTGGTATCCTCTAATCCAATCGTAGCAGTTGATCAAGATCTGATCCAATGGTCCAAATCCAATCGCTCCATTGCCTGTCGGAGGCCTAGCCCTTGCCTCCATTTCTGATTTGATCCTGACCGTTTATCCTTCTCAATCTAACGGCTCATATCACTCCCACCCACTAACCATATCCTCTACCTATGTTTCTCTCTCCAGATCTTAGCCGTCCATCGCATCGATCGGACGGTCCACAACTAAATCGTCGTCCATTGGCCCCCCACTGTACTGTCCGTGCACATTCTCCATATCTCGCTCCTACACCACTGTCGAATCTCACGGGCCCAGATCCAATGTCCCACAGCAATATCACGCAGATCTCACTTCTGAGCTTTAACAGTCAAAATTTATGTGATATGGGCGGTTTTCCAGAGTCACGTGTCAGCTAAAGACCCATATCACGTTGAAAAAGTGAAAACCACCTCCTTCCCTTTTGACCGCATGAAACTAGTTGTTTTCATTGGAAAGCCACTTCCGCACTCTCGCTCATGGACTTTCATCTTCAGATCCCAACCGTTGATTTGTACAGATCAATGGCACACAATGCGTCTCGAGTTCCATTTGTTGGGTATGTGTTATATTATTTCCACGACTAGCCACATGTGATGTACGTTGCGCCAGGCGCAGTAGGGGGGTCACAGGGGGGGCGGTAGCCCCCCTTGTTGGGGTCTGAGGCAGCGCCCGGTGAAAAATTTTTTGGTATGCAGTCCCACTCATATGCGTACCCACCCATGTTTTGTGCATGAGTTTGCACATGGTTTTGGGGTACGATAGTTTTCGGCCCCTGGTATTTTGTAGATCCGGTCAAGGGAACTATGGTTATGTTCTAATCCAAGGTTAATGGATTGGGGTTTATGTATGCTTCGGCATGTATATATATGTTTTGTAACACTAAAAGGAATATAATGAAAAAAATCAAGCTGGTATTCCCGATTTGGGATCCAAGGGAAAATCTCTGTGTTTATCTGTTTTATGTTTTATGCTCTCGCTATTGTTTATTTTCTGTTATAAGATTCGTGTGTAGATAATTGTTGTTTAGGGTTAAAACCTACACAATCAGTAGAAAGACAACCATTTTTCCCTCCTCCCCCCATCCCACCATACACCAACTAGGGACAGGGGAACCTAGTTACCTCATCCTCTTGAGTTATCAAGCGCATTGATTGCTACAGATAGTTTGGTCAGGTCTTTGACCTAAGGTCACCTAGGCAGCAGTAATCTGTATTTGGGGAGATCCTGGACAAGGGGCAGTAACCGGTAGACACCCCCCATTATCTCAGTCTGGGGGCAACCCCAATTGAAATCAAAACTAGGAGCCAAGTAACAACTCCCAAGTGAATAAAGGTGATGCCACACATTCTAGCTATATTTAAGAACATTTCTGACTAGTGTACCACAATCTAGCTCTGCAATCCTGGTGCAGCTCAACTTCTCAAGGTTGAGGTGAGACCAACTCGGACCAACTAGGTGATCTAACACTCTTGAGAATTTTTTTTTTTCCAATAACCCAAGATTCTCCCCCAACTTGTCAAACTTCCCCTTTGTTAGGAGCTTTGTCAAACTATTAAAAATATGCAACTTTGTCAGAATGTGGTCCAACACTACCAACTCCCTATTGAACTTGGAATCTTAGGAAATTGCATTGAATATCAATGTGTTTGAAATGGTCATGACACATTGGATTTTCATAGAGCTTGATGTAACTTTGATTCTCACAAGAGACAATATTGGGCTTCAACAACTGATTGGTTGACTCTACAATCAAGTTGCAAATCTAGATAGCTTCATAATAAGTATATGAAATTGCCATATACTTTGCTTCAGTGGAACTGAATGCAATTGTTCCTTGCTTCTTGTTGATTTAATACAAATGATTTATAAAATGATAATAATGATGTTTAAAAATAGCCTTATGATGGTCTAATTATACACATTGATTGTTCACGAGGTGTAGGGGTATGTTTATAACATCACTTCTCTTGAAAGCTTTGTCTTGAAAGCACAGTAATTAGAATTTTCTTTAGTTAAGCACATTTTTGTGGTGGAATGAAGTTTATTAGATATCTATTTATACTTTGTAGAGGTTTGACTTTGTTTGTCCATTGAATGTTGGTGAGGTTTCTTTGTATTTTTTGAATCATAGTCTAAAGTCTTTTGACCTGATTGTTTAACATGAAAGCTTTATGCTTATTGGAAATATATTTGAAATACCTGCATGATCAAGAAACTGTTATGGTTAATTAAATTACTAATTAGGTACAACCAACTTCCCGGGGTTGTAACTTGGTCATATGATCTTCGTTTCATGCACATGATACCTCGTTAGAAAGATCTCTCCGAGGACTACAATTGCTAATGTGATTTCTATGAAATCACTAAACCTTTCATGCCCAAAAAATGTCGTTTGGGACCTCAAAATGGCTCCGGAAGTTCAGGACCCGAAAAACTAACAAAAATAGTAAATTATGCGATAATTAAGGGAACTGAAAAACTGAAAGAGACAATGGCGAGGGCCCAAGTGGAATAGGCGGGTGGCCACCAATATCCACCTAAATCACCTTAAATCGAATTTCTTGAGCTAAATCAATCATCATGACTTAGTTAATTGACACAAGTTGTTATGAGATGAAATTACAATTTATTGTCCAATTTATTTAAGGGAAAAATAAATTAGACGCCTCACATTCCTCACTCCTGGTACATCAAAATTACTCACTAGTGTGGGTGCATTTTTTTTTGTCCTTTCTAGTTGCCAATTTCACTGTTTCTTGTTCCAAATTTCAACACTCCCTCTCAACAAGAAAGAAATTCAATCTATCCCCATCAGGTACCTTTGGAATGTTCTGCATGCTACACTTCTCTAGTGTTGTTTGCACCTGCAAATCCCGAAACTGAATAGCCTCCGAACAACTGAATCAGTATAATGCATTTGTCATAATATTCTTCCGACTGCTGCTAGCTACTACACTTGTCTAGTACTGGATTCTCTGCGCTGCTGCTGACATCTGCATCCATGCCCTTTGAACTGTTGCTAACTCTTATTTGTGCTCTAGTATTTGACATATGTCACTCTAATTTTTGTCTTGCTGACATCTGACTACATCAATCTAACTGATCCTTCCTACTACTGTTGTACTATGGGCTCCTTGTAGCAAGGTTCAATCCATGAGACACACCATCTCAATGGACCTTGCCCAAATTTCTTATCTTGGGATTATGTCTACACATCACCCCAACTTACACCTCGAGGTATGGCTGCTCTCTCTTCCCATCTGGCTCGAAATTTCCCCCTCATGGAGGTCTCTGCTTGAGTGGACACTTCCACTCGGTCTCCTCTCTACTTCTCCAATTGTGGCAGCTACTCCACAACCTTTTGAGACTGCTTCTCATGAGGATGCATGTTGAGGGGTAATTTATGATCCCTCTAAACCACCAAGTCTAACTTCTGCCTTTCTCCTCAAAGATTTGCATGCATCTGGTACCTCAAGTACATATAGGTTCTTGACTCGCGCACAGTGTAATTATCCCGACGTTACAAAAAGTTTCTAAAAAAAAGTTGATTTTAAATCGATGATATCTCCCTCATCCAAGCTCTGATTCGACCGATTTTATTTATTTATTTATTTTATTTTATTTTATTTTTATTTTTATTTATTTTTATTTATTTTTATTTTATTTTTTATTTTATTTTTTATTTTATTTTATTTTATTTTTATTTATTTATATTTTTTATTATTATTATTATTATTATTTTATTTTATTTTATTGTTTATTTTTTGGGTAGATATTCGCAAGGAATCCAAATATTCTATTTTTTTTTGAAAATTTTACACCAAAATCTTTAGATATTCTCTGCAAACTCGCCGCCCAAAAAATTCCTGCTCTGATACCATGTAGAAAATCTAACCAACGAGATTCAATCTGATCTTGTAATCTACTAAAACAAGATACTGAATCCTTCCTACAATTTGAGGAAAAAAAACACGATCGCACAATCACATATAAGTAAGATATAAATTATCAATCGCACAACAACATGATGTATTTGGGGAAAGAAACCGCTCAAAACCCCTCTATCTCTATTGTGTATTAAGTCAAGGAATCATGAAACAATACATTAATGCTTAATCTCTCATGAGATTCTCCAACATTCTGTCAATTGTCTCCCATTGATCTAGGCAAACTCGGTCTAGTACTTACCAATTCTCATCCTTACTTTAGCCTGCATTGCTCATGCAATTCCTAGGGAATTAACTCCTTATTAATCAGGAAAATCAATCTTTCTTGATTGCACAATCCATCATGGCATCCCAATGACTTTATAATTTCACATAGGAAAATTTCTCTAAATACAACTGATAGTTATGTTCCATTTAACCTTTGTCTCAACTAGGTATTCCTCGAAACTGACATGCGTGCAACTATTAATAGTGAATTATCAGTTATATGATTGATCACTCATTGTGAATTAAATCTAATTTAATTCACTGGACCTCTCACTAGCTCATCACTCAGTTAGAACTAGATAAACTGATTTTAACTCATTCAATTGAGTTAATTACACTTGCACCCCACTAATGCATCAACTTCAACTGGACCCCAAAAATTTTAGAATCCCTCTAGATGCCTCATCTTAGACCCTCAACTTGAATTTCTTGAGCTAACTCGGTCATCATGACTTAATTAACTGACACAACTTGTTATGAGATGAAATTAAAATTTATTGTTCAATTTATTTAAGGGAAAAATAAATTATATGCCCCACATTCCTCACTCCTGGTGCATCAAAATTCCTCACCAATGTGGCCGGTGCATTTTTTTTGTCCTTTATAGTTTCCAATCTCACTGTTTCTTGTTGCAAATTTCAACATTTTTGAATTTTATGCGACCTTCACACAAAGACACCATTGAAATCATGTGCCCAGATTCTCATGAGAAACCTCTCTTAAGCTCAATCTGCTAGAAGAGAACCAACAATATGCCATCCTACTTCCTAGCGCAAACTGACCATTAAGGTATGCAACATTCTTCTAAACCCTCACATGATGATCTTGCTCTTGGAGGATGATCATGACCTCCCTTTAGCAACCCTTACTCGACCCTCATACTCGACCTACTTTAGGACTACATCTCTCTTCACCCCCTTGATGTGACAGATAGTGGGAATACATTTCAAACATGCTAAGATGTGCCAAGTGATAAGGCATGCCAAGATGTGAAAGGGTGTGTCAATGTGTGTCAGGGAATGTCAAGACAAAAAAAGGGAGGAAAAAAGTTAAACTACAAGGAAATGAACACATAAGAGGGTTAATAAGTCATCAATTTAACTTTTCCAAGACGAGCATGCTAGGCACACCAACACTAGGCGGAAATAGGTGTCAAGTGCATTCTAAGTGCGAAGTATCCCTTTGTTGCTTCTCATCTACTTTCCAAAAATTGATCATCACTAATAAATTTAATATTAAACCATGCCAAATCATACCAAGGCATCTCAATGTATTCCATACATGTTAAGACTTTCCAAGTGCCAACACATGCCAAACGCCAATATGTGTCAAGGACTAGTGTTATGCATGTTATGAAGTGGAAGGGAGTGTTGAAGAGTGTTACGTTGTGCTAGAGAGTGATAATGCATGTTGATGAGTGTTAAGAATTACTAGGAAAAAACATTAAGGGAGCACTAGGTAAAAATTCATGGAAGTTAATGAATATGAGGAACGTGTGCCAGAGACTAGTGTTAATGAGTGTTAGTTGTCATGCCAAGGAGGGAGTGATAAGGTATGCTAAGCATTGGTAAGGCATGCTAGGGAATATCAAGGCATGTCAAGAATTCCCAAAGTGTGCTTGGGAGTTCCAGGGTATGCTAATTATATCATGTGCCAATTAATAGTGCCAAGATATGCCAATACATGCTAGGTGCTAAGGATGTGGCACAGGGTGCTAGGGTATGTCAATATGTGTCAAGGAAACAAAATGAAGAACCAATAAGAGGGTTAATAAGTCTAGACTTTATCTTTTTGAAAATGGGCATGCTAGGCGCACTAATAATAGGTCCCAATACATGCCAAGTGGCATTGTGTGCCAAGTGCTAATGTATGTCAATGCATTCAACCAAGGTGTTCCAAGGGATTCTAGGGACTATATGCAACATTCCAACACATGATAGGAGACTTCCATGTTGTGCTAGCGCATGCCACCATGTGCTTGGGCGTCAGTGTCATCACAAGATGTTCCAAGACATGTGGGGTGCTAAGAAATGTTAGTGTGTGCCAAAGCATTAATTTAAGGTGTGCTGAGATTGTTGAGGATTGTTAGGTCTTTCTCATTAATAGAGTTTTCAAAGCTTGATTATGTATTAAATAATATATTTCCTACACACAATAGTGGAACTTTATATAAAGGGAATTTTCTAGATAATAAACTTAATAGATATGAATCATGTGTTGACTCATAGGAAGTCATTACTTGAGGGAAATGATACACACTAATTACTTCTAAAAAAATTGATTGACCCTAACCACTATGGCCTTGGACATATTATAAAAAATACTCCACAATAATGGTATTAAATCGTTATCTTTTGACAAAAAATATATTAACAGGCACATAGTGTCATCAAAAACTCATTTGAATGATCAATGATGACAGACATTTTTTTATCGTCACCAAAAGTAACAAAAAGAGCATTGGTGAGGGTCATTAAAATTTCGTCACTAGAAGTGTCACCAAAGAGAGAATTAGTGATGGGCCTTTAACGACCCTCACTACAAGTGTCATTGAAAATGTCTTTGGTGATGGACCATAAAGGACCATCACTATATACACTTACAGTGACGGTTTTTTAATGAACAATGATGACGAACATTTTTTTACCGTCATCAAAAGTAACAAAAAGAGCATTGGTGAGGGTCATTAAAAGTTCGTCACTATAAGTGTCACCAAAGAGAGAATTAGTGATGGGCCTTTAATGACCCTCACCAAAAGTTTCATTGAAAATTTCTTTGGTGATGGACCATAAAGGACCATCACTATATACACTTACAGTAACGGTTTTTTAAGGACCGTCACCATATGTGACATTGGTGACGGACCTTAAAGGTCCGTCACGAGCATGACCCTCACCAATGTGCTTTTTTCTTGTAGTGTGTGGAGCAAGAGGTTGCAAAGCCACTTTCATAACTATGAGACAGGCCAACAAGAATCTTGGTAGCACTAGTTTCTCTTGGGTGAGTATGGTTACTACCCAACAGCACACATTTCCATGATCCATGCCTTACAAAACACTGATGTAATGAAAGAGGAGGAATGGTTGTGCTGGCTGCTCTTAGGTGAGTATGGTTACTACCCAATGGTTCATATTTCATTAACTCATGCCTTGCATATCAATGACATAATGCAACAAAAGAAGGCATGGTTACTTTGGTTGTTGTTGAGAGAGTTTGGCCATCACATGACATCTCCCATGTTTATGTGTTTTGTATTGTTTGGAACAGGGCATAACACTCTCATGATGTGTAATAATGGAGTTGGAATGTATTGGGATGATATTACATTCCACATGTCAGTCATTATGTTTTTACTCCAAGATTCACATGATGCTATGAAGAGAAAGCAAGAGATATTGTTTCTTTGGTTACTCTTGGGAGATTTTGGCTTAACATACTCCCCTACTTTGCATAGCAATGTTGGATGATGGCAGCAAGAGGCATTCCTCCGATGGATCTTATTGGGAGAGAATGGACACCATACTTGGTATGATGTTGATGTAGTAGGGTAGCAGGATGCTTTTTTGCATTGGCTACTCTTGAGAGAATATGGCCAACCCAATTGGTATGATGATGGTATGGTGTGGCAGCAAGAAGCTTTTCTGCAATGGCTTCTATTGGGAGAATATGGTTTGAAATCTTTCATGTCTACCCATATGTCTCTACTTCTTATTTTACACAATGTTGGGATGATGCTTGGATCCAACAAGGCCAACAAGGCTAAAGATGAAAGCATGGAGATACATAGTCTACTTCATGAAGCTTGGGATGGAGAAATATTTTGTGAAATGGGGCTTCCTTTTGTGGGGAGAACCACTTCATCTCATGTATCTCATGTATTGATGATGGTGTTGGATAGCATGTGGTTGTCACTTGGAACTTCATTGAAGATGAGGGACATCTAACTACACAGTTGGAGGTCACTCTAGACATTCTAAAGAGGCAACTTTGGAGATGGGAATGCATAACATATTGCAGAAAATGGGGAGGAATTCCTTGTGAGGATGCCATTTGGAAGGAGATACATGGTTGGAGCATCTAATTTTGAAGTTGCATGAGGACAAGCAACATTTTGGCGGCGAGGACTATAATATTCCAAATTTTACATTTGTTTATTGGAATATTAGAGTTCTTACTTATTTTTCTTAACTAAGTAAATAAATGGGTGGAGGGACCCATAACCCCTTAAGATGAATAAATCCACTTCTAAGAATGTGAACATGTTTAATTAGCTAATAAATCTACATCATGGAATAGTGGACAAGCTTATTAATGAATCAAAGGGTGGAGATCAAACATCATTAATAAGAAGAACATGGAGAGATGAAGGAGTCCAATAAGATGATGGAGGAATCAAAGTAAGATCATAAAGCAATAAATGATGAGATGATGGAGGAAGTGGTGCATTAGTGCACACATGATGGAGAGGATGAACATTTAATGCAGAGATCATGGAGAGACAACATAGTCTACATGGAGACCTATGTCCACATGTGAAGCACAGTTATGAGGTGGGCCAAGGCATGGGAAGGCTCACAAACTATATAATGAAGATGAAGGCAACATTAGAGGTAGGCTTTTTATTATTGATTATTGATATGTTTATATCTATATTTGTCATGTGACATTTCTGTTGGGTCTCGTAATTGTCATATTTTCATCATATTTATTCTCACCATTCCTCACATTCCATCACCTCATTTAACCATTCATCATACCATTTCCATGGGTTCACCTCATTATTTTCCAATTTATTTATTTTTAATATTATAAGAGAATGTATGATTAATTATTGGAAAATTAACATATTTCATTAATATCTTAAATGTGGATGAGCTTTGTAATGTGTAGGATTATTTTGAAGGATTATTCAAAAATCTTCTCAAATATTTCCTCCACCATTTCAAGAATTAAAAGGATAATTATTCAAGTTTATTCCAAGGAGAATATCATGGAAATTCCAAGGAAAAGATCATGGAGATTTGGATAACATATCTCATCCAATATTTGAGAGAGATAAGTGAGGATTTGAAGGGATCATATTTTGTAATTATAGGAATATTGGTTGAGGAAAAAGTGTATTTGTAATTATGAGTTTCTTATCTTGTTTTCAAAGCACTCATGTATAAATAGGAGTGCTCTTTCTCCAAGTAAGGTAGTAGAAGTTGAAGGAAGGAGGAGAATATAGTAGGAGAAAATTGAGACTTTGAGATTCTTATTTTCTGAAGTTAATTGAAGACATAATTTATCATTTTCTTTTGCATGAGAGTTGAATAAGTTTTATTAGCTCAAAGTACTCTCAGTGTACGAGGCAAGGGTGGAGAGCCCCCACGCCGAGCTAAGCACACTTCTTAGTTTATCTGTAGTTGCAATTTCTAAATTATATTTCTTATGTTTAATTTGTTTATGCTAATTATTTCCAAGTATTGATGAATCTAATAATCATTCTTAACCTGCATATGAAAGGACAAACAAATGTTTAAAGTTAAACATTCTTTCTATATAATCAATATCTTCAGTTAGAATTCATCTTTACATGCTTTTACATGACTGTTGATGGATCTTAATATTGTTTCTATTCTGCATACGAAGATTCAAACCAGTATTTGAAGTTAAATACTTCTTCTATATGATCAAGAGACTAAAAACTAAGATTCATCTTTCTTGATTTTTCTGAATTCCTGTTTTAACAATAGCATTACTAATCAATGAATATATAATGAAAGACAATTAGGACCTCTTTAGTGAAGAGCATCTTCAATTATTACTTCATGTATCTTAATCTATTGTTTAGTTAAGTAGTTTTTTATTTCTAATTCATGTGGTAATCTTGTTAGAGAAGGAAAAACCAATCTCTTAAGTTAGGAGATTCTTCTACTTCTAATTGCACACTTGAATTTAGAAATCGTTTAAGTTAGATTTATATTTGTAATATTCATTTCCTTTTAATAATTCATCTTCTAAACCTGAATATAGTTGAAATCCATATATTTTGGAGATGCTTCTAAGTTCTACAAACCCGGATTGATAATTAAATGCTCGTGTTAATTTATCCAGTAAATTGACCCAACATTTTGGCATCGTTGTCGGGGAAACATACTTCAACATAGTCAATTAGGAAGACTGTTTAGAAAACACATAAAAAAAAAGACAAAAACCTAGTATTTATTTTAGTTAGGTTTTCTTATGCCTAGGATAGAGATTAGAATCATAGATTAATTAAACAAAACCCCCATAAAATATTAAAAAAAAACAATAAAAATCCATTTGCCCAACAAGGTCTAAAAAGACATGATGTTAAAGAAGAAAATTAGAGAAGGAGGATATGCAACGACAAGGAGAATCACTAGGGATGAATCTTCAGTTCAGAAATTAGAAGAGGAACAAAGCGTTAATGAAGAGGATCCACAAGAAGAAAACTTAGAATCTTCTTCTAGCAAGGAGATAAATGAGACATGGATCACATGCAATGACAATCAAACATTAGAACTTGAAATTGAAGAATTTCTAGCATGTATATCACAAGCTTCCCTATGCATTCCAGATTTTGAACAAGTGACACTCGAAGAATTTTTTGACATGACAACTAAGGAGAGGCAAGAAAATAAAAATCATCTTAAAACTTGGTCACAATACCACTCCATTTTTCAATGTTCTTTCTCATCAAAAACATATGATCAGATCAATTTTCATGTCCAAGCATTTATTAAAGTATATTTTTCAAACTTGGATATGAGTTTAATTTTCATATTGTTACATAAATGAATGCATTGGAAATTTTCCTATACTTGAAAGAAAAAAATATTTTTTTGCAATAGAGTAGGTAGGATATTATTTTCTTCAGTTTCGAATAATTATGCTCTCCTCCTACGTTTTCACACGATTTCGGGGATCAGAAAGGCCATAGTCTAACTAGCCGGAGGAATCGCCCTGAAAATCATGAAAATTCCGGTAAGATTTTCAGAAAATCCGGCAGGAATTTTTCTAAATCCATGTTATAACTATCAAAGTTTAATATTTTGGGTGTTCTACAGGTTTTTGGTGGTGCTGAATCCATTTCCAATGTCAAAATCAGGATTCAAGCACTATTTCTGCAAGATTTTTTAAATTTTTTTGGCCCGGATTCCGGCCAAATTTGACCGTCCGGGCAATTCCTCCGGCTCGTTAGACAACGCCATCAGAAAGTAAGATGTCTATAAACGTTTTTAAGAATGAATAAACCAAGGATTTTCAATATGCTTAATCAATGCCATCTTTAGATTTACAAATCACTTTGTGTCCATTTGTTATAAAATTTTCCAAATTTAAGAATATAATAAAATTTAGTTTCTTTCTAAATTTTAGTTTCTAATTAATTTAAACAAAAAAAAAAAAAAAAAAAAATATATATATATATATATATATATATATATATATATATATATATATATATTAAAAAAATTTATAAACTAACAATTCTTTAAATTAGGATTCAATTTCATTTTTCTTATATTTTAATTTAAAAAAAAAATAAACAAACATTCAACAAATAAAATTAAAACACAAAACAATTAAAAACAAAAACCAAACATAACAATTGAAAATAATAAAACAAATAATAAATATTCTAAACAAAACCCCATGAAATATTAAAAACCACAGATTGACAAACTTGCACTTAAAAAAAACAAAAACAAAAAACAAAAATCCAAATCATTTCAAACCAAAACCATTACATATAAAACTGATGAAATCCATGGTGCACAAAAAAAGAAACCATGGATGGAGACCAATGCATGGAATAACTGATAATTGTGTTTCGCCCATCTGCTTCACCAATTTCCAATCTTCCTTGTTGGTCCCATTGACAACAAACCGGCGAATCCCAACATTGGCGACGGTGTGGATCAATTGAGAGGCCACTCGACCTATTCTTGGGCCTTGGAGGTGGCAATGGGCGTCGAACAGCTCCAATGGCAATTTGACTGACCCAATTTCTTCCTCTTTCACTGGTTTTGTATATGAGGTTAGCTAATTTGCGTTTCTTTTGACAAGAAAGCACTGAAGGGTGCGTCGAGGGTTATGGATTCTCAGGCATAAATAATTTGGCCAGAGTGCTAGTTGTTAAAGAAATCTCATAAAAAAATATAGCTTCAATGTTTATTTCAAAATCGAATATGGAGGAAGCAGTTATAAATTATTTGATAAGTTTGGCAGAGACAAAATCTGAAAAACCAACTGTCAATAAGAAAAACCAGGCTTTTTGTCCACGAAATGAGGAGAAGATAACACCAATTCTGATTTCACTGGCTAGATTATGGAGGAGGAAGTTTTTTATTTCGCTAAGTCTGGACCGAATATAGAGGATCTCCTTCTGCAATTTCCTTCCAGATGTTGATCTCATCCATAGCTCCTTCTGCGTAATATTGCGCAATTTTCTGCACCTTAAGAGGCTCACTGGATTGCAGGTCGACATAAAATCTGCACAGGTAACGAAATCAACTGATTTCAATGAACTAGCAGATAGAGAACCATGGCTATCTTCAATCAGACTTGTAGTTAAGCCTGACATGTTTTTCGGAAAGCGGGGCAAGAGTGGCTTGGTAGCCTTGAATCTGGAACTGGCCCAGGTTATTGTGTTTGTCAAGGAACGCTTGGGAAAGGAGGTTGAGATGGGGGGTGCAAAGTCACATATAACAACATTCATTGTGGAGCCATTTGTACCTCATGATGATGAGTTTTATATGTTGATCGTGTCAGACCGCCTTGGTTCAACCATTAGCTTTTCAGAGTGTGGAGGCATTGAAATCGAAGAAAATTGGGACAAGATTAAGTCAGTCTGTGTCCCAACCCAAAAGTCCCTGACAGCTGACTTATGTGCACCCTTGATTGCAACTCTTCCATTGGAGATTCAACGCAAAATTGAGACCTTCATAAAAGGAGTTTTCAATTTATTTCTGGATTTGGACTTCACGTCCTTGTAGATGAATCCTTTTACACTAGTTAATGGGGAGCCTTACCCTCTGGATATGCGAGGGGAGTTGGATGATACTGCTGCTTTTAAGAACTTCAAAAAGTGGGGAAATATTGAATTCCCATTTCCTTTTGGTAGAGTCATGAGTCCTTCAAAGAGTGCAATACATATCATGGATGAAAAGACAAGTGCCTATCTAAAGTTTACTATTCTAAATCCAAAAGGACGCATTTGGACAATGGTTGCTAGAGGAGGTGCAAGTGTGATATATGCTAACACGGTTGGAGATTTGGGATTTGAAAATGAACTTGGAAACTATGTGGAATATAGTGGAGCTCCAAATGAAGATGAGGCGCTACAATATGCAAGAGTTTTAATAGATTGTGCTTCTGCAGATCCTGATGGACGTAAGAGAGCACTAGTGATAGGTGGAGGGATAGAAAACTTCACTGATGTTAGTGCTACCTTTAGTGGAATCATTCGAGCCTTGCATGAAAAGGAATCCAAACTTAAAGCATTATGGATGCATGAGAAGAGGTGGTCCAAATTATCATAATGGTCTTGCAAAGATGGGTGCCCTTGGTGAGGAGAATGGGGTTCCATTCCAAGTTTATGCACCGGAAGCTAGTATGACTGGAATTGGTAAGAAAGCTATACAAAACATAACGACTTCTGCATAAATTTCCCAAGTAAATTGCATCTTGTAGTTGGCTATCTTGTTTGAGGATGGTTGCGTTGCTTCTGTCTATTAGGATGCTGGGTTGTCTCAGAAAAACTGAGCCCAACCTCCCACGATTCTCTTTAAGTATTTTGAAGTTGATTCTATAGTCTACTTATTTGATGTCTTTTGTTTCGATAACAAAAGGGAAATGTTTCATTTTTATGATCATAAATATCATGTTGATCATGGTTAGATTTGTGATGAATATTAATTGATAGCTTATATCAGTTTCATTTAGAAATTTGAGTAGGAGGGACGTTGTCTAATAATAACCTTGGAATAATCTTTAATATAAAATAAATAAATAAAAGAAACATAAAAATAAAAACAAATAAATTAATTAATTAATAATCAACATAAATAATAAATGACAAAATAAAATAAAAATTGTTTTTTAAATTTCTTTTTTTAAAAATCAACATAATAAAAAAGAAAATTGTTTTTTTTATTATTTTTCATTTAAAAAAAAGAGAGAGAAGCAATTAGACATCTCATAATTCCTGGAAACGACTTACACTAATTTGTTTATGAAGTTGTTTTAGAAGAACTTGCACGCAATGAAAACAGGTAAATGCATTTTGCTTCTATTTGGTTGCTAGCACTCATACTCATTTCTGCATTTTATGTTTTTCAAAGTTCTCACAAATTTGATGCAGGATTTGTACTAAGTTTTTACAGTTACGCATATGATCCGGTTTCGTGCCAACATGCTCTTTCGCTTGAAGGAACTAATTCTTCACTTCACATATCATGACATTTGTCGCTACACAAAAACCCTTTTTCGTCGTGATATGCTTACTCACATTTTTCCTTCCAAACGCCTTAATCATCCCTATGTGGCAGCCCATCTTCCATTTCCTTATCCTTCATGACTTCATACATGCCTATTTTTCTTAACTGCATACATCATCTCCTTCTTATTTTTCAATTCATTTTTCCTTGTCAATAAAAATCCCAAGCTCTATTTCCATGATCACATTGCCCTACCATATACACTGCCTAATTCTGAGATTTTTTCATCTATAATCCTACCAATCATTTTGTACAAACTCGCGTTGACTGATGTGGGATTCCTCAAGGCCCACCTTTCAATAAGTCTTAACCATCGACCTCAACACCTTATCTAGGATAGAGACTAGAGTCATCATTAGTACCTTGAGGCTTGTATGCTCTAATGACAGGTTCTCGCGCCGAAAGTCATGGGAATACATCAATTTCCCTTGATCGTTGGATCTTGAGAATAGCTCAACATCAGATCATTTATTCGCACTTCATAAGATGTACTAGGGTACCTTGGCACTCATTGACATCAATGGTGATTTTGCCTCGCATTGGTTAACAGCATCCATTAATGGTCGGTAATCCAATTACTTCTTTTCAGGCTCGATATCGACACATTCATTCACATGACTAGAATTGTACCATCGATTTTTTGAAGTGGGGGAAGACTATATATTTTTCATCACTCCATCAGCATTTGCAACTACATTCCTTCAGCCATATGAGAGTACGACAGTTCCACATTCAAACATCATCTTCAGATTTATACAACCAAGCAACAGTTCAGATTCCTTCACTTCATCCAACAACATGATATTCACATGATCCAACACCATGATATTTTCTTGATCTAGCAGCATGACATATTCTCTCATGCAAATCAGCATGACATTTTCCAGATCCATAAGAGGCAGCAGATACATTTTTCATATTTCATCAACGTTTTGGGTAAGTGAAGGTATGTTATTTTCTAATTTTTAATCAAGCAATTTCTTACATGTTGAAAATAAATGAATTTGGAAAATTCCCTCACCATATTACATTATCTTTCACCTTTTCATAAACATAACACATCTTTAATTTGGGGGGGGGTTCATTATCATTTCATTCCATTCATCACCTCACATATTGTCAACCAACATGACTCTTCCAAACTACACTTCGTTGCAATTGATACATTGATATCTATTTTGGCATGATTCAAAAATATGAGAAAATGTTTTCTTATGCATATTAATAACTTATCATTTTCAGTACATGTGTTAAAAAGAGAAGAAAGAAAAGAAATAAATGTTGTTAACACAAGAACCAACATTTTTTATATTCATGGTTGTTAACACAAGAACTAACCATAGAAAATAGAAGTTTCATTACATGTATTTCACATCCTGGAATGATACATTGTTAGAAACCATAATCATGCAAAGCCAAAAGTTTTTAATCCATGCAAGGTTGCATGAGGACATGCAACAAGTTCAGTTGGGGGGTATGTTGGGTCTTATAATTGTCACATTTTCATCATATTTGTCTTCGCTATTCCTCACATTCCATCACCTCATTTAACCATTCATCATACCATTTCCATGGGTTCACCTCATTATTTTCCAATTTATTTATTTTTAATATTATAAGAGAATGTATGATTAATTATTGAAAAATTAACATATTTCATTAATATCTCAAATGTGGATGAGCTTTGTAATGTATAGGATTATTTTGAAGGATTATTCAAAAATATTCTCAAATATTTCCTCCACCATTTCAAGAATTAAAAGGATAATTGTTCAAGCTTATTCCAAGGAGAAGATCATGGAAACTTGGATAACATATCTCATCTAATATTTGTGAGAGATAAGTGAGGATTTGAAGGGGTCATATTTTGTAATTATAGGGATATTGGTTGAGAAAAAAGTGTATCTGTAATTATGAGTTGCTTATATTGTTTTCAAAGCACTCATGTATAAATACGAGTGCTCTTTCTCCAAGTAAGGTAGTAGAAGTAGAAGGAAGGAGGAGAAGATAGTAAGAGAAACTTGAGACTTTGAGATTCTTATTTTTTGAAGTTAATTGAAGACAAAATTTATCATTTTCTTGTGCATGAGATTTGAATAAATTTTAGTAGCTAAAAGTACTCTCAGTGTACGAGGCAAGGGTGGAGGCCCCCCACACTGAGCTAAGTACACTTCTTAGTTTATTTGTAGTTGCAATTTTTGAATTAGATTGCTTATTTTTAATTTGTTTATGCTTATTATTTCCATGTATTGATGAATCTAATGATCATTCTTAACTTGCATATGAAAGGAAAAACGAATGTTTAAATTTAAACATTCTTTCTATCTAACCAAGATCTTCAGTTAGAATTCATATTTATATGCTTTTACATGCTTTTACATGATTGTTGATGGATCTTAATCTTATTTCTATTCTACATACGAAGAGTCAAACTAGTATTTAAAGTTAAATATTTCTTCTATCTGATCAAGAGACTAAAAACTAAGATTCATCTTTCCTGCTTTTTCTGAATTCGTATTTTAACAATAGCATTACTGATAAATGAATATATTATGAAGGAAAATCAAGACCTCTTCAATGAAGAGCATCTTCAATTATTACTTCATGTATCTTAATCTATTGTTTAGTTAAGTAGTTTTTAATTTCTAGTTCATGTGGTAATCTTGTTATAGAAGGACAAACCAATCTCTTAAGTTAGGAGATTCTTTTGCTTCTGATTGCACACTTGAATTTAGAAATCGTTTAAGTTAGATTTATATTTGTAATATGCATTTCCTTTTAATAATTCATCTTCTAAACTTGACTATAGTTTAAATCGATATATTTTGGAGATGCTTCTAAGTTCTACAAACCTGGATTGATAATTAAATGCTCGTGTTAATTTACCCAGTAAATTGACCCAACAATTTCTATGCATGCTTATGTTGTTTAGCTAAGTCTACAGCGTTGTTTAGCACAGGGTGTTCCCGAGCGGGAATCCCACCCTTACCCACAGGGGACTTTGAATGCCTACTCTAGGAAGGTTATTCTGATTTTCCATTCATCATCAAGCATTGGTGCCACACTATTCCTACTTTCTGCAACCCATACATATTCATAAATAACACATTTCTGCATCAGGGTTTGAGAGAGGGAGGTTGTCCTTCAGTATTTCAGCTGAGGAACCAATGAAGGATTAATCCTTTAACCTTGAGCTTCAAGATCAGCATTCTAGCACTTCAAATATGTATCAGGCATCAAGCCAAACATATCACATCTCCATGCAGCAGAAGTCCCATCAAGGATTGCGCAGTCCATTCCTGTAGATCCAAAGGAGGAGGGAATTTTCCAGTACTTCAGCTGGAAATCTTGTGAGGGATCTTCTCCTCACCTATCCTTATTATTTCCATCATTCCTAAGATGAATAAACATATGTTTTAGCAGGCATCAACCTCTTGCTCCCATACAACGTAGTGTTTCCAGTTTTTTTGTATGCAATTGTTGTCATCTTGAGAGGAGGAAGAAGAAGCTAGATCTCAAGCTTCTATCTTGGATATTTGAAGGAGGGATCAACCCTCAAGTCATAAATCTAATCTATAACCCATTGCAACTATCTTACATCAGTTTATTCTTCATATTTTCATAAACCCAGTAGTCAAGGGATCATACCCTAGGAGGGTGAATTTATGATCTTCTTAGATCTAGATTTCCTTTCTTGGTTATCTTGGGTTTCCATCATAGTGCCCGGATCTGCAATCTTCACATCATGAGAGCTCTAGAGCACCATATATATTCATTTTCCCTTTCAAACAACAGTTCTAAAATCTCGTCAGTAGAAGGGACAGCGTAGTATACAACTCCAGTTACGTAGTGCCTGCTTTGGCATGGTTTCAGAGTCATTCTAGGTCATTTTCTTTGGCTTGAGTGCTTCTATTTTATGCATTGTTGTATCTATATTTCATCTCCTATATAATAAAAGGGCTCACCTATTCTGTCTATATCTGTTTTGATCATAACTTATGAGTACATAATTTGTTTTTTCCAATATTGTGTTTGTGTATTACTTCATTCTCCCTTTTGGGATATTACACTGGGTTTGCCTTTGGTATGATAGGGGGATCTCCTAGGAACGATCCTAGGATTAATGATGGTTTGAATTGGCCAGGACCAAATTCTGTGTACCACATAAGCGGTTCTGTTGTTGTTTCCATGTAAGGCAAAACAACATTGAGAGCCATCATGGGTTTCTTATCATAGTATGGAAGCTGGTCGACGGTGATGATTCGATCTTCATGGGGGAACATCATCAACCAAAATATATAGGATGTTATTGCAATCATGGCATACATATAACTCAGCCCGAGGATTATATTGTAGTCTAGTTGCACATCCAAGACTTCAATGTCTATAAGAATTGTCTTTCCGACCAGTTTTACGTGGACATTCTGATATAGGCCAACATGGGCTGAAGGTCATGCATCGTATGCTCTAAGCATGGTGTCGAATGGTTTCAATTCAGGTGATACCAACTTCTACCAAATGAATTTGGACATGATGAATATAGATGCTCCTTTTTCAATGATGCATCGATGTATAGTGATGTTCTATACTGACATCGGTATTTAGAAGGTGACCAGAGAAGGAAACCTAGGGATTGCTTTGTTTAGGTAAAACGACATTAGGTGAGAATCGGAATGGTCGATTGCGCCTAATGCAGAAAGTAAGGCTTTCTATTATTTTGGGCAATATTGTAAGACATCTAAGGCTGACATGGTAGCGGGTGATTGTGCTAAACCATCCACAATGTTGTAGTTATGTACATATTTTGAGTCGTATCCTATGTGCCTAATTGACCCCTTGACCGTTTCTGAAAGGGGTTCTATAGGTACTTTGGATATGATTAATGGTGTATTGGGTGCACTCGTGCTTGTACCTAATGGGTTAGTGTCCAGAGGGGTGTCATAGTTCCTATTCCTTGTTTGGAAGAACATTTCTTCACCAGTCATGTAAATTTTGTGGTTGTCACTTCTGGTATCATTTTTGGGTGGTTGTTGTTGTTGGGTGTTAACCACTCCTTGGTGGGGGGAAGGCTCTTGCATTATAGTAGTTTTTTGGGTAGGTCCCCCTTGTCCAAAGTTACCCTAATTTTTTTTGAGTTCAGGGAGTTCAGGACAATGGTGATTCTAATGGCCTTACTCACCACATATGGCACAAGAACGGTTTTTCCTAGACTGGACCTCTTGTTTTTCCCTTGGGAGTTTTTTCTTAGCTCCTGGTTTTGATTTCAATTGGGGTTTCCACTTGACTGAGACCATGAGGGGTGTTGCTTGTTCCCCCCCCCCCGCCCATTGTCTCCCTTTTTTTAATTCTTAAGCTTCCTTTTTGTAGCATTAGGAGGGTTATTTTGATTCTCCTTTTCATAATATTGGCGCTGTTGAGCCTGAGATGGTTTCACTAAGTTCACTAGTGCATTGTTTTGCGGTGATGGATTTTGTGCACGGAAAGGGGAATATTGGTTTCCCTGTCCATAGTTGGTGAATGATTGTTGAAGGGGATATCTTCCATAATCATTCCTAGATGAGTACTGGGTCCCCTACGAGGAAGGGTATGAGCCTCCCTATTGTTTATGATATGGTGTCACCCTATTCTTCATATTCTGCAAAGGTGCAGATTGACTTTGGTGGTAGCTAGGTTGCATCACATTTTCGATAAAATTGTACGAAAATCCTGGGTATTGGATACTTTTTCCTAGATGACCTTGATTCAATGACCCAATCAAACCATCTGCAGTAATTGTGACACCTGGTAACTCTCTATAAGTTTTCAATCATGGGGCGTTTGGTAGGACATTGTAAATATATCTTGACTAGGTGTAGATGAGTTCAATTTTTTGGGCTTTGCAAATGGCGTCCTCCTCAAAGGTAGGTTTTTATGTCACCATGTCTTTTGAGATATTTTTTGTGAGAGTTTTCAAAAACAATTCCATTAAAACTATATCGCCGAATTTGGCTTTGCACAAACTACGACGTAGTCGCTATTCGTGGAGATGATCCAATATATGGACGACTGGCGTTTGCCTAAAATGAGTCAGCAGTTCCATTCTTGAATCATGGTGAATGGGTAGATGAAAATAAGTGATGAATGTGGTAGCGAGGGAACTAAAGGTTCAATGTGAAGCAGAAGGCTGATCAACATACCATTTCGTTGCAGGTCCAATTAGGGTGTGTTAAAACAGTCTCAGCCGAATAGTATCGTCAATGATACTATTCGACGAACACCACAGGTGGAAATTCATAATATGATTTCGTGCGTCTCTCGCTTGCTTCCCTTCAAATTTTGGTATATCCGAAGGGAGTTTCATGGGCATGGGAGACCGATTAAGGCTATGCACAATGGGGTCATTGGTCAACTTTGATAGATCTAGAAGGTTTAGTAATGCTAAAAAAGGTAACTGAGTATTGAATACCATTATGTACTATGGAAAGACAGTTATTTGAGTGTAATGGTTTATGGGAGGTGCCTAGGGAAGATTACCATATGGCATACCCTATTGTCTATTATGCTGACTCCCCAAAGGGGTAGTGCTCCTCTACCCTCTGGGGGTTGTGGGAGGAGTTGTGAGTGGTGAACTTGCTGGGGTTTCCATTGGTGAGGTTTTGGGTGACCCTTGGGGGTTTCCAATCACAGATGCCCTGATAAAGGATGAACCAATAATGGTGGCGGTGTGTCGTCTTTGATGCCTAAATGCTGAAAGGCCTAGCACTCCTCCCTTTAACAGGGGGAGGTCCAAAAAATGCCTAGATCGACGAAGTCCTATTGGGTCCATTATCGTCTCAACTAACTTAACCTTGGCAATATTTTTGGTTTTCTGAGGGAAGGAAGATTATTATCAAATGAGATACGATCACATGCATAAAAAAAAGCAAAAAAATAAGAGGTAAGTTTTCCCTTAAATTAACGCTATGTGATCAAGCAATCAGAAAATATGGTTTGGTTGTTTTGCTTATGATACTCAAAAATCCTAAATATACCTAATCATCCTTACACTCTCAAATGTAACTAGGCCTTGCAAATACATCTTCTGATGGGTACTGGGGATAATGTCCTGAAAGAACTGGCGACACCTTCTAGCAGCCGAAGAATTGACCAAGGTAATGGTAAGAGGATCTAGTGTTTCCTGCACTGTCACCTATAGGGAAGGATGCCATAGTTTTTGCCACTAAATTATCATCGTCCCATGTGAGCATTCGAGCCTTAAGCTTCTTGGTATTCACCTACCAGTACCAAGCACTAGACGGGTCAGGCAGCCCCAAAAAGTACCGCACGCACTGGGCCTAAGATTAACCCCTTCTAAAATGGGTCTCTGGTAATGCTTGAGTATTTTTTTTGTGGGCAGATAGACGGATTTGAAGCTCCCTAAAAAGTAAACATCTATGTTTCAAAATGTACAATGACCACGACAGCTTATTGGATGCCTACCCCCGATGGTCCTAACTTGAAATATAATTTATTTTGTGGCTTCTGTGGGGAGAATTTAGTGAGTTCGATTATTGATTATTTTTAGAGAGTCTCAATTTTCTTAGGGTGTGCCTTGGTGAAGTAACTGTAAGAAGAGGACAAAGGTCCCAACACACTAGGTGCCTTTTGGTCCAATTGTTACCGATGCTTCGTGTGTGATTTTGAGTGTATAATCACAAGTGTTATGAGATGTGGATATGCACTGATTGTTTACAATCCTTTTCTAACTACGCTATGTGTGATTTTTCCTTGAAAAAATAAATGATGTGCGGATTATGGGCCGCTTACACTTTCCTAGTTAGACTAATTTTTCACTGTAGGGAAATGGAAAATTGTCTTAGGAAAGAATTCATATGCATACCTAGGCTCATCATGAGGTGGAAGGTTGGCAGAGATTACTTGATTTATTTTCGACATTTTGGTCTTGGTCCTGATTCCTAATGCAAAAATTGAACTAATCTAATGCAAAAATTGAAAAATAAGAATTAGCTAAAGATGTGTGGATGTATGGGCCACTTAATTTTATGCTAATTACTCTATGTGTTCTGTCTCTTTTATGGGCCACTTAATTTTATGCTAATTACTCTATGTGTTCTGTCTCTTTTACTAGAAAATCATTTTTTCAGGTAACATATGTGGATTGAAGGCCACTTACTTTCCCCTACTTAAACTATGTGTGATTTGCAACAATAAAAAACTAAAATTAAAACTACTTAGTTGCTAGGCTAAACTCTAGAAAATAAGTGTCCTAACCAGTCATGAAAAACATAGTGATGTAAAATTTCTTATGGGTTTCCAACACCTTATAACTGCAAAAAATAGAGAAAAAAAAGTGAAAATTTGGCTTACTACCTACCGCGCGGATTATCATCCCACAGGCGCGAAGACAATGCGTTTGTCTAAACAAAATGCACACGGATGGCAGAGAGTGAAAAAATCCACCTTCTCTGAGGCAAATTTCTCACTGAGGGTGACTGAAAAGTGCTGAGAGGAAGCAGGATTGGTTTTGCAGCAAGTCTAAGCAGGAGAGAGGACTTGCATCAACAACCATTAACTCAAACGAAATAATCTAGTGGAGTCGCCATTCCTGTGGTAGTGTATTTAGTGCATGGGTAGACGAAATACATTGTGCTTAATAGGGAGGCTAATTTCCTACAAGAAATTCACAGGTCAAATTGGTTTGTCAAACATTAGTGGAACAAGTTCAACATGTAAAAAGCTAAGTTAAATGGAAACATAGCATGCTACATAAACAAAGAAACAAAAAGAAAAACAACATGCACAAGAAACACCATCAATAGAGAAAACACATTAATAACTCAACAATGGAGAGCTCTCTCCCTTTATTAGGTGTTGGGGGTAGTAGAAGATATAATGCTAAATCTCTTGTAGTGGATCCTTCGAGCTACAAAGCTCCAATATCCAAGACAAGCGGGTCTCTTCCCCTCAATTTTTCAGCAAGCATCTCTTCCCCCTCAAAGGATTGTAAATCGGTGGACACGTGGTGAACTCTTCTCTCTTGTATATAGGTGTTGGATGGCCAACAACTGAATCCTTCAAATCCTCTTGTTGTTGGACAACACAAGCTAGTTTGCTTCTGAGCGATTAGGCCAGCATAATAATGTGTCTCCCATTTCTCTTCCCATGGCTAGCTTTTATAGACAAATTTCAAATTTTTCCCTCCTTCTCTTGGTACAATATGAATATTAACACAAGAGTGGGGGTATGATTCCTTTTTTTGGCACGGTAAAGCCTCAAGGTGGGTCAAAGATGATTGTACTTGGCTACATTGAGTGAGAATATTTTTCTCCAGTGTGCCAAGTGGTCCCGGATGGTTACATTCCACATCCTCAGGACCACGCGACTCTTTCAAGGATAGACATTATGTTCTCCGCATATATCGAAGAAAAATCCACAATGATTTCCTAGGGTCATTGCTTCATGTGCACATTTCAATAAATTTTCCTGCTGACCTTAGGAAATGTTAAATTTTTAGCTCCTGTAATGTATTTCTTCCCTTCTAATATTTATTTGTACCTTCTACTTGACATTTTATAATCTCTTTTTCTTGTATGATTTTCCAGTGTTAACAATGAAAATGTTGCTGAGTTGGAGTAGGACCCATCGGATGCTTTCCTCCACATGTGCAGACCTCAGAAATGCCCAGTTACCACTTGCACAACAATTGGGCAAAAAAAATTCAAATTTTGAGTTTTCTTATCATTTCCCACCCCAAAAAAAATGAAATGTCCATAAATTCATCACATATACCTTATGACTCCCAGCATGCTTCCAACCTACCAAAATTCGAATTTACAAATCGAATTTCAGAAATTTCAAATTTTATCAGTAATAAATTTTGGAAAATGGGTCTCCAAGAGACACCTGTAACTCAGAAAATGTAACACCTATGTATAAAATGAGAGTTTTTTTTATATGAAATTTATTTTGAGAGAAACCTCTCTCAATGTCCTCAAATTATTCCTCAGCTCCCCATAATGTGTTCCTCAAAATCATGGCTAAAAGAGTGAATTACATAGACTGAAAATTAGGATTTAAAGATGTATTTTAATATTCCAATATATGAAATTTTTGTAGAAAATGGAGACTTTTGTTCTTTTCCCCATTCTTGAGAAAAAACTCTTTCCATTTTTTCTAAATTTGGCTCCATTTGTTCAAAAAACGTTTTTGCAAATTATGACTAAAACAGTCACTTTGCACAACAGTTGCACAACGACTATGAAGCTTCCGAACTTTGTGCAACTTTTGCATAGAAAATTTCCCACAGTTGAAAGAACCTACCTTCAAACCCCTTCTAGACTCCTCTCAGCCTTGTGTTGTACCAACTGAGGGCAATATGAACAGGAATTTCAAAATATGCTCCTCGTATGTTTTCTTTGATCATTGGTATAAAATTTGGGTAAATGGCTATTATGATTGTGGAATATGAATGATGGTAATGAGTTGTGGAGGGATGTAGTATCAATGATGATGAAAGGTGAGTTAAGGATGGGGGGTGTTCATATAATGTTAAATGTAAATGAAGGGGGTCTATGGAAGGGAGTATATGAAAAATAATGATGAATATTAAATGGTGAATATTGAATGATGAGTTATGTATGGTGAAATGAGGCATGATGGATACCATTAAGAACAGGCGCATAGAACCTTAATTAATGAAACCTGACTTGTCCTATCCATGGTTCTGACTTGTGATACATATCTCTTGAACCCTACATGACTCTACATGAACAAATTACCTCATGAAATTCTCATATACTCAGACTCTCTCAGCTTTAAACGTGTCTCTAAATACCCTCTATGACATGAAAATATTATAGTTACCTTGGAAAATGATGCTTTATACTATGAAAACAAATGGTTCATAGGCTAAAATACTATTCAAAATGCCAAAATTAATAAAATATGGAAATAATTTTGATCCATAGACCTAGGACCCTAACACTTCCTAGCGACTGGAGCCTCTCAGTCGCATGCACAATCCTGCATGGGAGCGACTAGGGCAGACCATAAGGAAAAACAATGGAAATTTTATTTAGAACAATTACCAGCTAATGGATCATCTTCTATGGAATTTATACATAACTCCAAACCTATTCCAAGCTCAGAAACACCTCAACAAATGGATCAAATAAGTCTCCCAAGTGTCACTTCCAAATTGACCTAAAGGATAACAAACAAGGTTGGAACGAGTGCCAAAAAATCCTTCACACTGTAATAAACATTTGCACAAGCTAAAACACATGGGTATACTACTGAATCATATCTGCACCATCATCATCAATCCAACACATTGTTGTAACAAGTCATCCTCATGAGCATAAGTATGAGGACCTAGATAAAGACCTAGTATGCCAACTCATCAAGTGTGGCAACTCCATCCATGAACACCATACAACCAAAAATCTACATCATCAAGAATGACATCATAAAATTGAAATCAATGCCAATACAATCATCTTAATTCCATATAAACAAGTTGCAACCATGTTATAAGGAAGTCACCCAAATATCAACTAGTCTACATAGGGTTGACATCAATGCCAACATGAGCTAGCTACCATCATGAACCAATGCTAATATCAGCTAGTTGGAACCATGTACACCATAATTCCAACATCTACAGGATATCATATAGCTTCTTAGGCTAGTTTTATCTGTTATTTGAATATGGTGCAATTCATAGGTCCTTTGATTGATGATCCGAATTTGGACCCGTAGGGCTTTTGAAGACTACTACAAGGCTATTTTTTTTCTTGTAGAAACCATGGAAGCTCCTCAGGCTCATAGTTTCTTTTGGTTGGAGCCTTCAAAAGTTATTATAATTTAGTAGGAGGCTACTTGTGGTGATTGAGAGACATTCTCTACTGAAGATTTGTGGAAAAGAGGTGAAAGGTTGGATTGTGGTGGCACATTAGTGAAATAGCGATGGAAATTTTTTAAGTTGGTGAAAATTGTAGGAGCTATGGGATTATGGGGACCTTCTCCTTTTCCCACAGATGGAAACACTTCAGCTCTACATCCTTTTTATATGCTCTATGTTATCCTATAGCAATACATGATCTTTCTTGTATCACTCCAAGACAATTATTAAAACAAATGGAAGATACTTTAGAATAATGAAGAGGCTTAGAAAGAGTGTGTCAATGAGTGAGATGGATATATAGAATATTTTTGAATGCTTTGAAGGTGAGTGCTTGGAAAATAGGTTGATATTATAGTTTGTTGCTATAATTATACTATACATGCATCACTATCAGTCGAATAGATAAAACAAAGGTGACTTTTTGTCTTCATTTTTATTTTTCTTCTTGTTCTTTCTCTTATTTTTCTTTTTAATCTGAGGCCCACGAGTTACCTCATGGAGGTCTTTTGCCTATGTGGGTATTCCCCAGCTGCCTCAAGGGATTATTTCACCTAGGCATATTTAGTTTTATATACATTTTTTTCCTTTTTTGGTTTATTAGTTACCTCTTTAGGTTTATTGGATAACTTGGAGAGGTTTTTAGCCCACGAGTATTCCTCAAGTTCCTTAAAGGAGGTTTTCACCTAGGTTTTTTTCCCTTTTTTTTCATGCTCTCTCTTTTTTATTCATGGGATGAATGGATTGGGAGCTCCAATTATCTCAACCAAATTCATTTTTTTTCTTATTGAATTATCAAAATATGCCCTTGAGAGGGACTTTCAATAAAACTTCAATATTTATCCATTCACTAGAAGTGGGATTTTCTCTTCATCAATTGGCTTGATCTGAAATAAGATATTATCATGGGATTTCTCCACTAGATAGGGATCTATCCATCTGGTCATGATTTTTCCTTTGAAATTATTTGAACCTAGAATCATACAAGAGGGCCCAATCACCCTCTTGGAAATTTCTAGCTTTGATAAGGCTTATGATGCCAAAATTTCCTTTTTTTATTAAACCAATTTAATGTGAATAAGGGCCTACAACCTAATTTCATCAAGGTCATTTAGCTACTACAATCTCTCTTCTTGAGGTTTTGTGATATCCAAGTCAATTTGTGTTGCCATTATTAGAGTGTTGTACTCAAACTAAATGGAAAATAGAGATTTCTTAACATAGACCAACTCAAATGAGGTGAACCTTATGGTGTTAATCCAAGTAGTGTTGTAAGTCCAAGTGGTGTCAATAATCCTTTAAACCCTATATTTATTGTTGCTATTAAGCACCTTAGTCAAAATTCTCTCTAGTGCTCTATTGGTCACCTCAAATTTCCCATTTGATTGAGGGTGATATGGGGTGGATCTTGTATGTTTGATATGATGATACCTCATTATCCCCTCAATTAGATTGGAAGTGAATTTAGCACCTTGGTCCATCACCAGTTTCCTTGGGAAACCAAATTTGTAAAAAACAAATCTCCCTTAAGAACTATGCTACTTTTTATTTCTTTGTAGCCCACTTGGTCAAATAATATGTACACACAATGATATACTTATTATGTATAGATAGGTGTTCAATAAGCCTAATGAAATACATGCCCCACATATTAAATGGCTCGAAAGTCACTTTAGGTTGTACGGGCACCTCATCCCTCTAATTATTTTTCCCCGGCCTTTGACGCTCATCACATCCTTTGAGTGAAGTGTATCTCTTGGCATCTTGATGAGAGTAGGTCTATAGTATCATGTATGAAGAATCTTGTAGGTTTTCCTCTTAGAAGCAAAATTTCCTCCATAGATTCTATCATGACATGTTGAGAGGGTTTCATAGACCTCATCTTCTCTTACACATCTCATTAGGATTTGGGCAGGCCCCAATCTGAAGAGGTTTCCCCTAATCCAATTATAAGTACCACTTTTCTTAATAATATTTATCTTTTCCTTTGAAGAAAATTTAGGGGCATAGTATCTAGCAAACAAAAAAAATTATATATCAACAAACCAAGGAGACAAAATGGAAAATTGGTTCTCATCCGAATTTCAGTCAACCACCATCTCTTCATTTTCTGTATACAAGGTTAGTTTAAGCAAGAAATCTACAACAAATTTTCTTTCCTTAGATTATCAACAATGGTTAGATCAAATTATTATAAAAGCAATAACCATATAATGATTCAATAATTGACGTCGGGCTTATTCATGAATTACTTAATGGTTGCATGATCAATGTTCCCAAAAACTTCATATCTAGTAATATACTCCTCGAATTTATTCAAATAGTGCATAACAGACAAAATTTCTTTTTTGGTGACAACATAATTGAGTTCAGCCTTGGACAAGTTTTTACTAATGAGATATATGACATAAGTAAATTTACCAATGATATGACATATGAAATATATTACATAATGCCACTAACAACGATGAAATGAAGTGAGATCCCCTTCACCCTTGCTACTACTTCCCTACTCTGAATCTTATATTAAGAAAAATGTGTCATTTTACACAGATCGATGACTCCCATCAACTAGGAGACTCAACCTCATATACAATAGTCCAACACCAATCATCCTGGAGACTCAATTCTACTGATCAACTCGAAAAACTATGTTCTCAAACCCTCACTCCAAACTATATTTTTTTCATAATGCAAGTAGAAACATACAATAGAATGGCTATTTGCCAAATGCAATAGAATAACCTTAGAAACAAATGCGAGATTCATAAAATTTGATCTAATCCAAGTTCCCCATCACTATCATAAACTCTTCTCCAACTATCTACATCTATGATTTTAAATCTAAAGATTTGTGTCAATATTATGCTTCACCAAGTAGATCTGCTCATTCTACTACCACTAGAGCTCATACAGTGAAGTAATCAAGCTCACTAATGGATATGAAGCATACTCACACAATGTTGCCTTCTCTAACTCATTATTACACACAACCAACATCACTTAGCTCAAAAGAAAAGTATATAAAACATGAAGGGAGAAATTGCCCTTTGGGTTGGGATCAAAGGTGCACAAACTGGACTAAATAAATACACAAACACAAGTACTTGTGTACTAAAGGTGTTCACATCATTGGAGTACCTTTTCAAACCTTTCTCGACTTTTACAACTTAATATATAAGTCTCTAGGAATTTCCATGCCAATTTCCATTTGATTTGTGTGAGGAATGGGGAGTATTGTTTGTGAAAAAACTAAGTCGCATGCACAACAATAGCTAAACTCGATTGGTCTCACACACAAGCCTACTTCCCAGTGAATGGAGCCTCTTATTCGCATGAACAATCCTGCATGGGAGCGACTAGAGAAGAGCATAAGGAAAAACAATGGAAATTCAGTTTAGAACCTCTACAATTGTTGGAGCACCTTCTCCATCATCTATACATTCCTCCAAAACTCTTCCAAGCTCAAAAACACCTCAAAAAATGAATCAAATAAGTCTCCCAAGTTTCACTACAAAATTGACCTAAAGGCCAGCAAACAAGGTTGAAAACAGTGCCAACAAATCCTCCACTCTCCAATAAAAATTTGCACAAGCTACAAAACATGTATATACTACTGAATCATATAGAAAACGTCATCATCAAGCCAACACATTTTTTCAACAAGTCATCCTCATGAGCATAAGTATGAGGACCTAGATAAATACCTAGTATGCCAACTCATCAAGTGTCGCAACTCCATCCATGAACACCATACAACCAACAAGCTACATCATCAAGGCTGACATGATATAGTTAACATCAATGCCAACGCAATTATCCCAATGCCAACTCAACTAGTTGTAATGATGTTATAAGGAAGTCATCCAAACATCAACTAGTATACATAGGGTTGACAAAATTTCCAACATGAGCTAGCTACCATCATGAACCAATGCTAATATCATCTAGTTGGAACCATGCACACCATAATTCCAACACCTACAGGAGATCTTGTAGCTTCTCAGGATTGTTTTTTTGTTCTTTGAATATTATGGAGTTCATAGATCCTTTTATTGATAATGCAAATGTGGGCCTGTAGGGATTTTGAAGACTACTACAAGACTGTGTTTTCTTGTAGTAGCCATAGAATTTCCTCAGGGTCATAGTTTCTTTTGGATGGAGCCTTCAAAACTTATTATAATTTAGGATGAGGCTACTTGTGGTGATTGAAGGTCATTCTCTATTGAATATTGTTGGAAAAGAGGTGGAAGGTTGGATTGTGGTGGCACATTAGTCGAATAGTGATGGAAATTTTGAAATTTGATGGAATTTTTAGGAGCTAGGGGATTCTAGGGACCTTCTCCTTTTCCCGTAGATGGAAACACTTCAACTCTGCACCCTTTTTCTATGCTCTATGTTATCCTATAGAAATATATGATATTTCTTGTAGAAATTCAAGAAAATGATTAAAACAAATGGAAGAGACTTGGGAATAATGAAGGAGGATTAGAAATAGTGTGTGAATGAGTGAGATGGATGCAGAGAATATTTTTGAATGCTTTGAAGGTGAGTGCTTGAAAAACAAGTCAATCTTCTGGATTGCTGCTAGAATTCTACTATACCTGCATCACTATCAATCAAATAGATAAAGCAGAGGTGACTTTTGTCTTCATTTTTCTTTTTCTTCTTGTTTTTCTTTTTAATCTGAGGCCCATAGGTTACCTCATGGAGGTTTTTTGCCTAACTAGGTCTTCCCCAGGTGACTCAAGGGAGGTTTTTACCTAGGGATATTTAGTTTTTTGTTTTTCTCTTTACTTTAGGATTATTGGCTACCTTTGGGAGGTTTTTATGCTAGGAGTCCGCCTCAGTTTTCTCAAATGAGGTTTTCACCTTGGGTTTTTCCCCTTTTTTATTTATTTTTTCTTTTAATTTTTTTTTCTTTCTCTCTGTTTTTTAATCACAGGTTGAATGGATCAGAGCTCTAATTCTCTCAACCACATTCATTTCTTTTCTTATTTAATTAGAAAAATATTCCCTTGAGAGGGGATTTCTATAAAACTTCAATCTTTAGCCATTAACTAGAAGTGGGATTTTCTCTTCATCAATTGGCTTGATCTAAAATAAGCCATTATCATGGAATTTATCCACTAGATAGGGACCTAGCCATCTAGTCATGATTTTTCCTCTGAAATTTTTGAACCTAGAATTATACAGGAGGGCATAATCACCCTCTTGGAAGGTTCTGGCATTGATATTCTTATCATGCCAAAATTTTCTTTGCAATTAAACCACTTCAATTTGAATAAGATCCTATAGCCTAAGTTCATAAAGTTCATTTAGCTATTGCAGTATCTCTTCTTGAGATGTTGTGATGTTTAGGTCAAGTTTTGCTTCCATTCCCAGTGTGTTTTACTCAAATTCAATGAAAAATAGAGATTTCTTACCATAGACCAACTCAAATGGGGTGAAACTAGTGGTGTTACTCCAATTAGTTTTGTAAGCCCAACTGGTGTCAATAATCCTTTCTACCGAATATTTCTTGCTACTATTAACCACCTTAGTAAAAATTCCGTCTAATGCTCTATTGGTCACCTCAAATTCCCCATTTGATTGAGGGTGATATGGGGTGGATCTTCTATGTTTGATATGATGATACCTCATTATCCCCTCAATTAGATTGGAATTGACTTGAGAAACTTGGTCCATCACTAGTTCCCTTGTGGAACCAAATTTGCAAAAAATGTTCTCCCTTAAGAACTTTGATAATTTCTATTTCAATTTTTCCCTTAATTTTTTTCACTTCAACCCACTTGGTAAAATAATTTTTGCACATAATGATATACTTATTATGTCTAAATGGGGGTTCAATAAGCCTAATGAAGTCCATGCCCCACATCTTAAATGTCTTTAAAGTCACTTGAGTTTATAGGGGCATCTTATCCCACTAATTAGTTGATGCTCATCACATTGTGTAGTGTATATCTTTTCATATTGATGAAGAGTAGGCCAGTATTATCATGCATGAATAATCTTATAGGTTTTCATCTTAGCAACAAAATGGCCTCCATATTTTCCGTCATGACATGTTTAGAGGATGTCATAGACCTCATCTTCTCTTATACATCTCATTAGGATTTGGTCAGGCCCCAATCCAATTATAAGGAGCACTTTTCCCGACAATCTTGATCTTTTCCTTTGAAGAAAAGTTAGGGGCATAGTATCTAGCAACAAAAAAAAATTTCTATATCAACAAACCAAGGAAACAAAAGTGACGTGGAAAAGAGGTGCTCATCTGAATGTTTGTCATCCACCATATCTTCATTTTCTGTAGACAAGGTTAGCCTAAGCAAGAAATATGCAACAACATTTTCTTTCCCTAGATTATCAACAATGTTTAGATCAAATTTTTATAACAACAATAACCATATAATGATTCAAGCATTTACGTAAGGCTTATTCATAAACTAATTAATGTTTTCATGATCAATTTTCCTGAAAACTTGATATCCAGTAATATACTGCTTGAATTTATTCAAGTAGTGCATTACAGACAAAAGATATTTTTTGGTGACTACATAATTGAGTTCAGCCTTGGACAATTTTTTACCACTGAAGTAGATGACATAAGTAAATTTACCTTCAAGATACCCCAATGTTGTCGCCACTGCTTTGTCTGATGCATCTATGTGAATTTTGAAGGGAAAGGCCCAATTTCCCCCCCTAAGGACTGATGCAATTTTCAATTTGTATTTGAGTTCTTCAAATTCCTTTTGACACAGGACTATTAAAAAATAATATGATTCTTTTTTTGGTAAACCAAACAAATTTGAAGCAATATTGCTGAAATCCTTAATAAATCTCCTATAGTACCTAACAAGTCCTAAGAATTTCCTGGTATCTTTTTGTCTTTGTGGGATATGAACTTCTCTAAAAAATTCAATTTTGTTAGGATCAACCTGAATTTCATCCTTAGAGAGGACGCGGCCTAGAAAAATTCCTACATTCATAAAAAATTGAAAATTTTCAAGGCTTAAGGAAATATTCATTTCTATGCATCTTCTGAAAACCTTGCATGGGTTGGAGAGAGCTTCTTGGAAAGCATCTCCATAAGGGGTGAATTCATCCATATAAATCTCTATTAAGTCATGCACAAGATCAACAAAAATACTCAATACCACGCTCTGAAAGGTGAAGGGGGGAATTTCACAAGCCGAATAGAAGGACCCTATGGGAAAATTTCCCCCATGGGGAGGTGAAAGTATTCTTATCACGGTCATTAGGATTGATTTGAATTTTACTATACCTATTGAACCCATCTAGAAATGAGAAGAACTTCTTTCCTACAAGAGAATCCAAAATTTAGTCAATAAAAGGTAAAGGAAAGTGATCTTTCCTCGTGGCCTTATTAATTTCATTGTAATCAATAAAAACTCTCCATTTCCCATTTTTCTTGGGCACAATTACTAAATATGACACCCACTCACTATCCAAAATTAGATAAATAAATCCTACATCCATTCGAGGAATGATGATGGTTCCTTCTCTCATCAAGTCTTTAGAAAGAAGATGCATATTGAGCAATATTTGCATGCTAACTCTCATCATTTACCGGCTCAGAAGCTTGGGGTTCTCATTACCCTAGTCACTAGAGCCTTTAGAATCTCTGATGAGCACCACTTTGAAGGTGAAAAATCTCATCTCCTTAATGTTTTCAGTAAGAACGGTTATAGCAGGGTTCAATGTCTTAGAGCTTTTCAAAAAGATAAAAAATGTCCTAAGGTTAAAAAAGATCCTTGTGATCAGTTATCTGGAGTTCACCTTCCATTTATCCAAGGTACTAATGATAAATTCACTAGGATATTGAAGAAACATAATGTTTGATCAACTTTCAAGCCCCTGCACACCATTCAGAGTTCACTTAGATCGGTTAAGGACACAATTTTCCCTAAGGAGAGTAAGGGTGTTTACTTGATTACGTGCTCTTGTGGGATGCCTTACATTGGTGAAAATGGTTGTTATAGTTCAATTTGGGCACCATTTCCAATGACCTGGTTAACTGGACATCATCTCCAGGACCAATGATCAAGGGTCTATCATTCCCTATCATTTCAGTTGCTACATGCCCTAAGACAAGAAACAAGACAAATCAAGCAAGACTTTCATCAAGAAAAGGTTTTCATGGTTTGAAGCTTATTATATAGCATATGAGAGCTCACCAACGCAGGCTCTAAGGGGCCTAAGTGCGTTGCATATGCAGGTAGCCCCATGCAAGGCTGCTCTACAAAGCACTTCCTAACATTCATAGGTGCGTTGGTCACATTGGGAGCGAAATTCTCATTGTTCCTCAATCTCCACTCAGCCAGTGCCTTCTAGAAGAGTTCACATGTGTCAAGCTTTGGATACAAGTGTCCATTTGACATCTACATGACTGGAAACATGTCCTGCCTATTTTTGGAAAGTTATTGATTGCGAAACAACCTACATTTCATCTGTAAATTATGCACAGATCTAAGTGCTTGAGAAGGAAGAATTTGAGTAGAGAAATGCTGGAGGATTTTCAATTGAGAGCTAGATTTGTGAAGCTGCTGCTGGAGAGATTTATACTATGATGAGGCTTGGGAACGTTGCTGGAAGGTCACTTCAAATCAGTCACTAGGTTGTAACCTCTCTTTCTATCATCAATAAAGAGTACTTCTTATTTTTCCCTATATGCATCTCTATTGACTTTGATTTTCCATATTGCAAGATCTTAGTTGATGTGTATGTTTTATGCTTTACTGATTTAACTAACTAGCTTGAATAGATATCTATATTATTGCATCTTCTGTTGTTTCAGTGTTCTTTCTTGCAGGAAGCATTCAGCTCGCAAACCGCTTGAATTTGAAGCTGCAACAGAAGCGACTGAACAAGTAAGCCTCTAATCCTCTCTGTGTATCTGTTTTAAGTTAGGAGAAATTTTCGTATAGTCTTTCACCTGTTGTTATAGACTAGCACCTGTCTAAGGAAGTGTGATTTATCTATAATTCACAATTCTGGCCCAACACTGGTTTTTCAATTAATCAAAGAATTCATGAACATATCACTGACCTTAGACATAATAGATATCAGTCCTCTGCCTTATCGGAGCATTCTGAAAAGAAAAACCATCCCATTTGTATTGAAAATGCTAAGGTTATTGCGAGGATTGACCATTTCCACCACTATAAGTTGAGGGAAGGCTTGGAAATTGAAAAGAGGTCGGTTAACCTTAACAGGGATGATGGGTGGAGTGTTAGTAGATGTTGGATTCCAGCCCTTCACTCTTAGTTGCCTCTTTCTTTTTTTCCTCTTCCTCTGTGCTCCCTCATGTCATTCCCTCACCTCTCGCTCTCGGTTTCTTTCTCCCTGTCTGTTCCTTTTGGTCTATTACTATGATTATTATCATTATGATTTTTCTTATTAGTATCATCCTTATTATATTATGATTTAAAATAGTAAAAATTACCTATTGAGTAAATTAAATAAGAAATTTATTTATTTATTTATTTTTATTTTCTTTTATTTTTATATTTATTATTATTGTTGTTGTTGTTGTTGCTGTTATTTAGTTATTTATTTATTTATTTATTATTATTATTATTATTATTTCTAATTAATTTATTTATTTTTAACATATAATTCAAGGTATTAAAATAATAAAAATAAAAATTATATTAAAAATATTAATATTAAATCTATTAAAAAAACATTAATATTAAATTATATTTAAAATTAAAATATAATTAAATTAAATTAAAATATAATATAATATGATGAAATTTAATTTAATTTCTTATTATAGTCAAACTAGCTGTTATTTTACAATAGCTAGTTGGAGCTTTCCTTATCTATTTAATTAGGTTTCTTGATTAGATTTCTCAACTTGTCCTGATGATGAACCACAATGGCTGGTTTGAAACGCGTCGGCAAAAAATTTCTTACATGTGACTTTCACCGAAATTTTTTTATACAAAATTAATCTTTTATCATTTCCTTTAGTGTAGGGTCCATTCTTCTCTAAGGTTGTTGAACAGGTTTATGGTATTTCTTAATCTATATGTGATTAATACAGATCAAGGGGTCAACTCCTTTTATTTCTTTGTAGTACCAAGCAAAAGCATCAACATTCTTCCTCAAAATAGTGAGCAATTGTTGTTCCTGGTCATCTGAAATAAAAGGGTTGATTTATATAGTTTTAGAGGGACTTATTTCTACAATTTTTACATTACTTTGATGATAAATAGTAGTGCTTAAATCTTCCCATAAGCTATTTTCGAAAATTCCTTAAAATTATTCCTTTTGGCCATCAATTTGCATGGCATCAGGATACTTATTTTGCAGAAAATTGCCAATGTTATTGTCCTCGTCCAATTTCCTTCTACCAATAGTGGCTTCTAATGTAAAAACAGGGTAGGGTGATGATTAACAAAGCTATTTTTCTTCTTCCTCTGTAAACCACATAGGAAAATCATGCTAAATGAGGGGTTCAACAGGGGGATATATTATAAGCTATTTTTTTAGTTGCCCATTTCTAATTTTCATGTTTCCATCTCTACAAATAATATAGGAATCAAGAGTAGGTAGCCAAGATCTTCTTAGGAAAAGAGGATAATCATGGAATTTTTTTTTTTTTTTGGAGAACGGGGAAATTAGTTGTGTACTCCTAGGAATTAATGGAAACCATTGAATCCTCAATGATGTATTCCGATGCTATTGTGGATCTATCTTCAAGTTGCATCACCATGGTGGTTTCCTTAAGGATCCTTAGATTTTAAGCTTGAGCATAGTATCCTTGATCATAACATTTATTTCAACCCCTAGGTCAATGAGGTTTTTGGGACTGCAATGTTGTTAATGTGCACATCTACTATCAAGTTTCTAGGATCCAAATGGTTTGGGATAATGAACGTCCCGAGCAATAGTTCATATAAATTCCCAATGGAATTGATAGTAGGGGAATATTTCCTTCTCCTTCCTAGCCTCTTAAGTCATTCCTTTTTAATGAATTTGTTATACATGGGAACATACGTAATGTTCTTTAGGAGGATAATTTTGAGACACATATTTTTCAATTCTTCCAAAATTTCAACTTCTTCTAAGGCATGTGTTCTAGGATGGATCAACCTTTATGGGAAGAGAGGTTTGTTAACTTGACGTGTGCTTTATTCCTTCTCTTCTTCACAATTTTTTTCCAAAGAAGGTGAATGAACACTAGGAAGTACCTTCACAAACCTGAGGTTGATTTATTGGATTTATACAGCATAGGTAGGCTAAGATGTCCCTCCACTATAGAAATGTTAGGCCTTCTTTTTGTTGTGGTTCATATTTGGTTGAGAAGGAATTTTGTGGTTGTTTAGTTGTATTTTTTTTGGGTAGCTATGGTTGAGGAGGAGTAAGGATTAGGGAAGGTGGTTGGATTTCCTGATTCTTCCATCTTGATGATGGAATACCCCAGTGAGGAGGCTAGTGTTGGTATGTCTAAAAAAAAGGGGAAATTATAGGTTGAGAGGGATAGGGCTAAGGAGTAGGCATAGGCCACGATGATTTTTTTATGCAGATACCAAGATTGAAATGGTGCATTATAATGTGTATTAAAAGAGGAATGATAGTTCATAACTTGTTGATATGTTCTAGGAACTTGTGCCCCTTTCTTTTCAATGAAGGAGAGTTGCTCCATGCCTCCTTTTTCTCCTTGATACACTACTTTTAAAACTAGAAGAGATGGACACTTGTCAACCAAATTCTTTTCTTCACACACAAAGTATATGTTTATAACACTTATTCGGCACTCATTTCTAGGGTTCCTCTTAGTGCATCTAGGGGAAATATGGCCAATTCCCTTTTTGTCTCCTCTTGTTTAATTTTAATCTACAATATGTCCATCTATAAGGAAAAATTATGTAATATTTCACTTTTAAAATCCTCCAACATACCTCCTATTTCACTTTTAATGACTAAAGTAGAAGATGAAGGACTTACCAAACCATGGTTGGATCTTATACCTATTTTTCTTGCAGCTCTAGAGTGGTTTTTAAAAACTATTTTAATGTCTTCATAATTGAACTGATAATTATCTCCATTTCCCAACATATTTAGTGTCTCATCAACTCTTCTCTGACACCCCAGAGCAAGACTAGCTTTAATGAGTCCAAATCAATGGTGAAATTATCCCTCTTGTATATTAGCTAAAATATTTCTTCAAAGTATTTTAGTGATTCATCTGGCCCTTGGGTCATTCTAAATATTTTTGCCCTTATATCCCTTGACTTGCAATAGTCTCTATATTTAGTGTTGAATTCATGTTGCATTTGGGCCCATGTAGTAGTGTTTCCCCTTTCTAAACTCATGAACTAGCAGATTGCCTCCTTGAGGGTAAAAGGGAACAATTTTAGGTTTTTCTCATGAGATGTATAATCATATGCCTTGTAGGCTACAAAAAATTCAAACATCAAGTTTCCAGGGTCCTCAAAAGTCATTCCATGCAAGTGTGAAAGAGCAGTAAGGCTGATATTTTTCATTTTAGCTTCCCCATTTATCTCCTTAATATGAAATACTATAGGCTATATATTTCCATCCATATATTTCATAGGTAATGGAGGTTCTTCTCATATTGTAGTCTCCTCAAAACTATTTTGTTTCTCACCCAAGGAGGCTTCTAGATCCTTTGTAGATAGAGTGGGAGGACCATAGTCACCAGAACATGAAGGCTAATTGTTTGTAGGAGTGGGAGTTTTAGGTGGAAATTTTTCTAAGTTATCCCTATCTCTATGAAGAATGAAATAAATGATGTTTTTCTATTTTTTTTTTTAAATATATATATGTTGATGCAAAATTTTTTGTGTTTTTCTAGGGAAATGAAACGAAAATGAATCTACTTAGAGTAGAAAATAATATGTACCTTCACACCTCCCCAGCAATGGTGCCAAAAAGTGATGGCCCTCAGTATTACAACAAGAATGTTAGAACTCCTACGGGGATCAAATATAATTATTAACTTATGGTTGTAAAAACATAATATGTATCGGTATTATACATATAGCAGGAAATATACTCTACTCAATTTGATCTGATGCAACTGAAGAGAAGTTAAAATGCACAAAGACCATTATGTTATAGGAAATTCTCAAAAAGTTCAACAAACAATAAATATATCTATTCTAACTTGAAAGAAAGGAAAAAATTAAAATTAAAATTATTTTATTGTAGGAAACTAAATGACACAAGATAAACCCTAATCTAATTGTAGGAAGGTAAATGACAAGAAGAAATTCTAATATTAAAAAAAAAAAAAAAAAAAAAACTGTGCTATTGCAGGAAAGTAAATGAATTAATTAAACCTATGCTACTACAAGGAATAAAAAAAAAATTCAATAATGCTAGAGGAAAATCAATCCTACCCTAAGGTGCATGATAAATCAAATTTGCAGCAGTTGAAACAAGAAAAATATACGACAAACCCTAATTGTAGAAAGAAATATACAACCACTATGGTAATGATCATAAGGGGTATATGAACATCTAAATTCCATATATATGGTCTAATGGACATTTTTAAATGTTGGGGAACGATAGAAAATATTTTGGTGCAATTTTGCAAGTGTTTGAAGGCAATCTGTGTATTGCTACAGGATGGCCCTATTTTGCTACAAGAAACATCCGAGATAAAATTATGAGGTTTATATATGGTTTGAAGAGTAAAAGGGGTGGAGGAAGGTTGTGGAAGGGAAAATAGGTCCTTTCCAAGCTCATCCACACCTAATGCATCAACTCATACAAGGAAGAGCCATAAATGGGGGTTTCATATAGCTTATTTAGGCAGAATTTAGCTCACTCACAATTTGAAGAGATCTAAAATAGTGTGTGAAAAAATGATGGTATGAGTGAACTAAATGCATAAAAACAACACTATTTCTTCCTATGAACCAATGCCATCCATCTGAAAGAAAAGTGCATGACTAACTAATAAAATCAAGATTCATAAACAATTGTTAAAAAACTTATTGCAGGAATTAAAGGAAAGAAACTATTTTTCCATTTATTAGGACAAGGCAAATGAACAAACTCAAAAAATATCTTACCCATAAATCTTGCAAAGACACTACTTTCTTTAGAGATGATATTTTAATAAATATATAACTAAACTAAATTCAAGGAAATAAAATGTACAAGGGGGCTTGAGCACCTGGGTTGGGTCCTAACCCAAGGAAATTCAGGCCACTTATAAAAAAATAAGATTGACAACAAAAGAGTGCTTTTCATTAATATTGAAAAGTGTTCATACATGAAACATGAAAAATTGAAATGATGGGAAAAAGTCTTTCTCTGATGCTGACTATCTTCCTCTATAGTTTTAAATCCCTACTAGGATGATAAGGCTTCTTATTTATACAAAAAGTGCTTGAGGGGCATCCTCCTTGAAGGGAGGATTGCTTCCCTCCAAAATCCCTAAAAAATTGCATCTAGTTCCCTAGAGTCTTCACAACCACGGGGAGGTAGTGAATTTCCTTGATTCATTCGATTTGTTATTAGCATGTAGCAGGAAACAAGCCCCATAATCTTCTCCTTGTGGACTCTTGTGTGATTTAAATAAGATATCCTTAATATTATGCACTTTTAATGCATTAGGCACGCAAGATATAATAATTATCTCTTAACCCTCCTAAGAACATATTAAAGTTGAAAAATAAATTATCAAGTGTAGAAGGAAAAGCTAAACATGCCAAACGATGGCGAGATGGGCCTTCAATTATATTTATTTTGGAGACATATCAATAAACTTACAATATAATAATATTTTTACCATGGATATTATTAACTTGTAAATAGGATTTGTTGCAATACCATGGATTAGGAATACCATATGACCAAAAACCATAACTCATTTCACAATCAAAATATTTTACAAATATTTTATTTTTATTTAATTTTATAATATTTTTTTAATTTAATATAAAATAAAATATATTATAATTATTTTTTAGATATATCGAAACCATATATCACATTAAAATATATGACATATAGATAGTAGCTGTAAATTAAGATTCATTTTACTGCAACCATATTTAACTTTAATTAATAAGCACATAAAAAAATAATACTTACAATAAACTTATAGTATAAAAAGATTTTTAACAATGAATATTCATTGGCCCTTTACCATGGATGTTATTAACTTGTAAATAGACTTTGTTACAATACCATGGGCCAATACCATGGCACATCAATACTACATGCCCAAGAACAATATCTCATTTTACAATAAAAGTATTTTATTGATTCCACTAAAAAAATTCTAGATAGGTCACATTCATAAATATTTGGTAAGCCTTTGAACCACCAATGTGGTTCATCATTAGTGCTAAGATGTGGAGGCTGATCTAAGCAAACAATAAAATAGAGTAAAGATGCAAAAAAATTATAAGCTTAAAAAAAAAAAACCATCAAATGTCTAAATTATATTAAAATAACTAGATTTTTCATAGTGATTTTCTTTTACCATTAGATTTATGAATGTGATCTATCCTAAAAAAAATATTGAATCAATATGAATCACAAAATCCTAGTTCAAAAATAATTTATTTTAATTTATCTCTATAACATTTTTGTGTTAGCCTAGTATGGAAGAGATGTTGTAATGCCCCATTATGTTATTAAAAAAATAATTAAAAATTTTAATTATTAATTAAAACGTTTTGACTCAATCGAATTAGATAAAAAAAAAAAATAAAAAAAAAAATAAAAAAAATTGAAATAAAATAAAATAAAATAAAATCATTATAAATTATTAATATGTCTAGATTAATCTTAATTACGCCGTAAGGCATCACTATTTAAAAACAACTTTCATGTGGGCATCATGTCATAACTAGATTATATGTTAGATGATTAAAACATATTCAGTCGTTGGATGAAAAATCAAAGGTAGTTGCAAATATTTAGTGGTTAGAAAGTTTCTAGGGCTTGTTCTTGTCCTGTTCTTGTCCATTTAGAGTGGCTCGGCCATTCAAAATTCCCTGGGCTTGCAACGCAACAGCTTCTTCTGCAGTGGCTTCGTCTTGCCATGGAAAGGATATGTGTTATTTTGATATGAGTGTTGCCATTGCTGGGGCCATCGTTGGCGCTAGATTGGGTGGGTGGACGAGTGACCATTTTGGGAGGAGGAAAACACTGTTGCAAGCAAATCTTGTATTTCTATTGGGGTTAATTCTCATGGATGCTGCACCAATCCCTGTCATTTTGATAATAGGTAAAATCTGTGTGGGATTGGGTATAGGCATGGCATCAATGACTTCACCCCTTTATATTTCAGAGGCCTTGCCCAGCTATAGTGAGTACTAATGGTTTTACTTGTAAGCATTGATGGGTCTGCAACTTCTATTGGAGGAAGTGGTGTATGCATGTCCACGACATCCACTCCAAACTCAAGAGGCACAGACACTATATGAATTTGCAGGGACCCACTCTTCTTCATATTCAAGTGCAAGCTCTTCCACTGTTCCCTCCGAGGTGGGTTATTTATCCTTCATAGCCATGGAGGAATGCAAACTTTTTTTTTTCTCTTTTTGTTCCTCTGGGAACCGAGACAAGTTTGTGGGTATCATTTTTTCTTGTTTTGTTCGCGAGATTCCTCACCTAATAACGAGAGCAGGATTGGAAAGGAAGGGGTAGAGGGAAATGAAGATTCCCCTGTTATGAAACAAATGTGTGAGATTTGTTTAGAAGAACAATACCCTTCTGAATTTTTTGATAACAGGGTTTGCTCGCACATGTTTTGTTCTACTTGCATAACCTTGCACATTTTTGTTCTACTTGAATAACCCTGCATATCAGTAATAAACTGCAAGAAAATTTGGTTTCCATTGATTTCCCTATGCCCAATTGCACCAAGCATCTGATGCCTGAACAGTGCATAGGGATCCTTCCAAAACAAAATTTTGAGCAGTGGAGTTTGGCATTGGTGGAAGCTAGTATTCCCCCTTCTCAAATGGTCTATTTCCCTTTTGGGAATTTTTCGGCACTCTTGTTGAAGGATGTTGTGCCTGATGACGTAGTGTGCTCAAGTGAGGCAGCTGTTGTTGTTAATAAAGAATCAGACTACTCTCAATGTTGAGGGTTATTCTGTGTTCAATGTGATGTGACATGGCATGCAAGTTTAGATTGTTCTGAATGGTAGAAATGGTTGGATTCTGAGAGAGAGGAAGGTAGACTGATGCTATTCAAGCTTGCCAAAGAGAATGGTTGGCAACGGTGTGCAAGCTGCAAACATATTATTAAAATAAATTTGGGATGTTGTCACATGACTTGCAGGTCAGTAACCTGTTAAATGACTTTGTAGTCAATAATTATAATTAGGGATGTTGTTAATAATGTTTTGATAAATATAATTGTTTCTTTGTTAAGTGTTTCTGAGTTAAAGTAGTAGTGGAAATAGATTATTATCATTCCCCATACTATTTCAATATAATATGTTTGAGTCTTGAAAATCTCCTCTAATTTTATCTATGTAACAAGATTGATTTTAGATTTCATTGAGTAGGCATGTGTTTATATATATATAATTGTTTCTCATTAAAAAAATATGGGGTGGTCTTCGTCTTCCTGTAACTTATTTTCACCAGTTCTTTCCAATCTAAAAAGGGAGCTTACTAGCAGAATGAGAATTGACACATTATTGTGGGCGGTGTTTCAGGTGTGGTTACTAGTGTTGTTATAAATGTGGATCAGTTTGGAGGACAGACGGAACTACTTGCAACTGTTCTAGTTAGAGAACTATAGTGAGTACTAATGTTTTTACTTGTAGGCATTGATGGGTTGTCCCCACTCTTATTAGGGTTTTAGACCACTCAGAATCTAAGGTATATTCGGGTTTTAGACCACTTAGAATCTATAAGGTATAGGAGCAGGGAACTTTATACTCCAATATGCCATGACCAAGCCTATTTGTGATATAATATTCTTCTATAATGGCCAATCCAGCCCCCCTGGAATACCAAACCATAATTCCAAGTGAAGGAATTGCATGATAACACTGAGTGAATTTTGGAAAATGTTTGTTGAGCCTGCACAGCTGAGTGTCAGTTTATCCGCAGGCCAAGAAAAGAGAGACGTGTCGAGAAAGCGAACGAAACAGTCAAGGATTAATCCCAACATGCCGATTAAACAGTCAGTAGCGGTGAGGCTCATGATATATGTGCAATGTAGGGCTTACACATTACATAACTTACCATTTTTTACGTTCGCAGATTTTATCCTCTTCCACGAGGAAACGCTCGACATAAAGTGTACTTGAGTGTTGGGTTCCCGCAATCCCTGCAAGAGGCAGTGATATACATTAACTAAAAAAAAATGGAGATATTTTATTGAAATTGTTTAATTGTGTAAATTTAATTATTTTTAAATTATTCATTGGGAGGGATTGAACGTGAGCTTAACCAAGACTATACAATTTTGGTGACAGTATTTTTGTTGAAGGATTTGAAAACATAAAATTTTGGTGATAGCGTCTTACATTTTGGTGAAACAGGAAAATTTTGAAAAGACTCAAGAGTCATAGACACTATACGAATTTGCAGGGGCCCACTTTCTTCATATTCAAATGCAAGATCCTCCATTGTTCCCTCTGTTCCCTCCAAGGTGGGTTATTCATCCTTCATAGCCATGGAGGAATGCAAATGTTTTTTTGTTTTCCTCTTTTTGTTCCTCTAGGAACCGAGACAAGTTTGTGAGTATCATTTCTGCTTGTTTTGTTCGCAGGATTTTTCGCCTAATATTGATAGCAGGATTGGAAAGGAAGGGGTAGAGGGAAATGAAAATTTCCCTATTATGAAACAAGTGTGTTAAATCTATTTAGAACAAAAATACCCTTCTTAATTTTTTGATAACAGGGCTTGCTTTCACATGTTTTGTTCTACTTGCATAACCCTACACATGTTTTGTTCTACTTGCATAACCCTTGTTTGGTCTCAACCTAGTCTCCTAAATTGAGTTCATTTAATCGTCAACCAGGGTTGGTAAATTGCTGAAGTGAAGTGCACTGTATGTGCCTAAGTGTTTGTTTCTTAATGCGTTGTGTTTAGTGTTTTATGATGTTTTTGGTCTTTTGATGGTTTTATGTTCACAAGGAAAAGAACTAGATGCTAGTGGAAAGAAGCTACTGGTTAAAAATAGAGTGAAGCCTAATTTATTGATGACAAATGACAAATGAAAATGCAAATACTGAAACAGAATCAAACCTAAACTATGACTAAGCAGAATACAAAGCTTGATAATGACTTCAAGAAAATGAATCAAAACATAAACTTAACTTGTCCAATTCTTTCATTAAAGGTATTTTGGAAGAGTTTGAGAAATGGGCAGCTAAGTATAAAAATTCTCCTAACTAAACAATTAAACAATCAGCTTATAATGATACAACATCTTATCCATGATTAAAGATTTATTGAAACATATTTGGATAAGAACATTGGTAACATCATAAGATCTCTACTCTAAGACTAGCTCCTAATTCTATTCTGCGACTTAGTTTAACATCACTAAACCTTACTCAAAAGTTATAGATTTCTTTTTAAAGTAGGATTTTGAGGAAAGGCTTTGTTTATGAAATGGTAAAGAGGTTGAAAAAGTACTTCAGGCCTTGGGATGATACTGTCTTCTGTCCAGATGGTTATGAGTCAATTATAGATTTGGAACAAAAGAGGTTTTGTAAATAATGAAGGCCGTGGTGTTTAAGTTTAACAACTAATGTAATCTAATATGCAATGGATGACAACTAAATGTGGAATGTAAATACAATGAGCTAGGCTAGAACTGAACTAAGGTGTCACTAGTCTACAATAAACAGTGTTGAACTAACAAGCCATTATCAAACTTAAAACGAAATAGCAGAGCATGAATTGAATGCAATTTGACTCCGAAGTACCCTAACTAAGTTATCATGCAATTAATCTATGGGATTCTATAGCCTATTTTGTCCATCATGAATGGTGTTTTGGAAAAGCTTGTTAGAACAATCATGGCTGTACAATTCAGTGCAAATGAAAATGTAAAGACTGAAAGCAATTTAAAAACTAAGACATCACAGCTATTTCCTACCCATCGTTATGATATTTTGGAAGAGCGTTTTAAGAGTAAGATCAGGTATGCTACTTAGTGTAAACAAACAACTGAAACATTCAGTATCACAGTCATGCCTTAGACATCATAAGGATTTTTTGGAAGAGTTTACTAGAATAGGTTCAACTGTGATAATGAACAAAAGAAATTACAAATAAAACCTACAACACTACAACCATTTCCCATTCATTATCATGATCTTTTGGAAGAGTTTCTTAGAACAAGTATAGCTATAGTGACTAATGAAATTAACTATGAACTCAAACTTCAAAAACATGAAAACGACTAAGATACTTATCTAAATTATGAAATTAAAGCCGTGCAGGAGGCAGGGGCCCTCTACCACCAGACGGAATCTAACTCAAAATCAACTCAACGCGTTCAAAGCAATGTTGTCTTCTTCATTAAAGGAAAATAACTTGAAACAGAGTATTCTCGGTCTTCAGAAATATATCAGTCAATCCATGAAATCTAAGCAAAATCTAGAGCTTTTCTCTCGGTCTCCCGAGTGCTTTTATAACAAATCTACATAACAGAACTTGCAACAATACGGGGATCATTGTCTTTCCTTATCAAAATCGTACTAGGACTCTAAATATGGCAGCGTAAAGGGACAAAGGACATCTGGACTGTCCTAGTCCTATTAGAATTCTGCCTCCTTGAATGAGTTCCCACGTACCAAAACCACGTCCAGAATTCGGTTCATTCTTCATGGTGAGCAACGAACGATGAGGACATGATGTGGAATATACCCATGTGTGGCTTTTCCTGAGATGACACCTGGAACATGCTTGAACGTGAATACAGCTGTAGAATTGGCGGTTAGCTACGGAATGTCTGCATTTTGTAGATAGTTTCAGTTCACAATGCATTACAATGACAAAATTACAAAACTTAGCAAGTTAGCCATGTTATTCATTCTAAAAGTAATTTTAACTAATTTCATTGATCAATTGGGCCTGGGATAACAATGGAAAAAGGAAAATGGGGTAAAGTAAGATGAAAGAAAGAACAATCTTGGGGCTCAACATACCCCCACTGCTGACTTCTTGCATGTCCTCATGCAACTTATTCCATAAACTCAGAGACTTCTACAAGAACATCCAACCCTCTCCTTCTTCTTTGCCTGGAAGTTAAAGGTCTTCTGGGTTTTTTGATGACTAGTTTGAACCTTAAGTTGATAAGTGCCCTGATTAGCTTCTTGTTCCTCTTTTTCAACTTTTCATTAGCCTTTTCCACTTTGTCCATTTGTAGAGATAAGGTTGAGTTCATACTGGTTTTGAGTTTGACTTGTTCCTTGAGAATATCATTCTCAGTTTTGATATGTCTATTAAGTACTTCTAGCTCATACCTATCTCTTCTTAACACATCTATTTCGGACAGTGGAGGACTAGGGGTTCTATCTCTACTCTCTGAAGCTTTCCTTTCCAATGTTTCAACATAGTCATAAACTTCTTGCTGTGCAGGGTCAATTTTAGGGGTTTCTTCATTAAAATCTTCTTCAACATCTTCTTCGATAGATGTTTCCTCATCTTCTATGTTTATCACCCCTGTTTGTTTGATCTGTGTTTTCCTTAGTTTCCCCCTGAGTCTATGGCTTCTTCTTGGCTGGGATGATCCCTCTCCTTTTTCTGTGGCAGATTTTCTGATTACCCTATCTTTCTTAAGTTGTCTCTTTAATCTGAGTCAACTTCTCAGAGATTATTTCTTCAGTACTTTCCTGTACTGTTTTGTCAATTTCAATTTTAGAGGCTCTCCATTTTCTGCTTCTCCTTGTAGGCTGATGTTCAGGTGAAGGCTCTTTTGGTTCCTCAAAGTGATTTCTTACCAAGAAATTATCCCAAGTATCTTTTGTTTTGGCTAAATGGTGTTCAATTAAAATCTTAACCAAGCCATGATGGTATAGAGTTGTCTCTAGGAATTGGACTCTCCTTTGAACACTAGAAGCCATCTTTTTTAAACTTTGAAGCAATAAATAGGGAAAATTCAACTCTTCCTCCAGAAAATGCATTATCAACCTAATATGGTAAACATAAAATGTGTCATATCTACCTTCACAAGTGATAAATTTTTGTAGAATAAGAAATATGTTTCTCCATTTATTTTTTAATGCAAAACTTGGAATTCCCTTTTTAAACACAGTGACATCCATACCTGGTGATTTTAGGATTTGCTTCCATGATTCATTATGAAATTCCTTGTTTTAAAACCATCTTTCTCCATGTCTAAGCAATCATGTTTCTTCTGCAATAAAAACCTCTGTGACAGTGAATTTAACATCTCCAACTTCAACCTCGGCTCCTTTGAATGACCTTGCAAATGTTTTAGTAACTTCTTTGTGGAAGCCATTAAATTTCTCAAGAAATTGTAGCCATCTTGCCTGTTGCAACATTTCTCTGCTTTTAGGGTATCCTTCCAGGTATTTTGTGCCCACTGGTTCAGTTCTTACAATGAGGCCCATAATTTCTTCTTCAATCTTCAGATTAGTACTCTTTCTGCTCACGGAAACAATAACTTCAACCTTCAAACTGATATACCTCTGGTTCACGGTGATAGTGCTTCAATCTTCAAACTGATATATCTCTGCTTCACGGTGACAATGGCTTCAAATTCCAAACTGATATACCTCTGCTTCACGGTGATAGTGCTTTAATCTCTTCTCACGGTGATAGTGGTTTGATATTTCAAACTGATATACCTCTGCTCAAGGTGATAGTGGTTCAATATTTCCAACTGATATACCTCTGCTCATGGTGATAGAGATACCTCTGTTTTGCGGAATGAAATGATGAAGGGCTGGCTACGGAATGGAGTAATAGGAAGTGGTTACGGAACGAGTTAATGAAGTGAGGTGAAGAAAACAAATCAATGAATGAAAAGACTGCGGAGATTTTTTACAACGGATTAAAAAATCATCATTAAATGATTTGGCTGGGTGGCGTGAGAAAATCAAACACTTCAGCCTTTTAACCACTTAAATGATGATCAGGTATAGAATTTGAAATGAAATATTTTTATCCAAAGTTTGCGGAGGTTATATTTGGCATGATCAATAAAAATAATCAAAACAACTTTTCGAATGATTCATAACTAAAACTATACTAAAGTTTATGATATGCCATTATAATCAAAACTTGTTACCTTTTCTTTTCATCTTCTTTTTGTGGTCTTTGTATACTTTGTTCTCCTCTGGAAGAGTCTTCATAATCCTTCTTGATTCTTCTTGTTCATGGATATGCTGGATCATCTTGTTGCAATTCAAATGTTTATTGATCAGTGCCTTCAAGATCTGTAGCTGCGGAATGACTGTCTGGCTGCGGAAAGTCTGATTAGCTGTAGAATGTCTGTTTAGCTGCAGAATGTACCTGTAGAGAGTTTTAATCATGGAATGGAATGGTTTGGAATATACATAGAATATTTTATGGAATGAGTGAAGATAGATGATGAAACATGGTATAATAGAATATGTATGAAGTGAATGATGGAATGGGATGGATTCAATTTATGAAATGGAGTGGAAGAATATAAGAAATGGCCTGCAATCCATGACATGTGTTATTCATTTGCAGAAAAACATCAAACTTTAAATTTTGATATGGAAATGAGGTGGATGAAGTATGGAATGAGATGAATGAAATATGGAATGAAGTGAAGTATGAATGAATGAATGAAATGGAGTATGGATGGATAAATAAATGGAATGAAATGAAATGAGATGGATCATAAGTGCAATGGATCTGAACTTATGATTTTGTAACAGCTGCTTGCAAAAACAAAATGGAAAAGTTAGAGTGTCAGAAAGACTCTGATTTTCACCCTATCTTTTCTGTATAAACATGCCAATCAATGATTGGTTTTCATGTTTATACCTTCTTCTTCTTCTTTTTTTAAGAAATGCTTCAGAAAATTCAATCAAGTTGATGAAGAAGAAAGATTCTTCTTCATTAACTTCACATCACTGCTTTCTTGGAACTTCTTGACAAATTCTTCTCTTGAGAGTGGTTTGTGATACAGCTTCAATCTATGACCATTCACAAGAAAAGTGACCTCTTCTTCATCTATTGTCCTGATTTTTACTGCTCCATTGTCAAAATTTCAACAATTTCATATGGCCCAAGCCAATGTGTTTGAAATTTACCTTGAAAATCCTTGAATTTTGAATCAAACAAGAGAGCCCAGTCACCTTCTTTGAATTTCTTCTCTTTGATGTACTTATCATGCCATCTAGTCCTTTGCTGTTGGACTAGACTTGTTTTCTGAACTGCATCTTGTCTGATCTCATCCAATTCATTAATCTGCTCCAGTCTATGCTTTTGTGCCTCCGTTAAATCAAGTCCTAACTGAACTGCCATTTTGAAAGTTTGAATCTGGAACTCTATGGGGAACAAAACTTGCTTTCCATAAACAATTTCATAAGGAGTATGGCCTGTTGTGTTTCTCCATGTAGTTCTATAGGCCCACAAGGCTTCAGGAAGCCTATCTACCCAATCTCTTCTATGTAAATGAACAATCTTTGTTAGGATTCCTTCAATGACCTTATTAGTAGATTCCACTTGACCATTTTCTTGTGGATGATAAGGAGTAGATTTTCTATGCCTAATTTTGTACCTCTCCATCATTTGTTCCACTAGCCTTGATGTAAATTGAGCTCCTTGATCTGTAACAATTTCCCTTGGGACACCAAAACGAGTAAAAATATCCTCAAAAATAAAAGTAACTACAGATGTTTCATTAGCAAAAAGTAATGGCTTGGCTTCTACCCATTTGGTAACATAGTCAGTGCAAACTAATATATATCTCTTTTGTCTTGATGGAGGACTAATAGGTCCTACAAAATCCAAAGCCCATTTTTCAAAAGGTTCAATATGTACCCGAGGTTGTAATGGCATCTCACCTGAAGGAGAAGGTTTCCCTACCCTTTGGCAACTGTCACACCTTTTGACATACTCTTTAGCATCTTTAAACAAGGATGGCCAATAATATCCTAAATTAAGGATCTTATAGGCTTTCCTCTTATCAGCAAAGTGTCCGCCACAAGGTTCATCATGACATGCTTTGAGAATCTCAGGCATCTCATCTTCACGAACACATCTCCTAATGATCAAATCTGGACCTGTCTTGTACAACTCATTAGCAACCCATGAATATTTTGCACTGTCATAAATGATTTTTCTTTTATCTCTTGCATTCATTATTGAAGGAAATTTTTCTGAAACTAAATAATTAGCAATATCAGCAAACCATGGAGTTTGAGTAGAAATTGCAAAAAGATATTCATCAGGAAATTGATCTTCAACTGGAGTGTCATCTTTGATATTTTGGAGTCTAGATAGGAAATCAGCTACTGTGTTTTGTTTTCCAGGCCTATATAGAATGGTAATGTTGAATTCTTGTAAAAGAAATAACCATCTTATGACTCTTCCATTAGTAATTGAATTGTTCATTAAGTATCTAGTTGTAGAATGATCTGTGTGAACAAAAGTTTCATAGCCTGTTATATAATGTCTGAATTTTTTTATGGCATGAACAATAGCTAAAAACTCTTTTTCAGTTACAGTATAGTTTAACTCTGCAGGAGTCAAATTTTTACTGGTATAGTAGATGGCATAAGGAATCAAGTCTTTTTGTCCCAATACTGCTCCTAGAGCTGTATCAGAGGCATCTGTTGAGATATGAAAAGGTAACTTCTAGTCAGGTCCCCTTAAAATATGTGCTTCAGAAATTTTTGTTTTCACGGTTTCAAAGGCTAACTGGCAATCAAAATTCCATTTGAATTCACAATATTTGGTAAGTAATTTGAAGAGTGGAGATGCTATCTTGGTGAAGTTTTCTATAAACCTCCGATAATATCCTGTAAATCATAGAAAACTCCTAACATATTTTTGACAACTTGGAATAGATAAGTTAGATATGACTTCAAATTTTGACTCATCAACTCTAATCCCATCCCCTGAAATGTGATGCCCCAAAACAATACCTTCAGGAAACATCATAAAACATTTTTCATGACTAAGTGAAAGATTTACTTCTTGACATCTCTTTAAGACTTTTTCCAAGTTTGCTAAGGCTTCTTCAAATGTATTTCCATAAACTGTGAAATCATCCTTATATACCTCTACACAATCATGTATTAGATCCGAAAAGATTCCTAGTACTGCCCTTTGAAATGTTGTAGGTGCATTGCATAGTCCAAATGGAAATACTTAGTAAGCATAGGTACCCCAAGGACAGGTAAATGTGGTTTTGTCTTGATCTTCCAGTGCTACTTGGATTTGATTATAACCACTAAACCCATCTAAAAATGAGAAGTACTTTTTGCCAGCTAGTGTGTCTAACACCTGATCTATGAAGGGTAAGGGAAAATTATCTTTAAGAGTAGCTTTGTTTAATTCCTAGTAGTTAATACATACCCTCCATTTACCATTTTTATTTGGCACAATTACCAAAGGAGAAACCCACTGACTATCTAAAATAGGATAGATAAAGTTGACATTCAATCATTTCTGCAATTCTTCTTTAACAATCTCCCTAAGATTTGGATTCATCATTCTCTGAGGTTGTCTGATTGGTTTACAATTTTCCTCTATGTAGATGTGATGAGTGCAAATCTTGGGGCTTATCCCTTTCATATCAGTGTACTCCCATGCATATGCGAGAAGAACATATACCTTAATACTTTGGCTAACTCTTCTTGTTGAGATTTTTCTAGGTTCTTGTTTATGTTCAAAGTTTGCTGGAAATATCTGTAGGATGCCAAATTTATCCATAGAATGAAGAGACATCTGCCTTAGACAAAAACTCAATATTGGATCCTCTTGAAATGATTCATGTTTTTAGAAAGAGGATTCGAGTTTTCTGAGTATTTAGAATTTGATTATCTTCACTAATTTGAAATTGTGAAGAGAGGTTATAAATCTTCTTCATCCTCTATCCATTGTTCATCTAAATGCAGCAATTGTCTAGTTGGAGGATAAAAGTGAATTTCTTAGTTGAACTACCATCAGAGATGTACATATCACTGGATCTACAACTAATGAAAGCATCAACTGTAGCTAACCAAGGTCTTCCTAATATAACAGGATGCCCTCCTAGATTATTCTTAGGAGTTAGGATCATGAAATCCACAGGGTACTCCCAAGAATCTAGGGACACTAGAATGTCTTCTATTACCCCATCGGGTTTGATCACAGATCTGTCTACTAATTGTAATAATGTGGGTGTAAAGAGAAGATTAGGAAGTTTCAGTTTATCCATTATTTGTCTACTCATGATATTGATTGTTGCTCTTAAATCAATGAGTGTGTTTTGGATTTAAATTCCATTGATGTGAATTTTAACAACTGGATTTCCCGGGTCTAGATACTTTGGAATAGCAATCTTACCCATAATAATGTCTGCTATTTTTCCTGCCAGTTGAATTTTCTTTGTCTCTCTTATTCTTTTTCTTGTTTTCTTCATGCTCAACTCCTTTATTATTTTGGCTAGAATTGGAATTTCCTTGATGGCTTGTAATAAAGGAATTTTAATGCAAACATTTCTCAGCTCATCTAGAAATCATAATTAGGCACCATAATTTGTTTTTCTACACCTCTATCAATTTGTAATCTTTACGGAAAGGGAGGTATAAGTAGATGTTGATGAACAACTCTATCAGGAGTTGAAATTATTGGTTCTTTTTGTTTTGATTTTTCAATGTTTGAGTCTTGGAAAGTTGTGTTCTCTTCAAGACTTTTATTTACCCGTAGAGAATCTTCCTCAGAATTTTCTTTCTCTTGTATGATTACAGAAGGTTTCCTCTTTTCAAGTATTCTTCGAGACCTAAGTTGAACATCACTAAGGTCTAAAGGAGTGATCAAATAAGTTGGAAACTGTTGGCCTTCTATCATGTATGTGTTCTGAGGATTTTTATTGTTGGGGTTTGGTATGGGTTGGGCAAGCAACTGATTTGTTTTATGAGGAAATGGCAATGGAAGTGGTTGATTTTGATGTTGTGGATTTTGAGAATTTTGCTGAGAATTTTGTTGAAAATTTTGTTGAGGAGGGAAATGTGGATATAGTGGATAGGATGGTGGATATTGGTAATTCTGAGAGTATCTTCCATAGGGATTTTGTGCTCCTTGTGCCCGAGCTTGAAGTTGATTTTTAAATTGAGGCCAAGGTTGGTTTGCCCGAAATTCCAAGGTGGAGGTTGATTATACATTTGATCATGGAATCCTTGTGTTTGAGGTCTCTGCCAAGGCCTTCTAGAGACAAAATTGAGAGATTCTGTGGAATCTGTAGGAGTTTCCTCTTGAAAGACAGCTTTGAAACCAGGAAGGGAAGGAAAATTCTTGGTCTCATGTTTTTCAGAACAAATGACACAGGTCTCTACAACTTTTACATCAAAAGGACACTCTCTCAAGGCATGTTTCTTTCTACATTTGGGACAAAATATTGCTAAGGCATCGGATTCAACTTTTTGCTTGTTTTGTATCTTAAGGGTGTCTATTTGTTCACTAAGACTCCCTAAGATGTCAGATTTGAAATCATCAAGCATATGTCCTATTTCTGACCTACTTACTGTCCCAGAAGCAGACTTACTTGCCCTTGCAAGAGTAGGATCTCTTGGACCTTTTACAGTTTTAGATTTCCCTCTTGAAAGGTTGATACATAACTCAGATATTTTAGGTAATGTGAGCTGTGATATATCCCCTTTTCCCATCATGTTAAGGATATCCAACCATTCATCCCTAATTTTTTTCAACAAAAAGGCTTTTAAGGTGTCTTGATCTAGGTTTTCCATTTTTGCTCTTTTGATGTTGTAATGAAATCTCTCCAACAAATCTTCCAAGTTTTCATCTTCTTTTTGTAACATCTTAAACACTTCTTCCTTATGATTGACCGACATACAATAATCCAAATACCTCTCTAGAAATGCTCGTTTCATGTCTTCCCATGTCCTAATAGAACTGTTGATCAAACTCATAAACCACTTCAATGCTGCTCCTTTCAATGTTGAAGGAAATAGTTTAAGTTTTTGAGCATCTTGTAAGTAGTCATAAGTTCTACACAGGATTTCAAATTCAAATAGGAAGGTTTCAGGATATTTAGTTTTAAGTCCATAGAAGTTTGGAAGGACAGAGGGTGAAATGTTTTTCATGGTTGTGTTGGTTTCTTCATCTATTATAGGGAACCCAAAAGAGCTTCCCATTTCTCTTCTACCTCTTTCTCCTTCTGCACCTCTATCTCCTTCTCCTCTACCTCTACCTCTACCTCCAAATAATGTGTGTTCTCCATTAAAGACTTCTCCTCCCCCTTCTTTTGCCATGGTTGATTCTCCTGTGGAAGTGGAAAAGTTTGTGTCCCTAACAGGAGTCTTTGGATCTTCTTCTAAGGTAGGTTCAGTGGATGAAGTGGAAGGTTTCTCTAATGGAATATCTGATCTTAGGTCTTCTAGAAGTCCAGGATCAGTAAAGGATGGAATGTGGGTCTGAGTTGAAGGTGTACTAGCTCTTGGTCTAGGTGAAACAAGTGGTGTTCTAGGAATCAAATTTTTGTTTCTGCTGCTTATGAATCTACCCCTTGAGTCTCTCTCTCTACGCATATAATTGTTTTTGGGAGTTAAGAAACAAAGGTTACCTAGTTTTCACTTCCCCGGCAATGGCGCCAAAATGTTTGGTCTCAACCTAGTCTCCTAAATTGAGTTCATTTAATTGTCAACCAGGGTTGGTAAACTGCTGAAGTGAAGTGCACTGTATGTGCCTAAGTGTTTGTTTTTTAATGCATTTTGTTTAGTGTTTTATGATGTTTTTGGTCTTTTGATGGTTTTATGTTCACAAGGAAAAGAACTAGATGCTAGTGGAAAGAAGCTACTGGTTAAAAACAGAGTGAAGCCTAATTTATTGATGACAAATGACAAATGAAAATGCAAATACTGAAATAGAATCAAACCTAAACTATGACTAAGTAGAATACAAAGCTTGATAATGACTTCAAGAAAATGAATCAAAACATAAACTTAACTTGTCCAATTCTTTCATTAAAGGTATTTGGAAGAGTTTGAGAAATGGGCAGCTAAGTATAAAAATTCTCCTAACTAAACAATTAAACAATCAGCTTATAATGATACAACATCTTATCCATGATTAAAGATTTATTGAAACATATTTGGATAAGAACATTGGTAACATCATAAGATCTCTACTCTAAGACTAGCTCCTAATTCTATTCTGCAACTTAGTTTAACATCACTAAACCTTACTCAAAAGTTGTAGATTTATTTTTAAAGTAGGCTTTTGAGGAAAGGCTTTGTTTATGAAATGGTAAAGAGGTTGAAAAAGTACTTCAGGCCTTGGGATGATACTGTCTTCTGTCCAGATGGTTATGAGTCAATTATAGATTTGGAACAAAAGAGGTTTTTTAAATAATGAAGGTCATGGTGTTTAAGTTTAACAACTAATGTAATCTAATATGCAATGGATGACAACTAAATGTAGAATGTAAATACAATGAGCTAGGCTAGAACTGAACTAAGGTGTCACTAGTCTACAATAAACAGTGCTGAACTAACAAGCCATTATCAAACTTAAAACGAAATAGCAGAGCATGAATTGAATGCAATTTGATTCCGGAGTACCCTAACTAAGTTATCATGCAATTAATCTATGGGATTCTACAGCCTATTTTGTCCATCATGAATGGTATTTTGGAAAAGCTTGTTAGAACAATCCTGGCTGTACAATTCAGTGCAAATGCAAACATAAATACTGAAAGCAATTTAAAAACTAAGACATCACAGCTATTTCATACCCATTGTTATGATATTTTGGAAGAGCGTTTTAAGAGTAAGATCAGCTATGCTACTTAGTGTAAACAAACAACTGAAACATTCAGTATCACAGTCATGCCTTAGACATTATAAGGATTTTTTGGAAGAATTTACTAGAATAGGTTCAACTGTGATAATGAACAAAAGAAATTACAAATAAAACCTACAACACTACAGCCATTTCCCATTCATTATCATGATCTTTTGGAAGAGTTTCTTAGAAAAAGTATAGCTATAGCGACTAATGAAATTAACTATGAACTCAAACTTCAAAAACGTGAAAATGACTAAGATACTTATCTAAATTATGAAAGTAAAGTCGTGCAAGAGGCAGGGGCCCTCTACCACTAGACGGAATCTAACTCAAAATCAACTCAACGCGTTCAAAGAAATGATGTCTTCTTCATTAAAGGAAAATGACTTGAAACAGAGTATTCTCGGTCTTCAGAAATATAGCAGTCAATCCATGAAATCTAAGCAAAATCTAGAGCTTTTCTCTCAGTTTCCCGAGTGCTTTTATAACAAATCTACATAACAGAACTTGCAACAATACGGGGATCATTGTCTTTCCTTATCAAAATCGTACTAGGACTCTAAAGATGGCAGCGTAAAGGGACAAAGGACATCTGGACTGTCCTAGTCCTATTAGAAGTCTGCCTCCTTGAATGAGTTCCCACGTACCAAAACCACGTCCAGAATTCGGTTCATTCTTCATGGTGAGCAACAAACGATGAGGACATGATGTGGAATATACCCATGTGTGGATTTTCCTGAGAGGACACCTGGAACATGCTTGAATGTGAAGACAACTACAGAATTGGTGGTTAGCTACGGAATGTCTGCATTCTGTAGCTAGTTTCGGTTCAAAATGCATTACAATGACAAAATCACAAAACTTAGCAAGTTAGCCATGTTATTCATTCTAAAAGTAATTTTAACTAATTTCATTGATCAATTGGGCCTGGGATAGCAATGGACAAAGGAAAATGGGGTAAAGTAAGATGAAAGAAAGAACAATCTTGGGGCTCAACAACCCTGCATATCAGTAATAAACTGCAAGAAAATTTAGTGTCCATTGATTTCCCTAAGCCCAATTGCACCGAGCATCTAATGCCTGAACATTCCATAGAGATCCTTCCAAAACAAACTTTTGAGCAGTGGAGTTTGGCATTGGTGGAAGCCAGTATTCCCCCTTTTCAAAAGTTCTATTGCCCTTTTGGGAATTATTCGGCACTCTTGTTGAAGGATGTTGTTCCTGATGACGTAGTGTGCTCATGTGAGGTAGCTATTGTTGTTAATAAAGAATCAGAATGCCCTCAATGTCGAGGTTTATTCTATGTTCAATGTGGTGTGCCATGGAATGCATGTTTATATTGTTCTGAATTTCAAAAATGGTCGGATTCTGAGAGAGAGGAAGGTGATCTGATGCTTTTCAAGCGACATTCAGTTTGTCATATTTATTCAAAATTTTTATATGATTTATAATTTATTATATATGGCTAATTGATGCATAATTTATATTAATTAGCTGAATGAAGCTCTAGAGGGTTTCAAATATGTTAGGCCTTGTCGATTTCAGGGCACCACTAAAAAAATGTGCATAGATAAGCTCTGCTCCACATATAAATACAACCTTCACTATAATTGTAGTTGACCTCCCAATGGCTTATGGAGTTCTTTTGGGTTGTGATTATTCAAATAATTGATCACAACCATGGTTTGTATAAATTTGCATCATAGTTATCAAAGTCGGCCGGTTTGAACTGGTAACTAGTCAAATTGGCCATCCAAATGTGCCCGCGGTCAGAACTGGCCATGCAACCTTGTCTGGAGGGTGGCCTCACCCTTTTTGGGTGGTTAACCAGACCTAACCAGCAGATTAGGTATGGAACCGGTCGGTTAATGCATAAATTGGCTAGTTTCGTACCTAACCGGCCGGTTAGGTGCTCTTCCTCCACATAGACCCACGCACGGCCTCAATTGATTTTTAGGGCTGATGTGGAGGTAAGGAGAGGGTTTTTTCCCTCCAAAAACACCCTCCCTAATATTTTATAAGGAGGGGCAGCCTCTCCTTTGTCTCACACCAACTCATTTGTTATTTCTGAGTTTGATTGAGAGCTTGGAGAGTGTTGAGTGTTTACCGAAGCAATGATCTTGGCGGCTTGGAGTTGGAGTTGGAGCTATCTTGGAGATAGTTTGGAGTTGTCAATAGCATTGGCATCTTCAAGAGGACGCTAAGGAAGCTAGTTTGCATTTCCAGCTGCTCTATGACAGAGCGCCAAGTGGCGCGACCTCACTGAGATTTCCACGATTGGTAACAAACATGACCCATCTACACTTGATACAAAAGAGCCCATTTTCATGAGTTTGCAAGGAGATGTCTCAGGGAGAATGAAGCTCATACTGGAAGGGATAGTGATGATGTTTTACAGGCATGATAGTGTTCACGGGTCACATTGGTCCTCCATTGTGCGGGACGGGGAATAGGCGGGACAGTGACAAATTGCGTGTAACGGATGCCCCTAAACATGAGGCCCGAGAGAGAGGGGTGAAGTAGCTGCACGAAACATGTCAAGCGAAGGCCAGTGGAAGAAAACTGCGCGAAGATACAGCGATATCTCCATTACATGATGTATGCCTGCTATGGTATGGAGATGACCATCAGAGCAGTATGCTATAGTAGGATCCGGGTGTGGGCGCGTATCAACTAGGATCAAACAAATAGACTCAGGTATGGTCGCAGCCATCCAATCAGTGAGCCATGTACATAATGATAATAATCCACAATCACAGCCTGGATTACAACGGACACAATCCAGGGTCTTGCGCTCCATCTCGACCCAAACAAAGTACAAGTTCAAGCATGCGAATATGTGAGCTGAAGTCGAACATGCAAGAACATCGTCTGATTACCAGCCAATGATGAAAGCTGTTAACAGACGCGAGAGAAACCACCAATAATGACGATGGTCCTCAAGGTACTACAGGTACAATCTACGGCATGTGAATAAATGAGCTGACGTCGAACACCCGCAGAATCATCCGATCGGAGGCCAATAATGAAAACCTCTCGTCGAATGCGACGAACCTGCCATTAAGGCATGCAGGCTCCAAGGTACCATAGGGAGTCTCTAGACCAACTTCCTGGATAATGAGTTGAAGTCGACAGGAAGTGACCTTGATCGAAGGTGGGCCATAATGATTCCCACATCATCGACACGAGACAGAGGAACATGATGTTTTTGTTGTGAATCAGGATCGTATGAGAAACAGAGGAAGGTTGATATTTGCGGAGGCCAACTTCTCTTGAACACATGAACGGCACGACAATGGACTTGGCAGTATTTGACATCAACGGATCAGAAGTCATGGCGACGAGGCAGTGAACAGATGAGAGGTCAAAAGAGATTACCCAAACCCATGGAGGCAAAGTGAAGCAACGAGATGAGATGTCCCCAACCCGACACGAATGCAGACAAGTGCCATGTTCAAGAGCGACATACTGCTGACGACAACGACGATGGTTCCATTTTCCCCCACCATTTTTAAGCGAGTACCCCAATTATTTTTGATAACAAACTGAGGACAGCATATCGCATGATATAATTCATACCAGTAAATCCATCTGTTCAGAGTCTAGGAGGAAGAAGCTGGAGAAGCAATCAATCATGAAATCGATGTCATCAGGGTTTAACGAGTCTGACAAAGGAAGAACTCGGCGTCTTTTTCATGTTTAGAGAGTTTGAAAAGACAGCGGAAAAGAAAACTCCACAGGTCCCTTTTCGTAAATAGTCCCCCAGATCCGAAAAGGTAGAAAACAATATCCGGGAAAACCTCCTAGTCGCGATAGGCTAGGGTATTCCTTTTTCGTAATCAATCCATCCCGGCCCGAAAAAGGGTTAAACTTATACCGGGTGAATGTCGATTCGTGTCCATTTTAACGAGATCGAAACGACAAGGGCCTCGGCAATCTTTTCATATTTAGAGAGTCAGAAAAGAGCTGAAAGATAACTCCAGAGTGACTTTTTCGTGTATTTACCGAGTCCGAAAAAGTATAAAATACAACTCGTTTCCATCTTTTAAGTCGCAAAAACCTGCTGCTGCACATACCAAACAAGCGTAAAATCCATTTTCGACATAATACATGCAAATATTTGACAAAAATAACTTTTAAAGCTCATTTAACGTGAAAAAGTTATAAATATGTCTAATTGGTAAAAAATGAAATTACTTTTTACTATTTACCTTGTGGAAAGCAACAGTGGTCCATTTGGAGCAGAATCTTCTGACGGTGATTGCGACCAATCCAGGCAACCATTCAGCGTCTCGTCTGTCATAGGTAAGAGGAGCTCCTTTTCTCTTCATTTCCATACATTTTTTAATGATTTCCCTTCATAAATCAGTTATGTAAGGGCACTTTTAAAATTTTAGGGCCGGGCCCGATGGCGGGTATTTGGTAGGACATATGGCTCTTTACTGCCGCGCATTGGAACCAGAATGCCTAAAAAATCCAGATGTTACACCAAATTCTTTGAAATTTGAAGCTCACCAAAGATCTAATCAGGGGCTTTTGACCATGTGAATGCAGATAAACACTCAAAATGGCAATTGAATGGAAGGAACGAGAACACGAAGATGAGGATGAAGAGGCCATGCAAAGCCAGGCTTGCATGAACGCTCTGAGAGACTGCGGATTGAAAAAGTTCTTCCTCACGCCATGTTTACGAGCTCAGCCCGAGCTTCTCCAATATCTAATCAACATCTGGGATGAAAATGACCAAGTATTCAGAATACGAGACCAGGTGCTGGAATTGGAGGTTACTGACATTTATTTCATTACTGGATTGTCCCGCAGGGGTCCAATCCCTGTACTGACTGGGAGCAGACCATCAGGGGAAAAGATGGAAGAGGTAATGGCGCGGGTGTGCCGAGGGGCACAGACAGGATCAGGAAGTAAAAAAGTCTATATTTCCACCATCCCTGACCTAGCACTGAGAGTTGTACTCCACACCATTACGCGGGCTGCTGGATCGCAGGCACCGCATGAGGCTACAAAGACTCAACTCTTACTGGCCTCAGAATGCATGGGTCCCCGGCTGTATGATTGGGCAACAGCTGTAACGATCAACATGAAAAGGCAGCTCACCAAATGTAAACAGGGGAAACTGAAGCAGTTCGGCTATGGTTCCATCTTGGTATCGTTCATTCTGGAATGCATACCAACCTTCCAGGGCCAAGAGGCCCATGTGGCGAGTCCGATACCACGAGAGCCGAGAATGGCTCGCTGGGCAGCACTGATGCCCAGATCTGGAGGTGGCCAACAGATGTCCTGGAAGCCAGAGTTCTTTAGGTGTCTATGGCGCCAACTGATCGTTGTGGAAGATTGGCCCTATTCGGGAACTGACTTTACAGGAGACCCAGATCTCCCACTACCAGAAGGGGATGACTGGGACGAGGAGCTGGGTAAGACCTCAAATTTTTGATTTCATGTTTATATGTTTTTTTTTTGTTAATACGCACTTGTCTTAACACAATTATATATGCATGCAGATGTAGGTCCTGAGAGACCAGCCGGGATGTCTCCTATCTCCCGGAGGACACAACTCGCCCCTGAGATCCAGGGGGAAGGCACCGGAGGAGAGGCACTGGTCCAGAACCTCGAGGGGATTGCCCATGGGATCCCAGACTATGCCCGGCTATCAGACGTACTGATGGAGTACCAGCGCCATACGGTGGGAGTCCCGAATCGGATCCACCGAATCTTGAGGCGCCTAGTGCGTGCAGTGACGTGCTATCATGAGCACCATGCAGACTAGTCCTTAGGATTTATGCTACACCTATTTTTTGAGAGACATAGTGTCTCAGGATGTATTAAGACAATTATGTATATTTTTTGAGTTTTGTGATGCACACTGTGCAAACATTTCGACACACACATATATATATACATATGACTATTTTGGATGGATCTTTCTTTACATGTGATGATGTTTTCTATATGTCATGCAAATGTCTAATACAGATGTAATCTAATGTATCAGTTACATAACAAACGACCCAATGCGAAATGTATTCACACAATGTATCTAATCACACATTTCATTTTTACGCAAGATTAAAGGCACACATGAACACACACGTATGCGAACTATGCTTGGAATGAGGAAGACGGGCATGCCCCCCAGCATGATGTCTCAATTCGAGGTGCATGCCCCCCAAGCTTCAGTCCATTGAAAGTGGAGTGAAGGTTCAAAACAAAAAGTCGAATTGAACATGCTCGTGTTTCATTATTTTAATGAGGTTGACACACTTAAAAGAACTGTCCTCAAACAACTTGTTTCATTGTTTTAGGAGCTCGACACAAGTGGAGGAACTATGCTCCGGCGATCTTGTTTCATTTTTTAAGGAGCTTGACACAAGACAACGAACTGTGCTCCGCCAACCTGGTTTCATTTTTTAAAGAGCTTGACACAGGGGAACTGTGCTCTAACCGGCTTACATCAAAATGAACAAGAAGGCGGCGCTTCCAAGAGTTCCACTCCTGATGGAAGGGAAACATCCTGGAAGTCAGGACCCAATGCCCCCAGCACATTATGCACTACGACATCATCACTGAGCACAGGCACGGGGTAAGTAGCCACATAGTTGACCTGCGGTGGAGCAGATACAACGGGTGGATAAAAACCAGGAGGGGGTGATGGCGGACCAGATGCTACATTAGGACCAAAGAATGACAGCTGATCAATGGTCACGATCCTTCCTTCATGCGGAAAACAGGCCACACGAAAGAGGGAGGAGACGAGTGCTCCCATGGCATAGGTGTAATCGCGCCCCAAAAGCAGATTGAAATCTAAGGGGCCTGGAACGACCATCACGTCCATATGGACGATTTTGCCTCCCAAGGTAACAGGTAACCTTGGAAGGATCCCCAACGGTTGACTCGTTCTTCTATTGAATGTCAACAGATTCTGCGTAACAGGCGCAAGCGGCGGCGAACCGAAAGCTTGCCAGGTAGTTGATGACAGAATACTAACAGAGGCACCTTCGTCTATAATGGTGCTGGGTACAACCAGACCAAGAGCCTGTACTGTAATCTCGAAAGGCACATAAGACGGAAGGCGAAATCCTGCAAATCGATTCCAGTCAAAGGAAGCGACCAAACTACTCGGAGGGGCTACCGTCGACAAGCGAAAGTCTTCCCCTGATGTTACGGTAGAAGAAGCATCCTCCATAACCTCCATCTTGAAGGCGGGAGGGATATCCTCTGGAGCCTCCATCATGGGAGGCGGAGGAGGGGCTTCTTGAAGTACAGGGACAGGAGAATCTTTCTCCAAGTCTGAAGAATCTGAAGAGACCAGAAGGACATGGGGGGTGTGAGATCCACTCTCGACAGAAAAAACCTGGTGCACCGCAGACGGGGCCAGTTCAACCGATCCTACGACCAATGGTTGGTCAGGGATGGATTCGTGAATTTGAATTTCTGGGGGAGTGGAATCGACCAAGGATGAGTCTTGACCAATCATAGGATCAGCTGGCGGAGGACTCAAAGAAAGCCGATTATAACCAGGTGGAAGGCGTGGTGTAGAACCGGCTGGGTTGTCCAAGACTTGCTTGGCTTCATCCATATAAGGGTAGCTAGATAAATGTCCTCTGGAGTTGGCCCAGATCTAGAAGCAGATGCTGAGGCAACAGCAGAAGAGGCAGCCACACAAACAAGGTCACATTTAACGTAAGGACGGCGTCGAAGGAGACACCCCGGTGTAGTGGCAGCCTGCCTCGAAGCACAGATGATATTCCCATAGAGGCATAGCCTGAGATAATCTGACCCAGAGATCTGTATCCCCGTGGCAAAGAAGGACCAGCTGACGATGTGGTAGCCGGCTCAGACTCATCTCCCTCAAACAATCTACGAGGGATGCGCTGGTAGTCATCAGACCCGGGAATTTCCTCACCAGAATCACTCATGGTTGATCCTGCCGTTAAATCACGCAGAAGACGGCGAGGACTAGGAGGAAAAACAGCAGCAATAAACGGTGAACCCGATGTAAGAGAAAGGAAATCAGCTCCTAATCTCAATTCAGACACAGGGTCCGAAAAGGGCCAGTTGAACTCAACTGGTTCTCCAAAGGGTTGCTCGGCGAGGACCGGTCCCCTGTCAGGGAACTCGGAGACAACAGGCTGCTGTGGTTCAACAGAAGGCTCAGAAGCCTCTGAAGAATCGTCTGTGTAAGGACTACCAGTAGACGAAACCGAGGGTTCCGCCACCGTGACAAAAGACTAGAAGAAGAGAGCACACACACACACGGGCTGAAAAAGAGTTAAGACACACGATCAAACAGTCACAAGCAATATCTAAATGGGTGTGTTCTCGTGGGAGATTGATTTTACCACATTGAAAAATAAACAAATTCTACCGTTTCATATTTTAAGAGTCGAGAAACGATAAAAAGATGACTCTATCTCTTTCAGAGTTGATACAAGCGTGAAAGGACAAGCGCTTGACGGTCTTTTCAAGTTTAGGGAGTCAGAAAAGACCAAATGACTGCTCAAGAAAAACTAGGCACAAAGGGTGTACCAAATATCCGTGAACTGCAATATACACCTTGGTTTCAATAATGAAACAGAAATCGACCAAGGACTTTCCGTACGTGCAGGTAGTCTCCCCGAATGCTGTGTTCGGTGTATCACGTGTATAGGGCGGCAGACTCGGCTTCCTGTGGATAAAGGATTGAAAACCTAGAGGGGTCTCCCTTTATATACGCGACGGTACGGGGAGCGCAAGTCCGTACTAGCGCTGTCTAAAGCCAACAGGCGAACGACAGCTGCTAGGTTTAACGACGCTAGAACACGTCTCTAGCCTAGACCTTCTAAATATGTTTCGTTAAGTTCCAATGCTGCCTTAGGTTAATTGAATAAATTTTACAGTTGATCTTCAATTAAGTTTCAATTTCCAGGCCCTATCGTATGCAGTGTCTCGAAAGACTCCTAAATGCAAGCTATATGCCACAGTGCAACATTTCGTTCGATGAAAACTAGTTAAATAAGAGTTGAGAGCTTTTATGCAAACGAAATGAACGGAATACAAACAACAATGTCTCTAATGCAACTAATGCAATTGAACACTTTTCATTCAAACACTAATCACTAGCGATATGGAAAAGATCACAATTTTCACTAATTAATAAAAACAAAGGAGATTTTTTTTTTATTTTCAATGTCTAATGGCTAATGTGCACTGAAAACAAAAGGAAAAATTTGAGAGATGATATTCAAAAGAGCGAAACAAACAAAATTCACTCAACAATGCAATCAATCAGATCCCCAAATTGACCCAAAGTCTCTCAAAGCAAAGAAAGACTCAAAAGCTTCCGATGGACCGTGTGATCTAGGTCCAAAGCAAGGCAAACGAATTCCGAATGAAGGAATGAACAATCACTCAAAAGACGCAGCAAAACGATCAAAGACTGGTAAGAGAGCGTGGAGAATCAACCAACAAGTTGACAGGACAATCAAGACACCAAAACTCCAAAGGAGGGCTCGATTCACTAAGCCACTAGATGCCCTAGGGCTCAAATCGTGAAACCGATAGACAGAGGCAAAAAACCAAAGGATAGCGGTGAATTCCAGTCAAACAAGACTCCAACACACTCAGACAATCAGAAAATCAAGCACAGTGGTGACGTGGTCAAGCTCGTAAAGCTAATTGACCTTGAAACCAAAAGTCACAGCAGGCGCGACCGTGGACTCTGAACCGGCGCCGCAGGCCGATCACGCATTTAATAAATGCAACGAATACCCATGTTGCTGACTGTCGTTGGAACCCGCGCCGCCGATTTCCTTCAATAAAAATTAAAAAACAAGCTAATCTGAAAGCAGACCAATACAAGCTAAGCAAACCAAGAGGCTAAAATAATGAAAGAATCCAACCCAGAAGGTTCATCAAGCAAGGAGAAACAACCAAAGCGAACCAATCATAAACGGGACAAGGAAAACCGGACGATCCCCAGCGGAGTCGCCAATTTGTTGAGGAGGTAAATCCCCTCTGCGGACAGAGGCGATCCCTACTAGCCCAGCAGGGGTCTAGCAACAAACAAACAATGCTATGACGCAAGCTCCTAGTTACGAATGAAAGACTTGGGATAAGAGCCTACCCGGATTCCAACGCTAGATCTGAAGAAGAGATGTCCCCGTCCTTCAGCCCTGGCAGATCACAATCCTTCCACGATCCCCGCGGATGAACACCTGCACACAGAAGAAACGAACAGATACAAGCATAGGAACCAGCATACGTAACTAAACATCGGTCAGAAAATATATTACTCGCATTAACATGATGGAAAAAGGAGTGGAACCATAATCATAGTCATCTATTAAAACGATAAACGAATAGAAGTTACAACCAAGTTCTGACGTCGCAGCTTCCTTCGAACGGGTCTCCGGTCGTCCACGTCTCGCAAAGCTCGCCAAGGAAAGGAAAAACCTCTCCAGAGTCTCGTAACAATGGTCTCCTCGCTTGAATGGGCCTTAAGGGAAAGAAGGGATTCTTTACAACACAAAGGCACTTGGGAATAGGGAGATGCAAAGCTTCCGCACTTCAAGACTAGCTTGCCATGGATCTGAGCAGGCTTTTATAGATGGGGAAGGAGGGAGTTGGGATCCCTATTATTATGGTATTGGCCCTATCAACAAGGAAGGTTCCATGGGAGGTGGCAAAACCAATTCCCTTCCATAGAACTCCCGCAGCCAAACCTCCCAACTCAAGATAGGCAGTGGTTTGTGAGTTTGTTTGAACTCAACCTCCGCCATCCATATTTAAAAAACAGTCCCTAAAATGGGTGGCGCGATTGCTGCTCTATGACAGAGCGCCAAGTGGCGCGACCTCTTTACAGGATTTCCCTGATTGGCGCGAGCACCGAACTGTCTACCCGCGCCAATGCAAAAAGAGCTGTTTTTCATGGATTTTGCAAGGAGATGTCTCAAGGGGAAATGAAGCTCATACTCAGAGGGATGCATCGATGATGTTTTCAAGGCATGACAGTGTTCACAGGTCACATAATGGGTCCTCCATTGTGCGGGACGGGGAATGGTAGGGACTATGGACAAATTAATGTGGTAAAATGCTATAACATGATTTTAAACACGTTAAAATGTTTTTAAGACATTATGAAACTCTTTTAAAATATTTTTAAAAAGTTGTAAAATGTTTTAAAGGATTTTTATAACATTTCAAAATATTGTAAAACACTTTCAAGATATTTCAAAACACTTTTAAGATATTCTAAAACGCTTTTAAAATATTTTGAAATGCTTTTAAGGTTTATTTTAAAATGTTTCAAAACACTTCTAAAATGTTTTAAATTTATTTTAAAATGTTTCAAAACACTTTTAAAATGTTTTAAAATGTTTTTAAATCCTTTTTAAAAAATTGTAAAGCATTTTAAAACGTTTTAAAAGTGTTTTAAAATGGTTTAAAAATGTTTTTAGAAAGTTTTTACAATATTTTAAAAAACGTTTAAAAGTGTTCAAAAACGCTTTTAAATCCTTCAAAACTTGTAAAGCATTTTAAAACATTTTAAAAGTGTATCCAAATATGCCTCGTATTTCAAAACTCAAAAGTTTAGCCACCGAACTGTGTTCATTCATTTTTCACAAATCGTTCAAATGAATCCCGAAATCACCTGCCACTTTGTGCATCCGGGGCCACGCTTGCATCTCCCAAAATGGTTATCCAAATATGCTCTCGGATTTCAAAACCGAAAAGTTTAGCCCCCGATATCCACGTACTCGTTTTTTCACGCATCATCCGAAATGAGTCTTGAAATCTACCTGCCACTTTGTGCATGAGAAACGCTGCATCTCCAAAAATGGGTATCCAAATATGTTTCCTGATATCAAAACTAAAAGTTTAGCCCCATCTTCCACGCTCTGCTCTTTTCTTACCTAACCATCTCAATGAGTCCCGAAATGAATTTGTCACTTTGTGCATGCGGGGCCATGCTTGCATCTCCAAAATGGGTATCCAAATATGCTCTCAGATTTCACAACCAAAAAGTTCAGCCCCCGATATCCACGTCTTTTCATCTTTCACGGATCGTCTGAATTGAGTCCCGAAGTCAATTCGTCACTTTGCTCATCTGGGGCCACGCTTGCATCTCCAAAATGGGTATCCAAATATGCTCTCAGATTTCAAAACCGAAAAGTTTAGCCCCCAATATTTGCGTCCGTTCGTTTTTCACGGATCATCCAAAATGAGGCCCAAACTCAATTTGTCACTTTGTGCATCTGAGGCCACGCTTTCATCTCCAAAATGGGTATCCAAATATGCTCTCATATTTCAAAATCGAAAATTTCAGCCCCCGTTATCTGCGTCTATTTGTTTTTCACGGATCATCCGAAATGAGTCGCGAAATCAATTTGTCACTTTGTGCATGAGGGGCCACACTTGCATCTCCAAAATGGGTATCCAAATATGCTCTCGGATTTCAAAACCAAAAAGTTCATCCCCTGATATCTGCGTCCGTTCGTTTTTCACGGATCGTCTGAAATCAGTCCCGAAATAAATTTGTCACTTTGTGCATGCGGGGCCACGCTTTCATCTCCAAAATGGGTATCCAGATATGCTCTCGAATTTAAAAACCAAAAATTTCAACCCCCAATATCCACATTTGTTCATTTTTCAAGGATCATCCAAAATGAATCCCGAAATCAATTCGTCATTTTGTTCCTGCGGGGGCACACTTGCATCTCCAAAATGGGTATCCAAATATACTCTCAGATTTCAAAAACGAAAATTTTAGCCCCCGACATCCGCGTCCGTTCATTTTTTACGGATCATCCAAAATGAGTCCCTAAATCAATTCGTCACTTTGTGCATGTGAGGCCACGCTTGCATCTCCAAAATGGTTATCTAAATATGCTCTCGGATTTCAAAACTGAAAAGTTTAGCCCGCAATATCCACGTATGTTCGTTTTTCACGGATCATCCGAAATGAGTCCTGAAATCAATTTGTCACTTTGTGCATGTGGGGAAATTCTTGCATCTCCAAAATGTGTATCCAAATATCCTCTCGGATTTCAAAATCGAAAAGTTCTGCCCCCGATATCCACGTCTGTTCATTTTTCACGGATAGTCCGAAATCAGTCCCGAAATAAATTCATCACTTTGTGCATGCGGGGCCACGCTTGCATCTCCAAAATGGGTATGCAAATATGCTCTCGAATTTCAAAACTGAAAAGTTCAACCCCCAATATCCGCTTTCGTTCAGTTTTCAAAGATCGTCCGAAATGAGTCCCAAAATCAATTCGTCACTTTGTTCATGCGGGGGCACACTTGCATCTCCAAAAGCGGTATCCAAATATGCTCTCGAATTTCAAAAATGAAAATTTCAACCCCGATATATGCGTCTATTCGTTTTTTATGGATCGTTCGAAATGAGTCCCTAAATCAATTCATCACTTTGTGCATGTGGGGCCACGCTTGCATCTCCAAAATGGGTATCCAAATATGCTCTCGAATTTTTAAACCGAAAAGTTTAGCCCTTGATATTCGCATCCGTTCGTCTTTCTTAACCATCATCTAGAAATGCCATATGAGGTCCAATTTCATCATTACTGAAATATTTAAATTTTCTTTATATATCTCCAAATGGTATCAAATATTTTGAGACCCAACCAAAATATATTATTCATTTTTAACAAACTATCTACGTTTAAAATGTTTTTCAGATATTATAAAGCTCTTTTAAAATATTTTAAGAACTTTGTAAAATATTTTAAATGATTTTTATAGCATTTCAAAATATTTTAAAATATTTCAAAATATTGTAAAATGCTTATCAAGTTAAGGTTATAAATCTGACATTCAATAATTTTTATAAATGGTTTAAAGCTTTTATAAAATATTCTAAATTTTTATTAATATGTTTAAATCAAATATTTAAAGCGTTTAATCATTTTTAGTAAATTTTTTTAATGAAACCGTAAAAAAAATTGTTTTAAAAACATTATAAAAAACTTTTTAAAATGTTATAGCGTGCTTTTAAACACATTTAAATGTATTTAAGACATTATAAAACTCGTTTAAAATATTTTTTAAAATTTGTAAAATGTTTTAAAGGATTTTTATAACATTTCAAAATATTGTAAAACACTTCCAAGATATTTTAAAACACTTTTAAAATATTTTGAAACGCTTCTAAAATATTTTGAAACACTTTTAAAATTTATTTTAAAATGTTTCAAAACACTTCTAAAATGTTTTAAATTTATTTTAAAATGTTTCAAAACACTTTTATAATGTTTTAAAACGTTTTCAGAACCTCTTGAAGAACTTGTAAAGCATTTTAAAATGTTTTAAAATTGTTTTAAAATGGTTTTAAAATGTTTTTAGAAAGCTTTTACAATGTTTTAAAAACATTTCAAAACACTTTTAAAATTCTTTTAAAATATTTAAAAGCATTTATTTCTTTTTTTAAAATGTTTATAAATAACATTTAATAAAAGTTAAACTAATAAATTTGACATTACAAACATTTAATAATTTTTATAAACGTTTTATAAATGGTTTAAAGCTTTTATAAAATATTCTAAATTCTTATTAATATGCTTAAATCAAATATTTAAAGCGTTTAATCATTTTTAATAAAATCGCAAAAAAACGCTTTTAAAAACATTATAAAACTCTTAAAATGTTATAACGTTTTTAAACACATTATAAAACTCTTTAAAAATATTTTAAAAATTTGTAAAATGTTTTAAAAGATTTTATAAATTTTAAAATATTTCAAAATATTGTCAAACGCTTAGGATATTTTTGAACACTTTTAAATATTTTAAAATGCTTTTAAAATGTTTTAAATTTATTTTAAAATGTTTCAAAACACTTTTAAAATGCTTCAAAACGCTTTTAAAATGTTTCAAATTTATTTTAAAATGTTTCAAAACACTTTTAAAATGTTTTAAAACATATTTAAATCCTTTTTAAAAACTTGTAAAACATTTTAAGACGTTTTAAAAGTGTTTTAAAATGGTTTTAAAATGTTTTCAGAATGCTTTTACAATGTTAGAAAAACATTTCAAAACACATTTAAAATATTTGAAAGCATTTATTAAATTTTAAAAACATTTTTAAATAAAATTTAATAAAAGTTAAGCTTATAGCTAACATTATAAACATGCAATAATTTTGATAAATGTTTGGCAAATGGTTTTAATCTCTCTTATAAAGTATTCTAAATTCTTATTAATATGTTTAAAAAAACATTGTGAATTTAATATTTTTATTAAATGTGCTTTTAAACACGTTTAAAAATGTTTTTAACACATCATAAAACTCTTTTAAAATATTTTAAAATTTGTAAAATATTTTAGAGGATTTTATAATATTTCAAAATATTTCAAAATATTTCATAAAGTTAAGCTTATAAAGTTGACATTCAATAATTTTTATAAATGTTTTAAAAATGGTTTAAACCTTTTATAAAATATTCCAAATTCTTATTAATATGCTTAAATCAAATATTTAAAGCGTTTAATTATTTTTAGTAAATATTTTTAATAAAATCGTAAAAAATAATATTTTTAAAAACATTATAAAACACTTTTTAAAATGCTATAACATGATTTTAAACACGTTAAAAATGTTTTTAAGACAATATGAAACTCTTTGAAAATATTTTTAAAAAGTTGTAAAATGTTTTAAAGGATTTTTATAACATTTCAAAATATTGTAAAACACTTTCAAGATATTTCAAAACACTTTTAAGATATTCTGAAATGCTTTTAAAATATTTTGAAATGCTTTTGAGATTTATTTTAAAATGTTTGAAAATAGTTCTAAAACGTTTTAAATTTATTTTAAAATGTTTCAAAACACTTTTAAAATGTTTTTAAATGTTTTTAAATCCTTTTTAAAAACTTGTAAAGCATTTTAAAATGTTTTAAAAGTGTTTTAAAATGGTTTTAAAATGTTTTTAGAAAGCTTTTACAATATTTTAAAAAAGGTTTAAAATGTGTTATCCAAATATGCTCTCAGATTTCAAAACCGAAAAGTTCAGCCCCCGATATCTGTGTTCATTCATTTTTCACAAATCGTCTGAAATGAATCCCGAAATCAATTCGTCACTTTGTGCATCCTGGGCCACACTTGCATCTCCAAAATAGGTATCCAAATATGCTCTCGGATTTTAAAACCGAAAATTTTAGACCTCGATATTTGCGTGCATTTGTTTTTCACGGATCATCCGAAATGAAGTCCAAACTCAATTCGTCACTTTGTGCATCTGGGGCCGCACTTGCATCTCCAAAATGGGTATCCAAATATGCTCTCGGATATCAAAACTGAAAAGTTTAGCCCCATCTTCCACGTCTGTTCTTTTTTCACGAACCATCCGAAATGAGTTCCGAAATCAATTTGTCACTTTGCGCATGCGGGGCCACGCTTGCATATCCAAAATGGGTATCCAAATATGCTCTCAGATTTCACAACCGAAAATTTCAGCCCCCGATATCCACGTCTTTTCATTTTTCACGGATCGTCTGAATTGAGTCCCGAAGTCAATTCGTCACTTTGTTCATCTGGGGCCACGCTTGCATCTCCAAATGGGTATCCAAATATGCTCTCAGATTTCAAAACCGAAAAGTTTAGCCCCCGATATTCGCGTTTGTTCGTTTTTCACGGATCATCCAAAATGATGCCCAAAATCAATTTGTCACTTTGTGCATCCGAGGCCATGCTTTCATCTCCAAAATGGGTATCCAAATATGCTCTCATATTTCAAAATCGAAAATTTCAGCCCCCGTTATCTGCGTCTATTCATTTTTCACGGATCATCCGAAATGAGTCGCGAAATCAATTTGTCACTTTGTGCATGAGGGGCCACACTTGCATCTCCAAAATGGGTATCCAAATATGCTCTCGGATTTCAAAACCAAAAAGTTCAACCCCTGATATCCGCGTTCGTTCGTTTTTCACGGATCATCTGAAATCAGTCCCGAAATAAATTTGTCACTTTGTGCATGCGGGGCCACGCTTTCATCTCCAAAATGGGTATCCAGATATGCTCTCGAATTTAAAAACAAAAAATTTCAACCCCAATATTCGCATTTGTACATTTTTCAAGGATCATCCAAAATGAATCCCGAAATCAATTCGTCATTCTTTTCCTGCGGGGGCACACTTGCATCTCCAAAATGGGTATCCAAATATACTCTCAGATTTCAAAAATGAAAATTTTAGCCCCCGACATCCACGTCCGTTCGTTTTTTACGGATCATCCAAAATGAGTCCCTAAATCAATTCGTCACTTTGTGCATGTGAGGCCACGCTTGCATCTCCAAAATGGTTATCCAAATATGCTCTCGGATTTCAAAACTGAAAAGTTTAGCCCCCGATATCCACGTATGTTCGTTTTTCACGAATCATCCGAAATGAGTCCTGAAATCAATTTGTCACTTTGTGCATGTGGGGAAACGCTTGCATCTCCAAAATGTGTATCCAAATATGCTCTCGGATTTCAAAACTGAAAAGTTCTGCCCCCGATATCCACGTCTGTTCATTTTTCACGGATAGTCCGAAATCAATCCCGAAATAAATTCATCACTTTGTGCATGCGGGGCCACGCTTGCATCTCCAAAATGGGTATCCAAATATGCTCTCGAATTTCAAAACTGAAAAGTTCAACCCCCAATATCTGCTTTCGTTCAGTTTTCAAAGATCGTCCGCAATGAGTCCCAAAATCAATTCGTCACTTTGTTCATGCGGGGGCACACTTGCATCTCCAAAATGGGTATCCAAATATGCTCTCGAATTTCAAAAATGAAAATTTCAACCCCGATATCTGCGTCTGTTCGTTTTTTTATGGATCGTTCGAAATGAGTCCCTAAATCAATTCATCACTTTGTGCATGTGGGGCCATGCTTGCATCTCTAAAATGGGTATCCAAATATTGTCTCGAATTTTTAAACCGAAAAGTTTAGCCCTCGATATTCGCATCCGTTCGTTTTTCACGGATCATCCGAAATGAGGTCTGAACTCAATTCGTCACTTTGTGCATCTGGGGCCACGCTTGCATCTCCAAAATGGGTATCCAAATATGCTCTCGGATATCAAAATCGAAAATTTTAGCCTGCGTCTATTCTTTTTTAACGAAATATCTACATTTAAAATTTTTTTCAGACATTATAAAGCTCTTTTAAAATATTTTAAAGGATTTTTGTAACATTTCAAAATATTTTAAAATATTTCAAAATATTGTAAAATTCTTATCAAGTTAAGCTTATAAATCTGACATTCTATAATTTTTATAAATGGTTTAAAATTTTTATAAAATATTCTAAATTTTTATTAATATGTTTAAATCAAATATTTAAAGAGTTTAATCATTTTTAGTAAATGTTTTTAATGAAATCATAAAAAAATTGTTTTAAAAATATTATAAAAAACTTTTTAAAATGTTATAGCGTGCTTTTAAACACATTTAAATGTTTGAAATATTATAAAACTCGTTTAAAATATTTAAAAAAATTTGTAAAATGTTTTAAAGGATTTTTATAACATTTCAAAATATTGTAATACACTTCCAAGATATTTTAAAACACTTTTAAAATATTTTGAAACACTTCTAAAATATTTTGAAACGCTTCTAAAATATTTTGAAACGCTTTTAAAATTTATTTTAAAAGGTTTCAAAACACTTCTAAAATGTTTTGAATTTATTTTAAAATGTTTCAAAATGCTTTTAAAATGTTTTAAATTTATTTTAAAATGTTTCAAAACGCTTTTAAAATGTTTTAAAACATTTTCAGAACCTCTTTTAGAACTTGTAAAGCATTTTAAAATGTTTTAAAAGTGTTTTAAAATGGTTTAAAATTGTTTTTAGAAAGCTTTTACAATGTTTTAAAAACATTTCAAAACACTTTTAAAATTCTTTTAAAATATTTAAAAGCATTTATTTCATTTTTAAAAATGTTTATAAATAACATTTAATAAAAGCTAAACTAATAAAGCTAACATTATAAACATTTAATAATTTTTATAAAGGTTTTATAAATGGTTTAAAGCTTTTATAAAATATTTTGAATTCTTATCAATATGCTTAAATCAAATATTTAAAGCGTTTAATCATTTTTAATAAAATCGCAAAAAAAAACGTTTTTAAAAACATTATAAAACACTTTTTAAGATGTTATAATGTGCTTTTAAACACATTTAAAATGTTTTTAAGACATTATAAAACTCGTTTAAAATAATTTTACAAATTTGTAAAATGCTTTAAAGGATTTTTATAACATTTCAAAATATTTCAAAATCATTCAAAAAATTTCAAAATATTGTAAAAAACGCTTTCAAGATATTTTAAAACACTTGCAAAATATTTTGAAACGCTTTTAAAATGTTTTAAATTTATTTTTAAATCTTTCAAAACACTTCTAGAATATTTTAAATTTATATTAAAAGTTTTTTAAAATAAACACATTTAATAAAATCGTAAAAAAAACGTTTTTAGAAACATTATAAAACACTTTTTAAAATGCTATAATGTGCTTTTAAAATGTTTTGAAGAAGTCGTAAAACTCTTTTAAAATATTTTTAAAAATTTGTAAAATGTTTTAAAAGATTTTTATAAATTTCAAAATATTTCAAAATATTGTCAAACGCTTAAGATATTTTTGAACACTTTTGAATATTTTGAAACGCTTTTAAAATGTTTTAAATTTATTTTAAAATGTTTCAAAACACTTTTAAAATGCTTCAAAACACTTTTAAAATGTTTTAAATTTATTTTAAAATGTTTCAAAACACTTTTAAAATGTTTTAAAACATATTTAACTCCTTTTTAAAAACTTGTAAAACATTTTAAAACGTTTTAAAAGTGTTTTAAAATGGTTTAAAATGTTTTCAGAATGCTTTTACAATGTTAGAAAAACATTTCAAAACACATTTAAAATATTTGAAAGCATTTATTTAGGTTTTAAAAACGTTTTTAAATAAAATTTAATAAAAGTTAAATATCTGCGTTTGTTCGTTTTTCACCTGATCGTCCGAAATCAAATTCCGTTAAATAAATTTTTCACTTGTGCATGCGTGGCCACGCTTTCATCTCCAAAATGGGTATCCATATATGCTCTCGAATTTAAAAACCGAAAATTTCAACCCCCAATATCCGCATTTGTTCATTTTTCAAGGATCATCCAAAATGAATCCCAAAATCAATTCGTCATTTTGTTCCTGCAGGGGCACACTTGCATCTCCAAAATGGGTATCGAAATATATTCTCAGATTTCAAAAACGAAAATTTTAGCCCCGACATCCGCGTCCGTTCGTTTCTTACGGATTATCCAAAATGAGGCCCTAAATCAATTCGTCACTTTGTGCATGTGAGGCCACGCTTGCATCTCCAAAATGGTTATCCAAATATGCTCTCGGATTTCAAAACTGAAAAGTTTAGCCCGATATCCACGTATGTTCATTTTTCACGGATCATCTGAAATGAGTCCTGAAATCAATTTGTCACTTTGTGCATGTGGGGAAACGCTTGCATCTCCAAAATGTGTATCCAAATATGCTCTCGGATTTCAAAACCGAAAAGTTCTGCCCCCGATATCCACGTCTGTTCATTTTTCACGGATAGTCTGAAATTAGTCCCGAAATAAATTCATCACTTTGTGCATGCGGGGCCATGCTTGCATCTCCAAAATGGGTATCCAAATATGCTCTCGAATTTCAAAACTGAAAAGTTCAACCCCCAATATCCGCTTTCGTTCAGTTTTCAAAGATCGTCCGAAATGAGTCCCAAAATCAATTCGTCACTTTCTTCATGCGAGGGCACATTTGCATCTCCAAAATGGGTATCCAGATATGCTCTCTAATTTCAAAAATGAAAATTTGAACCCCGATATCTGCGTCTGTTCGTTTTTTATGGATCGTTCGAAATGAGTCCCTAAATCAATTGATCACTTTGTGCATGTGGGCCCACGCTTGCATCTCCAAAATGGGTATCCAAATATGCTCTCGAATTTTTAGACCGAAAAGTTTAGCCCTCGATATTCGCATCCGTTCATTTTTCATGGATCATCCAAAATGAGGTCTGAACTCGATTCGTCACTTTGTGCATCTGGGGCCACGCTTGCATCTCCAAAATGGGTATCCAAATATTCTTTCGGATATCAAAACCGAAAAGTTTAGCATGCGTCTATTCTTTTTAAACGAACTATCTACGTTTAAAATGTTTTTCAGATATTATAAAGCTCTTTTAAAATATTTTAAAAACTTTGTAAAATATTTTAAAGGATTTTTATAATACTTCAAAATATTTTAAAATATTTCAAAATATTGTAAAACGCTTATCAAGTTAAGCTTATAAATCTGACATTCAATAATTTTTATAAATGGTTTAAGGCTTTTATAAAATATTCTAAATATTTATTAATATGTTTAAATCAAATATTTAAAGCGTTTAATCATTTTTACTAAATGTTTTTAATGAAATCGTAAAAAAAATTGTTTTAAAAACATTATAAATTTTTTTTTAAATGTTATAGTATGATTTTAAACACATTTAAATGTTTGAAATATTAGAAAACTCGTTTAAAATATTTTAAAAATATTTTAAAATGTTTTAAAGGATTTTTATAACATTTCAAAATATTGTAAAACACTTCCAAGATATTTTAAAACACTTTTAAAATATTTTGAAACACTTCTAAAATATTTTGAAATGCTTCTAAAATATTTTGAAACGGTTTTAAAATTTATTTTAAAATGTTTCAAAACACTTCTAAAATGTTTTAAATTTATTTTAAAATGTTTCAAAACGCTTTTAAGATGTTTTAAAACGTTTTCAGAACCTCTGGAAGAACTTGTAAAGCATTTAAAAATGTTTTAAAAGACTTTTAAAATGGTTTAAAAATGTTTTTAGAAACCTTTTACAATGTTTTAAAAACATTTCAAAACACTTTTAAAATTCTTTTAAAATATTTAAAAGTATTTATTTCATTTTTAAAAATGTTTATAAATAACATTTAATAAAAGTTAAACTATTAAAGTTGACATTATAAATATTTAATAATTTTTACAAAGGTTTTATAAATGGTTTAAAGATTTTATAAAATATTCTAAATTCTTATTAATATGCTTGAATCAAATATTTAAAGCGTTTAATCATTTTTAATAAAATCGCAAAAAATAAAATTTAAAAACATTATAAAACACTGTTTAAAATGTTATAACGTGCTTTTAAACACATTTAAAATGTTTTTAAGACATTATAAAACTCGTTTAAAATATTTTTACAAATTTGTAAAATGTTTTAAAGGATTTTTATAACATTTCAAAATATCACAAATCATTCAAAAAATTTTAAAAAACGTTTCAAGATATTTTAAAACACTTGTAAAATATTTTGAAACGCTTTTAAAATGTTTTAAATTTATTTTAAATGTTTCAAAACACTTCTAAAATATTTTAAATTTATATTAAAAGTGTTTTAAAATAAACACATTTAATAAAATCGTAAAAAAAAACATTTTTAGAAACATTATAAAACACTTTTTAAAATGTTATAATGTGCTTTTAAAATGTTTTGAAGACATCATAAAACTCTTTGAAAATATTTTTAAAATTTTTTAAAATGTTTTAAAAGATTTTTATAAATTTCAAAATATTTCAAAATATTTTCAAACGCTTAAGATATTTTTCAACACTTTTAAATATTTTGAAACGCTTTTAAAATGTTTTAAATTTATTTTAAAATGTTTCAAAACACTTTTAAAATGCTTCAGAACACTTTTAAAATGTTTTAAATTTATTTTAAAATGTTTCAAAACACTTTTAAAATGTTTTAAAACATATTTAAATCCTTGAAAATTCAAAACATTTAAAATGTTTTAAAAGTGTTTTAAAAATGGTTTTAAAATGTTGGACGTTTTAAAATAAACATTTCAAAACACATTTAAAATATTTGAAAGCATTTATTTAGGTTTTAAAAACTTTTTTAAATAAAAGTTAATAAAAGTTAAGCTTATAAAGCTAACCATTTTTTTTTTTTTTTTAATACGCTTAATCTATTAATATACAAAAAAGTTACAGTTACATGGAGGCCAAAGCCTCATAGTTTCTGGCTCGCAAGATGAGCATTCTGGTGCAACCAATTCTGAAGTTCAAAATATCAGCATACAATGCTAGGAGGCAGTGACAACAATGGTGCATGGGCTGATATCTAAATACAAAAACACCGTTCACACAACATATCAAACCCCCATAGTAAGCTACAGACCTGTAGACATGAACGAACTTATACATGACATACTGACGCCCGTTTGGGGGAATCCTGCTTTCAAAAAAATAGTGGAGATACTGAACCTGGCACCGCGAACAACCAAAAACAAACCAGTGAGATGAGAGACCATTAATCACCTTGAGTGGAAGGAGGAGACTCAACCACGCGACAAGCATAAGCATCTGGAGCATCCTCGTCCTGCACAGCAGCAATAACTTCTGAATTCTCCTGAATGAGAGTGTTCTCCTACTTCTTGTCAGACGGGGTCAGAGTATCACCATTCTTGAAGCCATCCTCCACAGAATTCGAATTAGGAACCAGCGAGGAGCAGCCCTCATCCAGCTTCCGCTTCTAGCCAGCAGATGATGGAGAAAAGGGCCTGTCAGTGACTAAATGCTCCGGAGGAGTGTCAAGAAGCTCGACATTCACATTTGGAGGCGCTTCTTTTAAATCAATCATGAGTGTGGCGATAACCGTTGCCATGTTGAGCAGACAGAGGAAGCGGAATTGTGCCCTGTGCTGCTGACTCGGGATGAGATTGGAAAGTCTATGAGCGGGCAGAGCAGTCCAACGACCAACTGAAGCACACCTACCACTACGGGTCTTAGGATACCGCCCTCTCATAGTATCAAATTTCGGAGAAGAGGAACTGAGCGAAGAGGGAGGAGGGTATCGAGAGAGGCCACCACGGCTCAAGCCGCGCCTGCTCCTCATTCTATGGTGCAAACTAGGCATGATAGACAGGTGCTGAGAGTTGAACGCGAAGGTGTTGGGAGTAGCAGAGTGAATCAGGTCAGGCGTGCCCAAACTAAAGACCCAGTGCAGATGGGAATGAATTTATACAGCGCTGAAGCCCAAACTCTGAGAGCAGAAGGAGATTTGCGAAATATGCAGCCCAGGAGTGAGATTGATACAGCAAGAGATCGAGCACCTCCGACCAGTGATAGTCCGAGTGCTAGTCTCAGAATTCGCCAAGGAGCAGCAGAAGCGAAAGGGAAAAGGAGCCGAAGTGAAGCGTTCCGGAGAAGCCATAACGCAGTTAACCGAGCTGGTGTATGGGAAATTGTGCAGTGTAAATGTCCAAGACAGAGGATTGTTAATGCAATTTATTGCATACATGACGCAAAGCAGGGTGGCGGTGGTAGAACCCCATGCGCCAACCCCACGCCGATGCCACCTATTTAGCTTGCCGACCACCCGCATCCGGGATTATAAAGCTAACATTATAAACATGCAATAATTTTTATAAATGTTTCATAAATGGTTTAAATCTTTTATAAAATATTCTAAATTCTTCTCAATATGTTTAAATCAAATATTTAAAGCATTTAATATTTTATTAAATGTTTTTAATCAAATCAGAAAAAAAGAAAAGTTTTTAAAAATATTATAAAACCTTAAAATGTTATAATGTGCTTTTAAACACGTTTAAATTTTTAACACATCATAAAAATCTTTTAAAAATATTTTAAAAATTAAAATATTTGGAGATTTTTATAACATTTCAAAATATTTCATAAAGTTAAGCTTATAAAGCTGACATTCAATAATTTTTATAAATGTTTTAAAAATGGTTTAAACCTTTTATAAAATATTCCAAATTCTTATTAATATGTTTAAATCAAATATTTAAAGCGTTTAATCATTTTTCGTAAATCTTTTTAATAAAATCGTAAAAAATAATATTTTTAAAAACATTATAAAACACTTTTTAAAATGCTATAACATGATTTTAAACACGTTAAAAATGTTTTTAAGACATTATGAAACTCTTTTAAAATATTTTAAAAAAGTTGTAAGATGTTTTAAAGGATTTTTATAACATTTCAAAATATTGTAAAACACTTTCAAGATATTTCAAAACACTTTTAAAATATTCTGAAACACTTTTAAAATATTTTGAAATACTTTTAAGATTTATTTTAAAATGTTTCAAAACACTTCTAAAATGTTTTAAATTTATTTTAAAATGTTTCAAAACACTTTTAAAATGTTTTAAAACGTTTTTAAATCCTTTTAAAAAACTTGTAAAGCATTTTAAAACGTTTTAAAAGTGTTTTGAAACGATTTAAAAATGTTTTTAGAAAGCTTTTACAATATTTTTAAAAAGGTTTAAAATGTTTTAAAACATTTTTAAATCCTTTTCAAAAACTTGTAAAGCATTTTAAAACGTTTTAAAAGTGTATCCAAATATGCTCTCAGATTTCAAAACCGAAAAGTTCAGCCCCCAATATATGTGTTCATTCATTTTTCACAAATCATCTGAAATGAATCCCGAAATCAATTCGTCACTTTGTGCATCAGGGGCCACACTTGCATCTCCAAAATAGGTATCCAAATATGCTCTCGGATTTTAAAACCGAAAAGTTTAGCCCTCGATATTCACGTGCGTTTGTTTTTCACGGATCATCCAAAATGAAGTCCGAACTCAGTTCGTCACTTTGTGCATCTGGGGCCACACTTGCATCTCCAAAATGGGTATCCAAATATGCTCTCGGATATCAAAACCGAAAATTTTAGCCCCATCTTCCACGTCTGTTATTTTTTCACGAACCATCCGAAATGAGTCCCGAAATCAATTTGTCACTTTGTGCATGCGGGGCCACGCTTGCATCTCCAAAATGGGTATCCAAATATGCTCTCATATTTCACAACCGAAAAGTTCAGCCCCCGATATCCACGTCTTTTCATTTTTCACGGATCGTCGGAATTGAGTCCCGAAGTCAATTTGTCACTTTGTTCATTCGGGGCCACGCCTGCATCTCCAAAATGAGTATCCAAATATGCTCTCAGATTTCAAAACTGAAAAGTTTAGCCCCCGATATTCGCGTCCGTTCGTTTTTCACGGATTGTCCAAAATGCTTTCAAATATTTTAAATGTGTTTTGAAATGTTTTTCTAACATTGTAAAAGCATTCTGAAAACATTTAAAAACCATTTTAAAACACTTTTAAAACGTTTTAAATTTTTTTACAAGTTTTTAAAAAGGATTTAAATATGTTTTAAAACATTTTAAAAGTGTTTTGAAACATTTTAAAATAAATTTAAAACATTTTAAAAGCGTTTCAAAATATTTAAAAGTGTTCAAAAATATCTTAAGTGTTTGACAATATTTTGAAATATTTTGAAATTTATTAAAATATTTTAAAACATTTTACAAATTTTTAAAAATATTTTAAGATATTTTTATGATGTCTTCAAAACATTTTAAAATCACATTATAACATTTTAAAAAGTGTTTTATAATGTTTCTAAAAACGTTTTTTTTTAGGATTTTATTAAATGTGTTTATTTTAAAACACTTTTAATATAAATTTAAAGTATTTTAGAAGTGTTTTGAAACATTTAAAAATAAATTTAAAACATTTTAAAAGTTTTTCAAAATATTTTACAAGTGTTTTAAAATATCTTGAAAGAATTTTTTACAATATTTTGAAATTTTTTGAATGATTTTGAAATATTTTGAAATGTTATAAAACTCCTTTAAAACATTTTACTAATTTGTAAAAATATTTTAAACAAGTTTTATAATGTCTTAAAAACATTTTAAATGTGTTTAAAAGCAAGTTATAACATTTTAAAAAGTGTTTTATAATGTTTTTAAAAAATATTTTTTTTGTGATTTTATTAAAAACGATTAAACGCTTTAAATATTTGATTTAATCATATTAATAAGAATTTAGAATATTTTACAAAAGCTTTAAACCATTTATAAAACGTTTATAAAAATTATTAAATGTTTATAATGTCAACTTTATTAGTTTAACTTTTATTAAATTTTATTTATAAACATTTTTAAAAATAAAATAAATGCTTTTAAATATTTTAAAAGAATTCAAAAACATCTCCAAAATGGGTATCCAAATATACTCCGAGATTTCAAAAATGAAAATTTTAGCCCTAGACATCCGCGTCCGTTCGCTTTTTACAGATCATCCAAAATGAGTCCCTAAATCAATTTGTCACTTTGTGCAGGTGAGGCCACGCTTGCATCTCCAAAATTGTTATCCAAATATGCTCTCGGATTTCAAAACTGAAAAGTTTAGCCCCCGATATCCACGTATGTTCGTTTTTCACGGATCATCCGAAATGAGTCCTGAAATCAATTTGTCACTTTGTGCATGTGGGGAAACGCTTGCATCCCCAAAATGTGTATCCAAATATGCTCTCGGATTTCAAAACCGAAAAGTTCTGCCCCCGATATCCACGTCTGTTCATTTTTCACGGATAGTCCGAAATCAGTCCCGAAATAAATTCATCACTTTGTGCATGCGGGGCCACGCTTGCATCTCCAAAATGGGTATCCGAATATGCTCTCGAATTTCAAAAATGAAAAGTTCAACACCCAATATCCGCTTTCGTTCACTTTTCAAAGATCATCCGAAATGAGTCCCAAAATCAATTCGTCACTTTCTTCATGCGGGGGCACACTTGCATCTCCAAAATGGGCATCCAAATATGCTCTCGAATTTCAAAAATGAAAATTTCAACCCCGATATCTACGTCTGTTCATTTTTTATGGATCGTTCGAAATGAGTCCCTAAATCAATTCATCTCTTTGTGCATGTGGGGCCACGCTTGCATCTCCAAAATGGGTATCCAAATATGCACTCGAATTTTTAAACCGAAAAGTTTAGCCCTCGATATTCGCATCCGTTCATTTTTCACGAATTATCCGAAATGAGGTCCGAACTCAATTCGTCACTTTGTGCATCTGGGTCCACGCTTGCATCTCCAAAATGGGTATCCAAATATGCTCTCAGATATCAAAACCGAAAAGTTTAGCCTGCGTCTATTCTTTTTTAACGAACTATCTATGTTAAAAATGTTTTTCAGACATTGTAAAGCTCTTTTAAAATATTTTAAAAACTTTGTAAAATATTTTAAAGGATTTTTATGACATTTCCAAATATTGTAAAACGCTTATCAAGTTAAGCTTATAAATCTGACATTCAATAATTTCTATAAATGCTTTAAAGCTTTTATTAAATATTCTAAATTTTTATTAATATGTTTAAATCAAATATTTAAAGCGTTTAATCATTTTTAGTAAATGTTTTTAATGAAATCGTAAAAAAAATTGTTTTAAAAACATTATAAAAACTTTTTAAAATGTTATAGCGTGCTTTTAAACACATTTAAATGTATTTAACACATTATAAAACTCGTTTAAAATATTTTAAAAATTTTGTAAAATGTTTTTAAGGATTTTTATAACATTTCAAAATTTTGTAAAACACTTCCAAGATATTTTAAAACACTTCTTAAGGATTTTTATAACATTTCAAAATTTTGTAAAACACTTCCAAGATATTTTGAAACACTTCTAAAATATTTTGAAACGCTTCTAAAATTTATTTTAAAACGTTTCAAAACACTTCTAAAATGTTTTAAATTTATTATAAAATGTTTCAAAACGCTTTTAAAAAGTTTTAAAACGTTTTCAGAACCATTTGAAGAACTTGTAAATCATTTTAAAATGTTTTAAAAGTGTTTTAAAATGGTTTAAAAATGTTTTTAGAAATCTTTTACAATGTTTTAAAAACATTTCAAAACACTTTTAAAATTCTTTTAAAATATTTAAAAAGCATTTATTTAAGTTTTAAGAACGTTTATAAATAACATTTTATAAAAGTTAAGCTTATAAAGCTGACATATAAACATTTAATAATTTTTATAAAGGTTTTATAAATGGTTTAAATTTTTTATAAAATGTTCGAAATTCTCATTAATATGTTTAAATCAAATATTTAAAGCGTTTAATCATTTTTAATAAATGTTTTTAATAAAATCGTAAAAAAAAATGTTATTAAAAACATTATAAAACAACTTTTAAAATGTTATAACGTGCTTTTAAACACATTTAAAATGTTTTTCAAACATTATAAAACTCTTTTATAATATTCTAAAAATTTTGTAAAATGTTTTAAAGGATTTTTATAACATTTCAAAATATTTCAAAATATTATAAAAGGCTTTCAAGATATTTTAAAACACTTTTAATATGTTTTGAAATGCTTTTAAAATATTTTGAAATGCTTTTAAAATTTGTTTAAAAATGTTTCGAACACTTCCAAAATGTTTTAAGTTTATTTTAAAATGTTTCAAAATAAAACACATTTAATAAAATCAAGAAACGTTTTTAGAAACATTATAAAACACTTTTTAAAATGTTATAATGTGCTTTTAAAATGTTTTGAAGACATCATAAAACTCTTTTAAAATATTTTAAAAAATTTGTAAAATGTTTTAAAACATTTTTATAAATTTCAAAATATTTCAAAATATTGTCAAACGCTTGAGATATTTTTGAACACTTTAAATATTTTGAAACGCTTTTAAAATGTTTTAAATTTATTTTAAAATGTTTCAAAACACTTTTAAAATTCTTCAAAACACTTTTAAAATGTTTTAAATTTATTTTAAAATGTTTCAAAACACTTTCAAAAAGTTTTAAAACATATTTAAATCCTTTTTAAAAACTTATAAAACATTTTAAGACGTTTTAAAAGTGTTTTAAAATGGTTTTAAAATGTTTTCAGAATGCTTTTACAATGTTAGAAAAACATTTCAAAACACATTTAAAATATCTGAAAGCATTTATTTAGGTTTTAAAAACATTTTTAAATAAAATTTAATAAAAGTTAAGCTTATAAAGCTAACATTATAAACAGGCAATAGTTTTCGTAAATGTTTCATAAATGGTTTAAATCTCTTATAAAATATTCTAAATTCTTATTAACATGTTTAAATCAAATATTTAAAGTGTTTAATCTTTTTATTAAATGTTTTTAATAAAATCGTAAAAAAAGAAACGTTTTTAAAAATATTATAAAACCCTTTTTAAAATGTTATATTGTGCTTTTAAACACGTTTAAAATGTTTTTAACACATCATAAAACTCTTTTAAAATATTTTTAAAAAAATTGTAAAATAATTTACAGTATTTTTATAACATTTCAAAATATTTCATAAAGTTAAGCTTATAAAGCTGACATTCAATAATTTTTATAAATGGTTTAAAAATGGTTTAAACCTTTTATAAAATATTTCAAATTCTTATTAATATGTTTAAATCAAATATTTAAAGTGTTTAACCATTTTTAGTAAATCTTTAATAAAATCGTAAAAATAATATTTTTAAAAAAACATTATAAAACACTTTTAAAATGCTATAACATGATTTTAAACACATTAAAAATGTTTTAAGACATTATGAAACTTTTTAAAAATAATATTAAAATAAAATGTTTTAGTGATTTTTAAATACTTCAAATATTAAAATACTTTTAAAATGTTTCAAAACACTTCTAAAATGTTTTAAATTTATTTTAAAATGCTTCAAAACACTTTTAAAATGTTTTAAAACGTTTTAAAATCCTTTTAAAATGTTTTAAAACGTTTTAAAATCCTTTTAAAATGTTTTAAAACGTTTTAAAATCCTTTTAAAAAACTTGTAAAGCATTTTAAAACGTTTTAAAAGTGTTTTAAAATGTTTTTAAAATGTTTTTAGAAAGCTTTTACAATATTTTAAAAAAGGTTTAAAATGTTTTAAAACGCTTTTTAAATCCTTTTAAAAAACTTGTAAAGCATTTTAAAATTTTAAAAAGTGTATCCAAATATGCTCTCGATTTCAAACCAAGTTCGAATTCCGATATCTCTGTGTTCATTCATTTTTCAAATCGAACAAATGAACTCGAAATCATGAGTCACTTTCAGGCATCCGGCCACTTGCATCTCCAAAATGGGTATCCAAATATGCTCTCGGATTTCAAAACCAAAAAGTTCAACCCCTGATATCCGCATCCGTTTGTTTTTCACGGATCGTCTGAAATCAGTCCCGAAATAAATTTGTCACTTTGTGCATGCGGGGCCACGCTTTCATCTCCAAAATGGGTATCCAGATATGCTCTCGAATTTAAAAACCGAAAATTTCAACCCGCAATATCCGCATTTGTTCATTTTTCAAGGATCATCCAAAATGAATCCCGAAATCAATTCGTCGTTTTGTTCCTGCGGGGGCACACTTGCAACTCCAAAATGGGTATCCAAATATACTCTCAGATTTCAAAAACGAAAAGTTTAGCCCCCGACATCCGCGTCCGTTCGTTTTTTACGGATCATCCAAAATGAGTCCCTAAATCAATTCGTCACTTGGTGCATGTGAGGCCACGCTTGCATCTCCAAAATGGTTATCCAAATATGCTCTCGGATTTCAAAACTGAAAAGTTTAGCCCCCGATATCCACGTATGTTCGTTTTTCACGGATCATCCGAAATGAGTCCTGAAATCAATTTTTCACTTTGTGCATGTGGGGAAACGCTTGCATCTCAAAAATGTGTATCCAAATATGCTCTGAGATTTCAAAACCGAAAAGTTCTGCCCCCGATATCCACGTCCGTTCATTTTTCACGGATAGTCCGAAATCAGTCCCGAAATAAATTCATCACTTTGTGCATGCGGGGCCACGCTTGCATCTCCAAAATGGGTATCCAAATATGCTCTCAAATTTCAAAACTGAAAATTTCAACCCCCAATATCCGCTTTCGTTCAGTTTTCAAAGATTGTCCGAAATGAGTCCCAAAATCAATTCGTCACTTTGTTCATGCGGGGACACACATGCATCTCCAAAATGGGTATCCAAATATGCTCTCGAATTTCAAAAATGAAAATTTCAACCCCGATATCTGCGTCTGTTCGTTTTTTTATGGGCCGTTCGAAATGAGTCCCTAAATCAATTCATTAGTTTGTGCATGTGGGGCCACGCTTGCATCTCCAAAATGGGTATCCAAATATTGTCTCGAATTTTTAAACCGAAAAGTTTAGCCCTCGATATTCGCATCCGTTCGTTTTTAACGGATCATCCGAAATGAGGTCCGATCTCAATTCGTCACTTTGTGCATCTGGGGCCACGCTTACATCTCCAAAATGGGTATCCAAATATGCTCTCGGATATCAAAACCGAAAAGTTTAGCCTACGTCTATTCATTTTTAACGAACTATCTACGTTTAAAATGTTTTTCAGATATTATAAAGCTCTTTTAAAATATTTTCAGAACTTTGTAAAATATTTTAAATGATTTTTATAGCATTTCAAAATATTTTAAAATATTTCAAAATATTGTAAAATGCTTATCAAGTTAAGCTTATAAATATGACATTCAATAATTTTTATAAATGGTTTAAAGCTTTTATAAAATATTCTAAATTTTTATTAATATGTTTAAATCAAATATTTAAAGCGTTTAATCATTTTTAGTAAATGTTTTTAATGAAACCGTAAAAAAAATTGTTTTAAAAACATTATAATTTTTTTTTAAAAATGTTATAGCGTGCTTTTAAACACATTTAAATGTATTTAAGACATTATAAAACTCGTTTAAAATATTTTAAAAAATTTGTAAAATGTTTTAAAGGATTTTTATAACATTTCAAAATATTGTAAAACACTTCGAAGATATTTTAAAACACTTTTAAAATATTTTGAAACGCTTCTAAAATATTTTGAAATGATTTTAAAATTTATTTTAAAATGTTTCAAAACACTTCTAAAATGTTTTAAATTTATTTTAAAATGTTTCAAAACACTTTTAAAATGTTTTAAAACTTTTTCAGAACCTCTTGAAGAACTTGTAAAGCATTTTAAAATGTTTTTAAAGTGTTTTAAAATGGTTTAAAAATGTTTTTAGAAACCTTTTACAATGTTTTAAAAACATTTAAAAACACTTTTAAAATTCTTTTAAAATATTTAAAAGCATTTATTTCATTTTTAAAAATGTTTATAAATAACATTTAATAAAAGTTAAACTAATAAAGTTGACATTATAAACATTTAGTAGCTTTTATCAACGTTTTATAAATGGTTTAAAGCTTTTATAAAATATTCTAAATTATTATTAGTATGCTTAAATCAAATATTTAAAGCGTTTAATCATTTTTAATAAAATCGCAAAAAAAACGTTTCTAAAAACATTATAAAACACTTTTTAAAATGTTATAACGTGCTTTTAAACACATTTTAAATTTATTTTTAAATGTTTCAAAACACTTCTAAAATATTTTAAATTTATATTAAAAGTTTTTTAAAATAAACACATTTAATAAAATCGCAAAAAAAACGTTTTTAGAAACATTATAAAACACTTTTTAAAATGTTATAATGTGCTTTTAAAATGTTTTGAAGACATCATAAAACTCTTTTAAAATATTTTTAAAAATTTGTAAAATGTTTTAAAAGATTTTTATAAATTTTAAAATATTTCAAAATATTGTCAAACACTTAGGATATTTTTGAACACTTTTAAATATTTTGAAATGCTTTTAAAATGTTTTAAATTTATTCTAAAATGTTTCAAAACACTTTTAAAATGCTTCAAAACGCTTTTAAAATGTTTTAAATTTATTTTAAAATGTTTCAAAACACTTTTAAAATGTTTTAAAACATATTTAAATCCTTTCTAAAAACTTGTAAAACATTTTAAAACGTTTTAAAAGTGTTTTAAAATGGTTTTTAAATGTTTTCAGAATGCTTTTACAATGTTAGAAAAACATTTCAAAACACATTTAAAATATTTGAAAGCATTTATTTAGGTTTTAAAAACGTTTTTAAATAAAATTTATTAAAAGTTAAGCTTATAAAGCTAACATTATAAACATGCAATAATTTTTATAAATGTTTCATAAATGGTTTAAATCTCTTATAAAGTATTCTAAATTCTTATTAATATGTTTTAAAAAAACATTTAAAGCGTTTAATATTTTTATTAAATGTGCTTTTAAACACATTTAAAATGTTTTTAACACATCATAAAACTCTTTTAAAATATTTTAAAAAAATTTGTAAAATATTTTAGAGGATTTTTATAACATTTCAAAATATTTCATAAAGTTAAGCTTATAAAGCTGACATTCTATAATTTCTATGAATCTTTTAAAAATGGTTTAAACCTTTTATAAAACATTCCAAATTCTTATTAATATGTTTAAATCAAATATTTAAAGCGTTTAATCATTTTTAGTAAATATTTTTAATAAAATCGTAAAAAATAATATTTTTAAAAGCATTATAAAACACTTTTTAAAATGCTATAACATGATTTTAAACACGTTAAAAATGTTTTTAAGACATTATGAAACTCTTTTAAAATATTTTTAAAAAGTTGTAAAATGTTTTAAAGGATTTTTATAACATTTCAAAATATTGTAAAACACTTTCAAGATATTTCAAAACACTTTTAAGTTATTCTAAAACGCTTTTAAAATATTTTGAAATGCTTTTAAGATTTATTTTAAAAAGTTTCAAAACACTTCTAAAATGTTTTAAATTTATTTTAAAATGTTTCAAAACACTTTTAAAATGTTTTAAAATGTTTTTAAATCCTTTTAAAAAACTTGTAAAGCATTTTAAAAGTTTTAAAGTGTTTTAAAATGGTTTAAAAATGTTTTTAGAAAGTTTTTACAATATTTTAAAAAAGGTTTAAAATGTTTTAAAACGTTTTTAAATCCTTTTCAAAAACTTGTAAAGCATTTTAAAACATTTTAAAAGTGTATCCAAAAATGCTCTCAGATTTCAAAACTGAAAAGTTTAGCCCCCGAAATCTGTGTTCATTCATTTTTCACAAATCGTCTGAAATGAATCCCGAAATCAATTCGTCACTTTGTGCATCCGGGGCCACGCTTGCATCTCCAAAATGGTTATCCAAATATGCTCTCGGATTTCAAAACTGAAAAGTTTAGCCCCCGATATCCACGTATGTTCATTTTTCACGGATCATCCGAAATGAGTCCTGAAATCAATTTGTCACTTTGTGCATGTCGGGAAACGCTTGCATCTCCAAAATGGGTATCCAAATATGCTCTCGGATATCAAAACCGAAAAATTTAGCCCCATCTTCCACGTCTGTTCTTTTTTCACGAACCATCCGTAATGAGTCCCGAAATCAATTTGTCACTTTGTGCATGCGGGGCCACGCTTGCATCTCCAAAATGGGTATCCAAATATGCTCTCAGATTTCACAACCAAAAAGTTCAGCCCCCGATATCCACATCTTCTCATCTTTCACGGATCGTCTGAATTGAGTCCCGAAGTCAATTTGTCACTTCGCTCATCTGGGGCCACGCTTGCATCTCCAAAATGGGTATCCAAATAGGCTCTCAGATTTCAAAACCGAAAAGTTTAGTCCCCGATATTTGCGTCCGTTCGTTTTTCACGGATTGTCCAAAATGAGGCCCAAACTCAATTTTTCACTTTGTGCATCCGAGGCCACGCTTTCATCTCCAAAATGGGTATCCAAATATGCTCTCATATTTCAAAATCGAAAATTCCAGCCCCGTTATCTGCGTCTATTCGTTTTTCACGGATCATTTGAAATGAGTCGCGAAATCGATTTGTCACTTTGTGCATGCGGGGCCACACTTGCATCTCCAAAATGGGTATCCAAATATGCTCTTTGATTTCAAAACCAAAAAGTTCAACTCCTGATATCCGCATCTGTTCATTTTTCACAAATCGTCTGAAATCAGTCCAGAAATAAATTTGTCACTTTGTGCATGCGGGGCCACGCTTTCATCTCCAAAATCGGTATCTAGATATTCTCTCGAATTTAAAAACCAAAAATTTCAACCCCCAATATCCGCATTTGTTCATTTTTCAAGGATCATCCAAAATGAATCCCGAAATCAACTCATCATTTTGTTCCTGCGGGGGCACACTTGCATCTCCAAAATGGGTATCCAAATATACTCTCAGATTTCAAAAATGAAAATTTTAGCCCTCGAAATCCGCGTCCGTTCGTTTTTTACGGATCATCCAAAATGAGTCCCTAAATCAATTCGTCACTTTGTGCATGTGAGGCCACACTTGCATCTCCAAAATGGTTATCCAAATATGCTCTCGGATTTCAAAATTGAAAAGTTTAGCCCCCGATATCCACGTATGTTCGTTTCTCACGGATCATCCGAAATGAGTCCCGAAATAAAGTCATCACTTTGTGCATGTGGGGAAACGCTTGCATCTCCAAAATGTGTATCCAAATATGCTCTTGGATTTCAAAACCGAAAAGTTATGCCCCCGATATCCACGTCTGTTCATTTTTCACGGATAGTCTGAAATCAATCCCGAAATAAATTCATCACTTTGTGCATGCGGGGCCACGCTTGCATCTCCAAATGGGTATCCAAATATGCTCTCGAATTTCAAAACTGAAAAGTTCAACCCCCAATATCCGCTTTCGTTTAGTTTTCAAAGATCGTCCGAAATGAGTCCCAAAATCAATTCGTCACTTTCTTCATGCGGGGGCACACTTGCATCTCCAAAATGGGTATCCAAATATGCTCTCAAATTTCAAAAATGAAAATTTCAACCCCGATATCTGCGTCTGTTCGTTTTTTTATGGATCGTTCGAAATGAGTCCCTAAATCAATTCATCACTTTGTGCATGTGGGGCCACGCTTGCATCTCTAAAATGGGTATCCAAATATTGTCTCGAATTTTTAAACCTAAAAGTTTAGCCCTTGATATTCGCATCCGTTCGTTTTTCACGGATCATCCGAAATGAGGTCCAAACTCAATACGTCACTTTGTGCATCTGGGGCCACGCTTGCATCTCCAAAATGGGTATCCAAATATGCTCTCGGATATCAAAACCGAAAATTTTAGCCTGCGTCTATTCCTTTTTAACGAAATATCTACGTTTAAAATGTTTTTCAAACATTATAAAGCTCTTTTAAAATATTTTAGAAACTTTGTAAAATATTTTGAAGGATTTTTGTAACATTTCAAAATATTTTAAAATATTTCAAAATATTGTAAAATGCTTACCAAGTTAAGCTTATAAATCTGACATTCTATAATTTTTATAAATGGTTTAAAACTTTTATAAAATATTCTAAATTTTTATTAATATGTTTAAATCAAATATTTAAAGCGTTTAATCAATTTTAGTAAATGTTTTTAATTAAATCATAAATTTTTTTTTTTTATAAACATTATAAAAAACTTTTTAAAATGTTATAGCGTGCTTTTAAACACATTTAAATGTTTGAAATATTATAACATTCGTTTAAAATATTTTAAAAAATTTGTAAAATGTTTTAAAGGATTTTTATAACATTTCAAAATATTGTAATACACTTCCGAGATATTTTAAAACACTTTTAAAATATTTTGAAACACTTCTAAAATATTTTGAAACACTTCTAAAATATTTTGAAACGCTTTTAAAATTTATTTTAAAATGTTTCAAAACACTTCTAAAATGTTTTAAATTTATTTTAAAATGTTTCAAAACGCTTTTAAAATGTTTTAAATTTATTTTAAAATGTTTCAAAACGCTTTTAAAATGTTTTAAAACATTTTCAGAACCTCTTTTAGAACTTGTAAAGCATTTTAAAATGTTTTAAAAGTGTTTTAAAATGGTTTAAAAATGTTTTTAGAAAGATTTTACATTGTTTTAAAAACATTTCAAAACACTTTTAAAATTCTTTTAAAATATTTAAAAGCATTTATTTCATTTTTAAAAATGTTTATAAATAACATTTAATAAAAGTTAAACTAATAAAGTTGACATTATAAACATTTAATAGTTTTTATAAAGGTTTTATAAATGGTTTAAAGCTTTTATAAAATATTCTAAATTCTTATTAATATGCTTAAATCAAATATTTAAAGCGTTTAATCATTTTTAATAAAATCGCAAAAAAACGTTTTTAAAAACATTATAAAACACTTTTTAAAATGTTATAACGTGCTTTTAAACACATTTAAAATGTTTTTAAGACATTATAAAACTCATTTAAAATATTTTTATAAATTTGTAAAATGTTTTAAATGATTTTTATAACATTTCAAAATATTTCAAAATCATTCAAAAAATTTCAAAATATTGTAAAACACGCTTTCAAGATATTTTAAAACACTTATAAAATATTTTGAAACGCTTTTAAAATGTTTTAAATTTATTTTTAAATGTTTCAAAACACTTCTAAAATATTTTAAATTTATATTAAAAGTGTTTTAAAATAAACACATTTAATAAAATCTTTAAAAATAAGTTTTTAGAAACATTATAAGACACTTTTTAAAATGTTATAATGTGCTTTTAAAATTTTTTGAAGACATCATAAAACTCTTTTAAAATATTTTTAAAAATTTGTAAAATTTTTTAAAAGATTTTTATAAATTTCAAAATATTTCAAAATATTGTCAAACGCTTAAGATATTTTTGAACACTTTTAAATATTTTGAAACACTTTTAAAATGTTTTAAATTTATTTTAAAATGTTTCAAAACACTTTTAAAATGCTTCAAAACACTTTTAAAATGTTTTAAATTTATTTTAAAATGTTTCAAAACACTTTTAAAATGTTTTAAAACATATTTAAATCCTTTTTAAAAACTTGTAAAAAATTTTAAAACGTTTTAAAAGTGTTTTAAAATGGTTTTTAAATGTTTTCAGAATGCTTTTACAATGTTAGAAAAACATTTCAAAACACATTTAAAATATTTGAAAGCATTTATTTAGGTTTTAAAAACATTTTTAAATAAAATTTAATAAAAGTTAAGCTTATAAAGCTAACATTTTTTTTCTTCTGAATACGCTTAATCTATTAATATACAAAAAAGTTACAGTTACATGGAGGCCAAAGCCTCATAGTTTCTGGCTCGCAAGATGAGCATTCGGGTGCACCCAATTCTGAAGTTCAAAATATCAGCATACAATGCCAAGAGGCAGTGACAACAATGGTGCATGGGCTGATATCTAAACACAAAAACACCGTTCACACAACATATCAAACCCCCACAGTAAGCTACAGACCTGTAGACATGAACGGACTTATACATGACATACTGCCGCCCGTTTGGGGGAAACCGGCTCTAAAAAAAACAGTGGAGATAGAACTAGATGAACCGAAACAACATATAATTTCCAGTACTGAACCTGGCACCGCAAAAAACCAAAAAAAAACCAGCGAGATGAGAGACCATTAATCACCTTGAGTGGAAGGAGGAGACTCCACCACGCGGCAAGCATAAGTATCTGGAGCATCCTCGTCCTGCACAGCAACAATAGCTTTCGAATTCTCCTGAATGAGAGTGTTCTCCTGCTTCTTGTCAGACAGGGTCAGAGTATCACCATTCTTGAAGCCATCCTCCATAGAATTCGAATTGGGAACCAGCGAGGAGCAGCCCTCATCCAGCTTCCGCTTTTGGCCAGCAGATGATGGAGAAAAGGGCCTGTCAGTGGCTAAATGCTCTGGAGGAGTGTCGAGAAGCTCAACATTCACATCTGGAGGTGCTTCTTTGAAATCAATCGTGAGTGTGGCGATAATTGTTGGCATGTTGAGCAGAAAGGGGAAGCGGAATTGCGTCCTGTGCTGCTGACTCGGGATGAGATTGGAAAGTCTATGAGTGGGCAGAGCAGTCCAACGGCCAGCCGAAGCGCCCCTACCATTGCGGGTCTCAGGATACTGCTCTCTCATAGTATTAGACTGCGGAGAAGAGGAACTGAGCGAAGAGGGAGGGGGGTGTCGAGAGAGGCCACCACGGCTCAAGCCACGCCTGCTCCTCATTCTATGGCGCAAATGAGGCATGATAGACAGGTGCTGAGAGTTGAACTCGAAGGTACTGGGAGTAGCAGAGTGAATCAGGTTAGGCGTGCCCAAACTGAAGACCCAGTGCGGATGGGAATGAATTTCTACAGCGCTGAAGCCCAAACTCTGAGAGCAGAATGAGGTTTGTGAAATATGCAGCCCAGGAGTGCTATTGATACAGCAGGAGATTGAGCACCTCCGACCAGTGATAGTCTGAGTGCTAGTCTCAGAATTCGCCAAGGAGCAGCAGGAGCGAAAGGGCAAAGGAGCCGAAGTGAAGCATTCCGAAGAAGCCATAGCGTAGTTAACCGAGCTGGTGTATGGGCAATTGTGCAGTGTAAATGTCCAGGACAGAGGATTGTTAATGCAATTTATTGCGTACAGGATGCAAAGGAGGGTGAAGATGGTAGAACCCCACGCGCCAACCCCACGCCGATGCCACCTATTCAGCGTTTAATCTTTTTATTAAATGTTTTTAATAAAATTGTAAAAAAAGAAACGTTTTTAAAGATATTATAAAACCCTTTTTAAAATGTGATAATGTGCATTTAAACACGTTTAAAATGTTTTTAACACATCATAAAACTCTTTTAAAATATTTTTTAAATTTTTTTAAAATATTTTAGAGGATTTTTATAACATTTCAAAATATTTCAAAATATTTCATAAAGTTAAGCTTATAAAGCTGACATTCAATAATTTTTATAAATGTTTTAAAAATGGTTTAAACCTTTTATAAAATATTCCAAATTCTTATTAATATGTTTAAATCAAATATTTAAAGCGTTTAATGATTTTTAGTAAATCTTTTTAATAAAATCATAAAAAATAATATTTCTAAAAACATTATAAAACACTTTTTAAAATGCTATAACATGATTTTAAACACGTTAAAAATGTTTTTAAGACATTATAAAACTCTTTTAAAATATTTTTAAAAAGTTATAAAATGTTTTAAAGGATTTTTATAACATTTCAAAATATTGTAAAACACTTTCAAGATATTTGAAAACACTTTTAAGATATTCTGAAACGCTTTTAAAATATTTTGAAATGCTTTTAAGATTTATTTTAAAACGTTTCAAAACACTTCTAAAATGTTTTAAAAAGTTTTTAAATCCTTTCAACAAACTTGTAAAGCATTTTAAAAAGTTTTAAAAGTGTTTTAAAATGCTTTTAAAATGTTTTTAGAAAGCTTTTACAATATTTTAAAAAAGGTTTAAAATGTTTTAAAACATTTTTAAATCCTTTTCAAAAACTTGTAAAGCATTTTAAAAAGTTTTAAAAGTGTATCCAAATATGCTCTCAGATTTTAAAACCGAAAAGTTCAGCCCTCGATATCTGTGTCCATTCATTTTTCACAAATCGTCTGAAATGAATCCCAAAATCAATTCGTCACTTTGTGCATCCGGGGCCACACTTGCATCTCAAAAATAGGTATCCAAATATGCTCTCAGATTTTAAAACCGAAAAGTTTAACCCTCGATATTCGCGTCCGTTTGTTTTTCACGGATCATCCGAAATGAGGTCCGAACTCAATTCGTCACTTTGTGCATCTGGGGCCACACTTGCATCTCCAAAATGGGTATCCAAATATTCTCTCGGATATCAAAACCAAAAAGTCTAGCCCCATCTTCCACGTCTGTTCTTTTTTCACGAACCATTTGAAATGAGTCCCAAAATCAATTTGTCACTTTGTGCATGCGGGGCCACGCTTGCATCTCCAAAATGGGTATCCAAATATGCTCTCATATTTCACAACCGAAAGGTTCAGCCCCCGATATCCACGTCTTTTCATTTTTCACGGATCGTCTGAATTGGGTCCCGAAGTCAATTCGTCACTTTGTTCATCTGGGGCCATGCTTGCATCTCCAAAATGGGTATCTAAATATGCTCTCAGATTTCAAAACCGAAAAGTTTAGACCCCGATATTCGCATCCGTTAGTTTTTCACGGATCGTCCAAAATGAGGCCCAAACTCAATTTGTCACTTTGTGCATCCGAGGCCACGCTTTCATCTCCAAAATGGGTATCCAAATATGCTCTCATTTTTCAAAATCGAAAATTTCAGCCTCCGTTATCTGCGTCTATTCGTTTTTCACGGATCATCTGAAATGAGTCGCGAAATCGATTTGTCACTTTGTGCATGCGGGGCCACACTTGCATCTCCAAATGGGTATCCAAATATGCTCTTGGATTTCAAAACCAAAAATTTCAACCACTGATATCCACGTCTGTTCGTTTTTCACGGATCGTCTGAAATCAGTCCCGAAACAAATTTGTCACTTTGTGCATTCGGGGCCACGCTTTCATCTCCAAAATGGGTATCCAGATATGCTCTCGAATTTAAAAACTGAAAATTTCAACCCCCAATATCCGCATATGTTCATTTTTCAAGGATCATCCAAAATGAATCCCGAAATCAATTGCCATTTTGTCTCGTAAAGTACACTTGCATCTCCAAAATGGGTATCCAAATATACTCTCAGATTTCAAAAACGAAAACTTTAGCCCCCCGACATCCGCGTCCGTTCGTTTTTTACGGATCATCCAAAATGAGTCCCTAAATCAATTCGTCACTTTGTGCATGTGAGGCCACGCTTGCATCTCCAAAATGGTTATCCAAATATGCTCTCGGATTTCAAAACTCAAAATTTTAGCCCCCGATATCCACGTATGTTCGTTTTTCACGGATCATCCGAAATGAGTCCTGAAATCAATTTGTCACTTTGTGCATGTGGGGAAACACTTGCATCTCCAAAATGTGTATCCAAATATGCTCTCGGATTTCAAAACAGAAAAGTTCTGCCCCCGATATCCACTTCTGTTCATTTTTCACGGATAGTCTGAAATCAGTCTGAAACATTTCAAAATATTGTAATACACTTCCAAGATATTTTAAAACACTTTTAAAATATTTTGAAACACTTCTAAAATATTTTGAAACGCTTCTAAAATATTTTGAAACGCTTTTAAAATTTATTTTAAAATGTTTCAAAACACTTCTAAAATGTTTTAAATTTATTTTAAAATGTTTCAAAATGCTTTTAAAATGTTTTAAAACGTTTTCAGAACCTCTTGAAGAACTTGTAAAGCATTTTAAAATGTTTTAAAAGTGTTTTAAAATGGTTTAAAAATTTTCTTAGAAAGCTTTTACAAGGTTTTAAAAACATTTCAAAACACTTTTAAAATTCTTTTAAAATATTTAAAAGCATTTATTTCATTTTTAAAAATGTTTATAAATAACATTTAATAAAATTTAAACTAATAAAGTTGACATTATAAACATTTAATAATTTTTATAAAGGTTTTATAAATGGTTTAAAGCTTTTATAAAATATTCTAAATTCTTTTTTTTTTGTTAAATTCGGTGTGACCTTGCCATTTCTATTTATATTTTAAGACGGGTTACAAAAAATATAAAGTCATTCTTGGCCTCAACCTGCCCAAGAGGGAAACCAGGTTTATTGGCCTTCTAAAAACATGATTTGCATCCCAAAATTGAAATTGTCTCTTGCGTCTATGACTTGCTTGCACTACCTGATTCTCTACTTTAATATATACAAACATAATAGGATTTAAAAGTTCAAAATTAACAAAAAAACCATCAAATCAGACATCTTCTAACCCTCAGATGAGGAGACTGGGGCAGGGTCTTTGACATTAGACCCTGGCATTTCTGCTTGGTTAAGTTGCTGAAGAATCTTCTGAAGGATTTTCTCCATGCATCCCACTTTTTCATCTAATCTGCTAACCCTGTCTGTAGTCTGGTATTGAGTGATCTTTAGATGCTGCTGATTGTCCTGAATCTCCAAGAGTTGAGCCTGGGTACGTAGGTCTGGTTGCATTGCTTCCGTCTTTACTTGAACTGGGTGATTACTCTGGATTGCTTTTGCTAGCAGACATTTTACAATCCAATATGTATGGACTGCCTGATTAAACAATGTAAGCCTGCCCCTTGTATGACCTGGATCAGTAATAAAATCCAGGATCTCTGCCTCTGTCTCATTATCCTCAGGTTCCTGGTGAATTTCTTGTTCCCAACCACGGATATCATTTCTGGCTGCCGAATTCTTATCAATATGCTTAAATCAAATATTTAAAGCATTTAATCATTTTTAATAAAATCGCAAAAAAAAACGTTTTTAAAAACATTATAAAACACTTTTTAAAATGTTATAACGTGCTTTTAAACACATTTAAAATGTTTTTAAGACATTATAAAACTCGTTTAAAATATTTTTATAAATTTGTAAAATGTTTTAAATGATTTTGATAACATTTCAAAATCATTCAAAAAATTTCAAAATGTTGTAAAAAACGCTTCCAAGATATTTTAAAACACTTGTAAAATATTTTGAAATGCTTTTAAAATGTTTTAAATTTATTTTTAAATGTTTCAAAACACTTCTAGAATATTTTAAATTTATAGTAAAGGTTTTTTAAAATAAACACATTTAATAAAATCGTAAAGAAAACGTTTTTAGAAACATTATAAAACACTTTTAAAATGTTATAATGTGCTTTTAAAATGTTTTGAAGGCATCATAAAACTCTTTTAAAATATTTTTAAAAATTTGTAAAATGTTTTAAAAGATTTTTATAAATTTCAAAATATTTCAAAATATTGTCAAACGCTTAAGATATTTTTGAACACTTTTAAATATTTTGAAACGCTTTTAAAATGTTTTAAATTTATTTTAAAATTTTTCAAAACACTTTTAAAATTCTTCAAAACACTTTTAAAATGTTTTAAATTTATTTTAAAATGTTTCAAAACACTTTTAAAATGTTTTAAAACATATTTAAATCCTTTTTAAAACCTTGTAAAACATTTTAAAACGTTTTAAAAGTGTTTTAAAATGGTTTTTAAATGTTTTCAGAATGTTTTTACAATGTTAGAAAAACATTTCAAAACACATTTAAAATATTTGAAAGCATTTATTTAGGTTTTAAAAACATTTTTAAATAAAATTTAATAAAAGTTAAGCTTATAAAGCTAACATTTTTTTTTTTCTGAATACGCTTAATCTATTAATATACAAAAAAGTTACAGTTACATGGAGGCCAAAGCCTCATAGTTTCTGGCTCGCAAGATGAGCATTCGGGTGCACCCAATTTTGAAGTTCAAAATATCAGCATACAATGCCAAGAGGCAGTGACAACAATGGTGCATGGGCTGATATCTAAACACAAAAACACCGTTCACACAACATATCAAACCCCCACAGTAAGCTACAGACCTGTAGACATGAACGGACTTATACATGACATACTGCCGCCCGTTTGGGGGAAACCGGCTCTAAAAAAAACAGTGGAGATAGAACTAGATGAACCGAAACAACATATAATTGCCAGTACTGAACCTGGCACCGCAAAAAACCAAAAAAAAACCAGCGAGATGAGAGACCATTAATCACCTTGAATGGAAGGAGGAGACTCCACCACGCGGCAAGCATAAGTATCTGGAGCATCCTCGTCCTGCACAGCAGCAATAGCTTCCGAATTCTCCTGAATGAGAGTGTTCTCCCTCGCTTCTTGTCGACAGGTCGTAGTATCACTATCTTCTTGAAGCCATCCTCCATAGAATTCGAATTGGGAACTGGGCCGCCGATGCGCCCATCCAGCCTTCGCTTTGGCCGCCAGATGATGGAGAAAAGGGCTCCGTCGATACAAATTCCCTTCCGGAGGAGGTCGAGTCAACATTCACATCTGGAGGTGCTTCTTTGAAATCAATCGTGAGTGTGGCGATAATTGTTGGCATGTTGAGCAGACAGGGGAAGCGGAATTGCGCCCTGTGCTGCTGACTCGGGATGAGATTGGAAAGTCTATGAGTGGGCAGAGCAGTCCAACGGCCAGCCGAAGCGCCCCTACCATTGCAGGTCTCAGGATACTGCCCTCTCATAGTATTAGACTGCGGAGAAGAGGAACTGAGCGAAGAGGGAGGGGGGTGTCGAGAGAGGCCACCACGGCTCAAGCCACGCCTGCTCTTCATTCTATGGCGCAAATGAGGCATGATAGACAGGTGCTGAGAGTTGAACTCGAAGGTACTGGGAGTAGCAGAGTGAATCAGGTTAGGCGTGCCTAAACTGAAGACCCAGTGCGGATGGGAATGAATTTCTACAGCGCTGAAGCCCAAAATCTGAGAGCAGAATGAGGTTTGTGAAATATGCAGCCCAGGAGTGCTATTGATACAGCAGGAGATTGAGCACCTCCGACCAGTGATAGTCTGAGTGCTAGTCTCAGAATTCGCCAAGGAGCAGCAGGAGCGAAAGGGCAAAGGAGCCGAAGTGAAGCATTCCGGAGAAGCCATAGCGTAGTTAACCGAGCTGGTGTATGGGCAATTGTGCAGTGTAAATGTCCAGGACAAAGGATTGTTAATGAAATTTATTGCGTACAGGAGGCAAAGGAGGGTGAAGATGGTAGAACCCCACGCGCCAACCCCACGCCGATGCCACCTATTTAGCGTTTAATCTTTTTATTAAATGTTTTTAATAAAATTGTAAAAAAAGAAACGTTTTTAAAAATATTATAAAACCCTTTTAAAATGTGATAATGTGCTTTTAAACACATTTAAAATGTTTTTAACACATCATAAAACTCTTTTAAAATATTTTTAAAAAATTTCTAAAATATTTTAGAGGATTTTTATAACATTTCAAAATATTTCAAAATATTTCATAAAGTTAAGCTTATAAAGCTGACATTCAATAATTTTTATAAATGTTTTAAAAATGGTTTAAACCTTTCATAAAATATTCCAAATTCTTATTAATATGTTTAAATCAAATATTTAAAGCGTTTAATGATTTTTAGTAAATCTTTTTAATAAAATCGTAAAAAATAATATTTTTAAAAACACTATAAAACACTTTTTAAAATGCTATAACATGATTTTAAACACGTTAAAAATGTTTTTAAGACATTATAAAACTCTTTTAAAATATTTTTAAAAAGTTGTAAAATGTTTTAAAGGATTTTTATAACATTTCAAAATATTGTAAAACACTTTCAAGATATTTCAAAACACTTTTAAGATATTCTGAAATGCTTTTAAAATATTTTGAAATGCTTTTAAGATTTATTTTAAAATGTTTCAAAACACTTCTAAAATGTTTTAAAACTTTTTTAAATCCTTTCAAAAAACTTGTAAAGCATTTTAAAACGTTTTAAAAGTGTTTTAAAATGCTTTAAAAATGTTTTTAGAAAGCTTTTACAATATTTTAAAAAAGGTTTAAAATGTTTTAAAACGCTTTTAAATCCTTTTCAAAAACTTGTAAAGCATTTTAAAACGTTTTAAAAGTGTATCCAAATATTCTCTAAGATTTCAAAACCGAAAAGTTCAGCCCCCGATATCTGTGTTCATTCATTTTTCACAAATCATCTGAAATGAATCCCAAAATCAATTTGTCACTTTGTGCATCCGAGGCCACACTTGCATCTCCAAAATAGGTATCCAAATATGCTCTCAGATTTTAAAACCAAAAAGTTTAGCCCTCGATATTCGCGTCCATTTGTTTTTCACGGATCATCCGAAATGAGGTCCGAACTCAATTCGTCACTTTGTCCATCTGGGGCCACACTTGCATCTCCAAAATGGGTATCCAAATATGCTCTCGGATATCAAAACCAAAAATTTTAGCCCCATCTTCCACGTCTGTTCTTTTTTCACGAACCATCCGAAATGAGTCCCAAAATTAATTTGTTACTTTGTGCATGCGGGGCCACGCTTGCATCTCCAAAATGGGTATCCAAATATGCTCTCAGATTTCACAACCGAAAAGTTCAGCCTCCGATATCCACATCTTTTCATTTTTCACGGATCATCTGAATTGAGTCCCGAAGTCAATTCGTCACTTTGTTCATCTGGGGCCACGCCTGCATCTCCAAAATGGGTATCCAAATATGCTCTCAGATTTCAAAACCGAAAATTTTAGCCCTCGATATTCACGTCCGTTAGTTTTTCACGGATCGTCAAAAATGAGGCCCAAACTCAATTTTTCACTTTGTGCATCCGAGGCCACGCTTTCATCTCCAAAATGGGTATCCAAATATGCTCTCATATTTCAAAATCCAAAATTTCAGCCCCCGTTATCTGCATCTATTCGTTTTTCACGGATCATCCGAAATGAGTCGCGAAATCGATTTGTCACTTTGTGCATGCGGGGCCACACTTGCATCTTCAAAATGGGTATCCAAATATGCTCTAGGATTTCAAAACCAAAAAGTTCAACCCCTGATATCCGCATCCGTTCGTTTTTCACGGATCGTCTGAAATCAGTCCCGAAATAAATTTGTCACTTTGTGCATGCAGGGCCACGCTTTCATCTCCAAAATGGGTATCCAGATATGCTCTCGAATTTAAAAACCGAAAATTTCAACCTCCAATATCCGCATTTGTTTATTTTTCAAGGATCATCCAAAATGAATCCCGAAATCAATTCGTCATTTTGTTCCTGCGGGGGCACACTTGCACATCCAAAATGGGTATCCAAATATACTCTCAGATTTCAAAAACGAAAATTTTAGTCCCCGACATCCGCGTCCGTTCGTTTTTTACGGATCATCCAAAATGAGTCCCTAAATCAATTCGTCACTTTGTGCATGTGAGGCCACGCTTGCATCTCCAAAATGGCTATCCAAATATGCTCTCGGATTTCAAAACTGAAAAGTTTAGCCCCCGATATCCACGTATGTTCGTTTTTCATGGATCATCCGAAATGAGTCCTGAAATCAATTTGTCACTTTGTGCATGTGGGGAAACGCTTGCATCTCCAAAATGTGTATCCAAATATGCTCTCGGATTTCAAAACAGAAAAGTTCTGCCCCCGATATCCACTTCTGTTCATTTTTCACAGATAGTCCGAAATCAGTCCGAAACATTTCAAAATATTGTAATACACTTCCAAGATATTTTAAAACACTTTTAAAATATTTTGAAACACTTATAAAATATTTTGAAACGCTTCTAAAATATTTTGAAACGCTTTTAAAATTTATTTTAAAATGTTTCAAAACACTTCTAAAATGTTTTAAATTTATTTTAAAATGTTTCAAAACGCTTTTAAAATGTTTTAAAACGTTTTCAGAACCTCTTGAAGAACTTGTAAAGCATTTTAAAATGTTTTAAAAGTGTTATAAAATGGTTTTAAAATGTTCTTAGAAAGCTTTTACAATGTTTTAAAAACATTTCAAAACACTTTTAAAATTCTTTTAAAATATTTAAAAGCATTTATTTCATTTTTAAAAATGTTTATAAATAACATTTAATAAAAGTTAAACTAATAAAGTTGAGATTATAAACATCTAATAATTTTTATAAAGGTTTCATAAATGGTTTAAAGATTTTATAAAATATTCTAAATTCTTATTAATATGCTTAAATCAAATATTTAAAGCATTTAATCATTTTTAATAAAATCGCAAAAAAAACGTTTTTAAAAACATTGTAAAACACCATTTAAAATGTTGTAACGTGCTTTTCAAAACATTTAAAATGTTTTTAAGACATTATAAAACTCGTTTAAAATATTTTTACAAATTTGTAAAATGTTTTAAAGGATTTTTATAACATTTCAAAATATTTCAAAATCATTCAAAAAATTTCAAAATATTGTAAAAAACGCTTTCAACATATTTTAAAACACTTGTAAAATATTTTGGAATGCTTTTAAAATGTTTTAAATTTATTTTTAAATGTTTCAAAACACTTCTAGAATATTTTAAATTTATATTAATTTTTTTTTAAAATAAACACATTTAATAAAATCGTAAAAAAAACGTTTTTAGAAACATTATAAAACACTTTTTAAAATGTTATAATGTGATTTTAAAATGTTTTGAAGACATCATAAAACTCTTTTAAAATATTTTTAAAAATTTGTAAAATGTTTTAAAAGATTTTTATAAATTTCAAAATATTGTCAAACGCTTAAGATATTTTTGAACACTTTTGAATATTTTGAAACGCTTTTAAAATGTTTCAAAACACTTTTAAAATGCTTCAAAACACTTTTAAAATGTTTTAAATTTATTTTAAAATGTTTCAAAACACTTTTAAAATGTTTTAAAACATATTTAAATCCTTTTTAAAAACTTGTAAAACATTTTAAAATGTTTTAAAAGTGTTTTAAAATGGTTTTTAAATGTTTTCAGAATGCTTTTACAATGTTAGAAAAACATTTCAAAACACATTTAAAATATTTGAAAGCATTTATTTAGGTTTTAAAAACGTTTTTAAATAAAATTTAATAAAAGTTAAATATCTGCGTTTGTTCGTTTTTCACGGATCGTCTGAAATCAGTCCCGAAATAAATTTTTCACTTTGTGCATGCGGGGCCACGCTTTCATCTCCAAAATGGGTATCCAGATATGCTCTCGAATTTAAAAACCAAAAATTTCAACCCCCAATATCCGCATTTGTTAATTTTTCAAGGATCATACAAAATGAATCCCGAAATCAATTCGTCATTTTTTTTCTTGCGGGGGCACACTTGCATCTCCAAAATGAATCAGAAAATATGGACAAAAACAAAAAATATATTTGGGGCATTCTAATCAATTCAGGCACTTGGATCATCTAAATTGAATCCACCATAATTAATCATTTCATGGCATGTGGACAGCCATCCTCCAAAATAAATCTAAATAATAAGTTTTCAGCACTGAAAGTTTCATTTAAAATCATCACTTTGTGTTGGTTTTCACGGATATTAAAATGATCTTTAAATCAATTTAATAATACTGTGTGAGCCTTACACATCTCAAGAATGAATCATGTCTCAGTTCAAAACAAAGGACCTTTAAATATCTGATAATTCATTTCATGAGACAATTAGAAATTGGTCTAAAGATAATTCATCTTTTTGTGGAAAGCATTTTAATATCTCAGAATATAAATATCACTGATTTCAAACCAGGTCATACAGATAAATAATGCATTCATTTTCTGGATGATGCGAAAATCTATCACAGTAAATTCATCACTTTGTGCACGCGGGGCCATGCTTGCATCTCTAAATGGGTATCCAAATATGCTCTCGAATTTCAAAACTGAAAAGTTCAACCCCCAATATCCGCTTTCGTTTAGTTTTCAAAGATCGTCCGAAATGAGTCCCAAACTCAATTCGTCACTTTCTTCATGCGGGGCACACTTGCATCTCCAAAATGGGTATCCAAATATGCTCTCGAATTTCAAAAATGAAAATATCCCAACCCGAATGTGCTGCGTACGGTAGTTTTTTATGGATCGTCCGAAATGAGTCCCGAAATCAATTTGTCACTTTGTGCATGCGGGGCCATGCTTGCATCTCCAAAATGGGTATCCAAATATGTTCTCAGATTTCAAAACCGAAAAGTTCAGCCCCCGATATCCACGTTTGTTCATTTTTCACGGATAGTCCGAAATCAGTCCCGAAATAAATTCATCACTTTGTGCATGCGGGGCCACGCTTGCATCTCCAAAATGGGTATCCAAATATGCTCTGGAATTTCAAAGCGTAAATTTTGTTTTGCGTCTATTCTTTTTAGCAATATCTACGTTTAAAATGTTTTTCGAACATTATAAAGCTCTTTTAAAATATTTTAAAAACTTTGTAAAATATTTTAAAGGATTTTTGTAACATTTCAAAATATTTTAAAATATTTAAAAATATTGTAAAATGCTTATCGAGTTAAGCTTATAAATCTACATTCTATAAATTTTTATAAATGGTTTAAAAGCTTTTATAAAATATTCTAAATTTTTATTAATATGTTTAAATCAAATATTTAAAGCGTTTAATCATTTTTAGTAATGTTTTTAATGAAATCGTAAAAAAAATTGTTTTAAAAACATTATAAAAAACTTTTTAAAATGTTATAGCGTGCTTTTAAACACATTTAAATGTATTTAAGAGATTATAAAACTCGTTTAAAATATTTTTAAAAAATTGTAAAATGTTTTAAAGGATTTTTATAACATTTCAAAATATTGTAAAACACTTCCAAGATATTTTAAAACACTTTTAAAATATTTTGAAACACTTATAAAATATTTTGAAATGCTTCTAAAATATTTTGAAACGCTTTTAAAATTTATTTTAAAATGTTTCAAAACACTTCTAAAATGTTTTAAATTTATTTTAAAATGTTTCAAAACACTTTTAAAATGTTTTAAAACGTTTTCAGAACCTCTTGAAGAGCTTGTAAAGCATTTTAAAATGTTTTAAAAGTGTTTTAAAATGGTTCTAAAATGTTTTTAGAAAGCTTTTACAATGTTTTAAAAACATTTAAAAACACTTTTAAAATTCTTTTAAAATATTTAAAAGCATTTATTTCATTTTTAAAAATGTTTATAAATAACATTTAATAAAAGTTAAACTAATAAAGTTGACATTATAAACATTTAATAATTTTTATAAAGTTTTTATAAATGGTTTAAAGCTTTTATAAAATATTCTAAATTCTTATTAATATGCTTAAATCAAATATTTAAAGCGTTTAATCATTTTTGATAAAATCGCAAAAAAACGTTTTTAAAAACATTATAAAACACTTTTTAAAATGTTATAACGTACTTTTAAACACATTTAAAAAGTTTTAAGACATTATAAAACTCGTTTAAAATATTTTTATAAATTTGTAAAATGTTTTAAGTGATTTTTATAACATTTCAAAATATTTCAAAATCATTCAAAAAATTTCAAAATGTTGTAAAAAACGCTTCCAAGATATTTTAAAACACTTGTAAAATATTTTGAAAAGCTTTTAAAATGTTTTAAATTTATTTTTAAATGTTTCAAAACACTTCTAAAATATTTTAAATTTATATTAAAAGTGTTTTAAAATAAACACATTTAATAAAATCGTAAAAAAAATTTTTTAGAAACATTATACAACACTTTTTAAAATGTTATAATGTGCTTTTAAAATGTTTTGAAGACATCATAAAACTCTTTTAAAATATTTTTAAAAATTTGTAAAATGTTTTAAAATATTTTTATAAATTTCAAAATATTGTCAAACGCTTAACATATTTTTGAACACTTTTAAATATTTTGAAACCCTTTTAAAATGTTTTAAATTTATTTTAAAATGTTTCAAAACACTTTAAAATGCTTCACAACACTTTTAAAATGTTTTAAATTTATTTTAAAATGTTTCAAAACACTTTTAAAATGTTTTAAAACATATTTAAATCCTTTTTAAAAACTTGTAAAACATTTTAAAAGTGTTTTAAAATGGTTTTTAAATGTTTTCAGAATGCTTTTACAATGTTATAAAAACATTTCAAAACACATTTAAAATATTTGAAAGCATTTATTTAGGTTTTAAAAACATTTTTAAATAAAATTTAATAAAAGTTAAGCTTATAAAGCTAACATTTTTTTTTTCTTTCTGAATACGCTTAATTTATTAATATACAAAAAAGTTACAGTTACATGGAGGCCAAAGCCTCATAGTTTCTGGCTCGCAAGATGAGCATTTCGGTGCACCCAATTCTGAAGTTCAAAATATCAGCATACAATGTCAAGAGGTAGTGACAACAATGGTGCATGGGCTGATATCTAAACACAAAAACACTGTTCACACAACATATCAAACCCCCACAGTAAGCTACAGACCTGTAGACATGAATGGACTTATACATGACATACTGCCGCCCGTTTGGGGGAAACCGGCTCTAAAAAAAACAGTGGAGATAGAACTAGATGAACCGAAACAACATATAATTGCTAGTACTGAACCTGGCACCGCGAACAACCAAAAAAAAACCAGCGAGATGAGAGACCATTAATCACCTTGAGTGGAAGGAGGAGACTCCACCACACGGCAAGCATAAGCATCTGGAGCATCCTCGTCCTGCACAGTAGCAATAGCTTCTGAATTCTCCTGAATGAGAGTGTTCTCCTGCTTCTTGTCAGACGGGGTCAGAGTATCACCATTCTTGAAGCCATCCTCCATAGAATTTGAATTGGGAACCAGCGAGGAGCAGCCCTCATCCAGCTTCCGCTTTTGGCCAGCAGATGATGGAGAAAAGGGCCTGTCAGTGGCTAAATGCTCTGGAGGAGTGTCGAGAAGCTCTACATTCACATCTGGAGGTGCTTCTTTGAAATCAATCGTGAGTGTGGCGATAATTGTTGGCATGTTGAGCAGACAGGGGAAGCGAAATTGCGCCCTGTGCTGCTGACTCGGGATGAGATTGGAAAGTCTATGAGTGGGCAGAGCAGTCCAACGGCCAGCCGAAACGCCCCTACCATTGTGGGTCTCAGGATACTACCCTCTCATAGTATCAGACTGCGGAGAAGAGGAACTGAGCGAAGAGGGAGGGGGGTGTCGAGAGAGGCCACCACGGCTCAAGCCACGCCTGCTCCTCATTCTATGGCGCAAATGAGGCATGATAGACAGGTGCTGAGAGTTGAACTCGAAGGTGTTGGGAGTAGCAGAGTGAATCAGGTTAGGCATGCCCAAACTGAAGACCCCGTGCGGATGGGAATGAATTTCTACAGCGCTGAAGCCCAAACTCTGAGAGCAGAATGAGGTTTGCGAAATATGCAGCCCAGGAGTGAGATTGATACAGTAGGAGATCGAGCACCTCCGACCAGTGATAGTTTGAGTGCTAGTCTCAGAATTCGCCAAGGAGCAGCAGGAGCGAAAGGGCAAAGGAGCCGAAGTGAAGCATTCCGGAGAAGCCATAGCGCAGTTAACCGAGCTGGTGTATGGGGAATTGTGCAGTGTAAATGTCCAGGACAGAGGATCGTTAATGCAATTTATTGCATACAGGATGCAAAGGAGGGTGAAGATGGTAGAACCCCACGCGCCAACCCCACGCCGATGCCACCTATTCAGCGTTTAATCTTTTTATTAAATCTTTTTAATAAAATCGTAAAAAAAGAAACGTTTTTAAAAATATTATAAACCCTTTTTAAAATGTTATAATGTGCTTTTAAACACGTTTAAAATGTTTTTAACACATCATAAAACTCTTTTAAAATATTTTTAAAAAATTTGTAAAATATTTTAGAGGATTTTTATAACATTTCAAAATATTTCAAAATATTTCATAAAGTTAAGCTTATAAAGATGACATTCAATCAATTTTATAAATGTTTTAAAAATGGTTTAAACCTTTTATAAAATATTCCAAATTCTTATTAATATGTTTAAATCAAATATTTAAAGCGTTTAATCATTTTTAGTAAATCTTTTTAATAAAATCGTAAAAAATAATATTTTTAAAAACATTATAAAACACTTTTTAAATGCTATAACATGATTTTAAACACGTTAAAAATGTTTTTAAGACATTATAAAACTCTTTTAAAATATTTTTAAAAAGTTATAAAATGTTTTAAAGGAAACGCTTTTAAAATATTTTGAAATGCTTTTAAAATATTTTGAAATGCTTTTAAGATTTATTTTAAAACGTTTCAAAACACTTCTAAAATGTTTTAAAAAGTTTTTAAATCCTTTCAACAAACTTGTAAAGCATTTTAAAACGTTTTAAAAGTGTTTTAAAATGGTTTTAAAATGTTTTTAGAAAGCTTTTACAATATTTTAAAAAAGGTTTAAAATGTTTTAAAACATTTTTAAATCCTTTTCAAAAACTTGTAAAGAATTTTAAAAAGTTTTAAAAGTGTATCCAAATATGCTCTCAGATTTCAAAACCGAAAAGTTCAGCCCCCGATATCTGTGTCCATTCATTTTTCACAAATCGTCTGAAATGAATCCCAAAATCAATTCGTCACTTTGTGCATCCGGGGCCACACTTGCATCTCAAAAATAGGTATCCAAATATGCTCTCAGATTTTAAAACCGAAAAGTTTAACCCTCGATATTCGCGTCCGTTTGTTTTTCACGGATCATCCGAAATGAGGTCCGAACTCAATTCGTCACTTTGTGCATCTGGGGCCACACTTGCATCTCCAAAATGGGTATCCAAATATGCTCTCGGATATCAAAACCAAAAAGTCTAGCCCCATCTTCCACGTCTGTTCTTTTTTCACGAACCATTTGAAATGAGTCCCAAAATCAATTTGTCACTTTGTGCATGCGGGGCCACGCTTGCATCTCCAAAATGGGTATCCAAATATGCTCTCATATTTCACAACCGAAAGGTTCAGCCCCCGATATCCACGTCTTTTCATTTTTCACGGATCGTTTGAATTGAGTCCCGAAGTCGATTCGTCACTTTGTTCATCTGGGGCCACGCTTGCATCTCCAAAATGGGTATCTAAATATGCTCTCAGATTTCAAAACCGAAAAGTTTAGCCCCCGATATTCGCGTCCATTAGTTTTTCACGGATCGTCCAAAATGAGGCCCAAACTCAATTTGTCACTTTGTGCATCCGAGGCCACGCTTTCATCTCCAAAATGGGTATCCAAATATGCTCTCATATTTCAAAATCAAAAATTTCAGCCCCCGTTATCTGCGTCTATTCGTTTTTCACGCATCATCCGAAATGAGTCGCGAAATCAATTTGTCACTTTGTGCATGAGGGGCCACACTTGCATCTCCAAAATGGGTATCCAAATATGCTCTCGGATTTCAAAACCAAAAAGTTCAACCCCTGATATCCGCGTCCGTTCGTTTTTCACGGATCGTCTGAAATCAGTTCCGAAATAAATTTGTCACTTTGTGCATGCGGGGCCACGCTTTCATCTCCAAAATGGGTATCCAGATATGCTCTCGAATTTAAAAACCAAAAATTTCAACCCCCAATATCCGCATTTGTACATTTTTCAAGGATCATCCAAAATGAATCCCGAAATCAATTCGTCATTCTTTTCCTGTGGGGGCACACTTGCATCTCCAAAATGGGTATCCCAATATACTCTCAGATTTCAAAAACGAAAATTTTAGCCCCCGACATCCGCGTCCGTTCGTTTTTTACGGATCATCCAAAATGAGTCCCTAAATCAATTCGTCACTTTGTGCATGTGAGGCCACGCTTTCATCTCCAAAATGGTTATCCAAATATGCTCTTGGATTTCAAAACTGAAAAGTTTAGCCCCCGATATCCACGTATGTTCGTTTTTCACGGACCATCCGAAATGAGTCCAGAAATCAATTTGTCACTTTGTGCATGTGGGGAAACGCTTGCATCTCCAAAATGTGTATTCGAATATGCTCTCGGATTTCAAAACAGAAAAGTTCTGCCCCCGATATCCACTTCTGTTCATTTTTCACGGATAGTCTGAAATCAGTCTGAAACATTTCAAAATATTGTAATACACTTCCAAGATATTTTAAAACACTTTTAAAATATTTTGAAACACTTCTAAAATATTTTGAAATGCTTCTAAAATATTTTGAAACGCTTTTAAAATTTATTTTAAAATGTTTCAAAACACTTCTAAAATTTTTAAATTTATTTTAAAATGTTTCAAAACACTTTTAAAATGTTTTAAAACGTTTTCAAAACCTCTTGAAGAACTTGTAAAGCATTTTAAAATGTTTTAAAAGTGTTTTAAAATGGTTTTAAAATGTTTTTAGAAAGCTTTTACAATGTTTTAAAAACATTTCAAAACACTTTTAAAATTCTTTTAAAATATTTAAAAGCATTTATTTCTTTTTTTTAAAATGTTTATAAATAACATTTAATAAAAGTTAAACTAATAAAGTTGACATTATAAACATTTAATAATTTTTATAAACGTTTTATAAATGGTTTAAATCTTTTATAAAATATTCAAAATTCTTATTAATATGCTTAAATCAAATATTTAAAGCGTTTAATCATTTTTAATAAAATCTCAAAAAAAAAACGTTTTTAAAAACATTATAAAACACTTTTTAAAATGTTATAACGTGCTTTTAAACACATTTAAAATGTTTTTAAGACATTATGAAACTCGTTTAAAATATTTTTACAAATTTGTAAAATGTTTTAAAGGATTTTTATAACATTTCAAAATATTTCAAAATCATTCAAAAAATTTCAAAATATTGTAAAAAACGCTTTCAACATATTTTAAAACACTTGTAAAATATTTTGAAATGCTTTTAAAATGTTTTAAATTTATTTTTAAATGTTTCAAAACACTTCTAGAATATTTTAAATTTATAGTAAAGGTTTTTTAAAATAAACACATTTAATAAAATCGTAAAAAAAACGTTTTTAGAAACATTATAAAACACTTTTTAAAATGTTATAATGTGCTTTTAAAATGTTTTGAAGGAATCATAAAACTCTTTTAAAATATTTTTAAAAATTTGTAAAATGTTTTAAAATATTTTTATAAATTTCAAAATATTTCAAAATATTGTCAAACGCTTAAGATATTTTTGAACACTTTTAAATATTTTGAAACGCTTTTAAAATGTTATAAATTTTTTTTAAAATTTTTCAAAACACTTCTAAAATGCTTCAAAACACTTTTAAAATGTTTCAAAACACTTTTAAAATGTTTTAAAACATATTTAAATCCTTTTTAAAACCTTGTAAAACATTTTAAAACGTTTTAAACGTGTTTTAAAATGGTTTTTAAATGTTTTCAGAATGCTTTTACAATGTTAGAAAAACATTTCAAAACACATTTAAAATATTTGAAAGCATTTATTTAGGTTTTAAAAACATTTTTAAATAAAATTTAATAAAAGTTAAGCTTATAAAGCTAACATTTTTTTTTCTTTCTGAATACGCTTAATCTATTAATATACAAAAAAGTTACAGTTACATGGAGGCCAAAACCTCATAGTTTCTGGCTCGCAAGATGAGCATTCTGGTGCAACCAATTCTGAAGTTCAAAATATCAGCATACAATGCCAGGAGGCAGTGACAAAAATGGTGCATGGTCTGATATCTAAACACAAAAACACCGTTCACACAACATATCAAACCCCCACAGTAAGCTACAGACTTGTAGACATGAACAGACTTATACATGACATACTGCCGCCCGTTTGGGGGAAATCGGCTCTCAAAACAATAGTGGAGATAGAACTAGATGAACCGAAACAACATATAATTGCCAGTACTGAACCTCGCACCGCGAAAAACAAAAAAAAAACCAGCGAGATGAGAGACCATTAATCACCTTGAGTGGAAGGAGGAGACTCAACCACGCGACAAGCATAAGCATCTGGAGCATCCTCATCCTGCACAGCAGCAATATCTTCCAACTTCTCCTGAATGAGAGTGTTCTCCTGCTTCTTGTCAGACGGGGTCAAAGTATCACCATTCTTGAAGCCATCCTCCACAGAATTCGAATTGGGAACCAGCGAGGAGTAGCCCTCATCCAGCTTCTGCTTCTGGCCAGCAGATGATGGAGAAAAGGGCTTGTCAGTGGCTAAATGCTCTGGAGGAGTGTCAAGAAGCTCGACATTCACATCTGGAGGTGCTTCTTTGAAATCAATCATGAGTGTGGCGATGATTTTTGGCATGTTTAGCAGATAGGGGAAGCAGAATTGCGCCCTGTGTTGCTGACTCAGGATGAGATTGGAAAGTCTATGAGCGGGCAGAGTAGTCCAACGGCCAGCCGAAGCGCCCCTACCACTGCAGGTCTCGGATACCGCCCTCTCATAGTATCAGACTGCGGAGAAGAGGAACTGAGCGAAGAGGGAGGAGGGTGTCGAGAGAGGCCACCACGGCACAATCCGCGCCTGCTCCTCATTCTATGGCGCAAATGAGGCATGATAGACAGGTGCTGAGAGTTGAACGCGAAGGTGCTTGGAGTAGCAGAGTGAATCAAGTCAGGCGTGCCCAAACTGAAGACCCAGTGCGGATGGGAATGACTTTCTACAGCGCTGAAGCCCAAACTCTGAGAGCAGAAGGAGGTTTGCGAAATATGCAGCCCAGGAGTGAGATTAATACAGCAGGAGATCGAGCTGGTGTATGGGCAATTGTGCAGTGTAAATGTCCAGGACAGAGGATCGTTAATGCAATTTATTGCATACAGGATGCAAAGGAGGGTGAAGATGGTAGAACCCCATGCGCTAACCCCACGCTGATGCCACCTATTCAGCGTTTAATCTTTTTATTAAATGTTTTTAATAAAATTGTAAAAAAAGAAACGTTTTTAAAAATATTATAAAACCCTTTTTAAAATGTGATAATGTGCTTTTAAACACATTTAAAATGTTTTTAACACATCATAAAACTCTTTTAAAATATTTTTAAAAAATTTGTAAAATATTTTAGAGGATTTTTATAACATTTCAAAATATTTCAAAATATTTCATAAAGTTAAGCTTATAAAGCTGACATTCAATAATTTTTATAAATGCTTTAAAAATGGTTTAAACCTTTTATAAAATATTCCAAATTCTTATTAATATGTTTAAATCAAATATTTAAAGCGTTTAATCATTTTTAGTAAATCTTTTTAATAAAATCGTAAAAAATAATATTTTTAAAAACATTATAAAACACTTTTTAAAATGCTATAACATGATTTTAAACACGTTAAAAATGTTTTTAAGACATTATAAAACTCTTTTAAAATATTTTTAAAAAGTTGTAAAATGTTTAAAAGGATTTTTATAACATTTCAAAATATTGTAAAACACTTTCAAGATATTTCAAAACACTTTTAAGATATTCTGAAATGCTTTTAAAATATTTTGAAATGATTTTAAGATTTATTTTAAAATGTTTCAAAACACTTCTAAAATGTTTTATAACTTTTTTAAATCCTTTCAAAAAACTTGTAAAGCATTTAAAAACGTTTTAAAAGTGTTTTAAAATGCTTTAAAAATGTTTTTAGAAAGCTTTTACAATATTTTAAAAAAGGTTTAAAATGTTTTAAAACGTTTTTAAATCCTTTTCAAAAACTTGTAAAGCATTTTAAAACGTTTTAAAAGTGTATCCAAATATACTCTCAGATTTCAAAACCGAAAAGTTCAGCCCCCGATATCTGTGTTCATTCATTTTTCACAAATCGTCTGAAATGAATCCCGAAATCAATTCGTCACTTTGTGCATCCTGGGCCACACTTGCATCTCCAAAATAGGTATCCAAATATGCTCTCAGATTTTAAAACCGAAAAGTTTAGACCTCGATATTCGCATGCGTTTGTTTTTCACGGATCATCCGAAATGAGGTCCGAACTCAATTCGTCCCTTTGTGCATCTGGGGGCGCACTTGCATCTCCAAAATGGGTATCCAAATATGCTCTCGGATATCAAAACCGAAAATTTTAGCCCCATCTTCCACGTCTGTTCTTTTTTCACAAACCATCCGAAATGAGTCCCGAAATCAATTTGTCACTTTGTGCATGCGGGGCCACGCTTGCATCTCCAAAATGGGTATCCAAATATGCTCTCAGATTTCAAAACCGAAAAGTTTAGTCCCCGATATTCGCGTCCGTTCGTTTTTCACGGATCGTCCAAAATGAGGCCCAAACTCAATTTGTCACTTTGTGCATCCGAGGCCACGCTTTCATCTCCAAAATGGGTATCCAAATATGCTCTCATATTTAAAAATTGAAAATTTCAGCCCCCGTTATCTGCGTCTGTTCGTTTTTCACGGATCATCCGAAATGAGTCGCGAAATCGATTTGTCACTTTGTGCATGCGGGGCCACACTTGCATCTCCAAAATGGGTATCCAAATATGCTCTCGGATTTCAAAACCAAAAAGTTCAACCCCTGATATCCGCATCCGTTCGTTTTTCACGGATCGTCTGAAATCAGTCCCGAAATAAATTTGTCACTTTGTGCAGGCGGAGCCACGCTTTCATCTCCAAAATGGGTATCTAGATATGCTCTCGAATTTAAAAACTGAAAATTTCAACCCCCAATACCCGCATTTGTTCATTTTTCAAGGATCATCCAAAATGAATCCCGAAATCAATTCGTCGTTTTGTTCCTGCGGGGGCACACTTGCATCTCCAAAATGGGTATCCAAATATACTCTCAGATTTCAAAAACGAAAATTTTAGCCCCCGACATCCGCGTCCGTTCGTTTTTTACGGATCATCCAAAATGAGTCTCTAAATCAATTCGTCACTTTGTGCATGTGAGGCCACGCTTGCATCTCGAAAATGGTTATCCAAATATGCTCTCGGATTTCAAAACTGAAAAGTTTAGCCCCCGATATCCACGTATGTTCGTTTTTCACGGATCATCCGAAATGAGCCCTGAAATCAATTTGTCACTTTGTGCATGTGGGGAAACGCTTGCATCTCCAAAATGTGTATCCAAATATGCTCTCGGATTTCAAAACAGAAAAGTTCTGCCCCCGATATCCACTTCTGTTCATTTTTCACAGATAGTCCGAAATCAGTCCGAAACATTTCAAAATATTGTAATACACTTCCAAGATATTTTAAAACACTTTTAAAATATTTTGAAACACTTCTAAAATATTTTGAAACGCTTCTAAAATATTTTGAAACGCTTTTAAAATTTATTTTAAAATTTTTCAAAACACTTCTAAAATGTTTTAAATTTATTTTAAAATGTTTCAAAACGCTTTTAAAATGTTTTAAAACGTTTTCAGAACCTCTTGAAGAACTTGTAAAGCATTTTAAAATGTTTTAAAAGTGTTATAAAATGGTTTAAAAATGTTCTTAGAAAGCTTTTACAATGTTTTAAAAACATTTCAAAACACTTTTAAAATTCTTTTAAAATATTTAAAAGCATTTATTTCATTTTTAAAAATGTTTATAAATAACATTTAATAAAAGTTAAATTAATAAAGTTGACATTATAAACATTTAATAATTTTTATAAAGGTTTTATAAATGGTTTAAAGCTTTTATAAAATAGTCTAAATTCTTATCAATATGCTTAAATCAAATATTTAAAGCGTTTAATCATTTTTAATAAAATCGCAAAAAAAAATGTTTTTAAAAACATTATAAAACACTTTTTAAAATGTTATAACGTGCTTTTAAACACATTTAAAATGTTTTTAAGACATTATAAAACTCGTTTAAAATATTTTTACAAATTTGTAAAATGTTTTAAAGGATTTTTATAACATTTCAAAATATTTCAAAATCATTCAAAAAATTTCAAAATATTGTAAAAAACGCTTTCAACATATTTTAAAACACTTGTAAAATATTTTGGAATGCTTTTAAAATGTTTTAAATTTATTTTTAAATGTTTCAAAACACTTCTAGAATATTTTAAATTTATATTAATTTTTTTTAAAATAAACACATTTAATAAAATCGTAAAAAAAACGTTTTTAGAAACATTATAAAACACTTTTTAAAATGTTATAATGTGCTTTTAAAATGTTTTGAAGACATCATAAAACTCTTTTAAAATATTTTTAAAAATTTGTAAAATGTTTTAAAAGATTTTTATAAATTTCAAAATATTTCAAAATATTGTCAAACGCTTAAGATATTTTTGAACACTTTTGAATATTTTGAAACGCTTTTAAAATGTTTTAAATTTATTTTAAAATGTTTCAAAACACTTTTAAAATGCTTCAAAACACTTTTAAAATGTTTTAAATTTATTTTAAAATGTTTCAAAACACTTTTAAAATGTTTTAAAACATATTTAACTCCTTTTTAAAAACTTGTAAAACATTTTAAAACGTTTTAAAAGTGTTTTAAAATGGTTTAAAATGTTTTCAGAATGCTTTTACAATGTTAGAAAAACATTTCAAAACACATTTAAAATATTTGAAAGCATTTATTTAGGTTTTAAAAACGTTTTTAAATAAAATTTAATAAAAGTTAAATATCTGCGTTTGTTCGTTTTTCACGGATCGTCTGAAATCAGTCCCGAAATAAATTTTTCACTTTGTGCATGCGGGGCCACGCTTTCATCTCCAAAATGGGTATCCAGATATGCTCTCGAATTTAAAAACCAAAAATTTCAACCCCCAATATCCGCATTTGTTCACTTTTCAAGGATCATACAAAATGAATCCCGAAATCAATTCGTCATTTTTTTCTTGCGGGGGCACACTTGCATCTCCAAAATGGGTATCCAAATATACTCTCAGATTTCAAAAACGAAAATTTTAGCCCCCGACATCCGCGTCCGTTCCTTTTTTACGGATCATCCAAAATGAGTCCCTAATTCAATTCGTCACTTTGTGCATGTGAGGCCATGCTTGCATCTCCAAAATGGTTATCCAAATATGCTCTCGGATTTCAAAACTGAAAAGTTTAGCCCCCGATATCCACGTATGTTCGTTTTTCACGGATCATCCGAAATGAGTCCTGAAATCAATTTGTCACTTTGTGCATGTGGGGAAACACATGCATCTCTAAAATGTGTATCCAAATATGCTCTCGGATTTCAAAACCAAAACGTTTTGCCCCCAATATCCACGTCTGTTCATTTTTCACCGATAGTCCGAAATCAGTCCCGAAATAAATTCATCACTTTGTGCATGTGAGGCCACGCTTGCATCTCCAAAATGGGTATCCAAATATGCTCTCGAATTTCAAAACTGAAAAGTTCAACCCCCAATATCCGCTTTTGGTTTAAATCTTTTATAAAATATTCTAAATATTTATTAATATGTTTAAATAAAAAATTTAAAACGTTTAATCATTTTTAGTAAATGTTTTTAATGAAATCGTAAAAAAAATTGTTTTAAAAACATTATAAAAAACTTTTTAAAATGTTATAGCATGATTTTAAACACATTTAAATGTTTGAAATATTAGAAAACTCGTTTAAAATATTTTAAAAAATTTGTAAAATGTTTTAAAGGATTTTTATAACAATTCAAAATATTGTAAAACACTTCCAAGATATTTTAAAACACTTTTAAAATATTTTGAAACACTTCTAAAATATTTTGAAATGCTTCTAAAATATTTTGAAACGCTTTTAAAATTTATTTTAAAATGTTTCAAAACACTTCTAAAATGTATTAAATTTATTTTAAAATATTTCAAAATGCTTTTAAGATGTTTTAAAACGTTTTCAGAACCTCTGGAAGAACTTGTAAAGCATTTTAAAATGTTTTAAAAGTGTTTTAAAATGGTTTAAAAATGTTTTTAGAAAGCTTTTACAATGTTTTAAAAACATTTCAAAACACTTTTAAAATTCTTTTAAAACATTTTAAAAGCATTTATTTCATATTTAAAAATGTTTATAAATAACATTTAATAAAACTTAAACTAATAAAGTTGACATTATAAACATTTAATAATTTTTATAAAGGTTTTATAAATGGTTTAAATCTTTTATAAAATATTCTAAATTCTTATTAATATGCTTGAATCGAATATTTAAAGTGTTTAATCATTTTTAATAAAATCGCAAAAAAAAACATTTTTAAAAACATTATAAAACACTGTTTAAAATGTTATAACGTGCTTTGAAACACATTTAAAATGTTTTTAAGACATTATAAAACTCGTTTAAAATATTTTTACAAATTTGTAAAATGTTTTAAAGGATTTTTATAACATTTCAAAATATTTCAAAATCATTCAAAAAATTTCAAAATATTGTAAAAAACGCTTTCAAGATATTTTAAAACACTTGTAAAATATTTTGAAACGATTTTAAAATGTTTTAAATTTATTTTTAAATGTTTCAAAACACTTCTAAAATATTTTAAATTTATATTAAAAGTTTTTTAAAATAAACATATTTAATAAAATCGTAAAAAAAACGTTTTTAGAAACATTATAAAACACTTTTTAAAATGTTATAATGTGCTTTTAAAATGTTTTGAAGACATCATAAAACTCTTTTAAAATATTTTTAAAAATTTGTAAAATGTTTTAAAAGATTTTTATAAATTTCAAAATATTTAAAAATATTGTCGAACGCTTGAGATATTTTTCAACACTTTTAAGTATTTTGAAATTCTTTTAAAATGTTTTAAATTTATTTTAAAATGTTTCAAAACACTTTTAAAATGCTTCAAAACACTTTTAAAATGTTTTGAATTTAATTTAAAATGTTTCAAAACACTTTTTAAATGTTTTAAAACATATTTAAATCCTTTTTAAAAAATTGTAAAACATTTTAAAACGTTTTAAAAGTGTTTTAAAATGGTTTTTAAATGTTTTCAGAATGCTTTTTCAATTTTAGAAAAACATTTCAAAACACATTTAAAATATTTGAAAGCATTTATTTAGGTTTTAAAAACTTTTTTAAATAAAAGTTAATAAAAGTTAAGCTTATAAAGCTAACATTTTTTTTTTTTTTTTTGAATACGCTTAATCTATTAATATACAAAAAAGTTACAGTTACATGGAGGCAAAAACCTCATAGTTTCTAGCTCGCAAGATGAGCATTCTGGTGCAACCAATTCTGAAGTTCAAAATATCAGCATACAATGCTAGGCGGCAGTGACAACAATGGTGCATGGGCTGATATCTAAATACAAAAACACCGTTCACACAACATATCAAACCCCCATAGTAAGCTACAGACCTGTAGACATGAACGGACTTATACATGACATACTGACGCCCGTTTGGGGGAAACCGACTTTCAAAAAAATAGTGGAGATAGAACCAGATGAACCGAAACAACATATAATTTCCAGTACTGAACCTGGCACCGCGAACAACCAAAAACAAACCAACGAGATGAGAGACCATTAATCACCTTGAGTGGAAGGAGGAGACTCAACCACGCGACAAGCATAAGCATCTGGAGCATCCTCGTCCTGCACAGCAGCAATAACTTCTGAATTCTCCTGAATGAGAGTGTTCTCCTGCTTCTTGTCAGACGGGGTCAGAGTATCACCATTCTTGAAGCCATCCTCCACAGAATTCGAATTGGGAACTAGCGAGGAGCAGCCCTCATCCAGCTTCCGCTTCTGGCCAGCAGATGATGGAGAAAAGGGCCTGTCAGTGACTAAATTCTCTGGAGGAGTGTCAAGAAGCTCGAAATTCACATTTGGAGGCGCTTCTTTTAAATCAATCGTGAGTGTGGCGATAACCATTGGCATGTTGAGCAGACAGGGGAAGCGGAATTGTGCCCTGTGCTGCTGACTCGGGATGAGATTGGAAAGTCTATGAGTGGGCAGAGCAGTCCAATGGCCAACTGAAGCACCCCTACCACTGCGGGTCTTAGGATACCGCCCTCTCATAGTATCAGATTGCGGAGAAGAGGAACTGAGCGAAGAGGGAGGAGGGTGTCGAGAGAGGCCACCACGGCTCAAGCCGCGCCTGCTCCTCATTCTATGGTGCAAACTAGGCATGATAGACAGGTGCTGAGAGTTGAACGCGAAGGTGCTGGGAGTAGCAGAGTGAATCAGGTCAGGCGTGCCCAAAATGAAGACCCAGTGCGGATGGGAATGAATTTCTACAGCGCTGAAGCCCAAACTCTGAGAGAAGAAGGAGATTTGTGAAATATGCAGCCCAGGAGTGAGATTGATACAGCAGGAGATCGAGCACCTCCGACCAGTGATAGTCCGAGTGCTAGTCTCAGAATTCACCAAGGAGCGGCAGAAGCGAAAGGGCAAAGGAGTTGAAGTGAAGCGTTCCGGAAAAGCCATAGCGCATTTAACCGAGCTGGTGTATGGGCAATTGTGCAGTGTAAATGTCCAGGACAGAGGATCGTTAATGCAATTTATTGCATACAGGACGCAAAGGAGGGTGGCGGTGGTAGAACCCCACGCGCCAACCCCACGCCGATGCCACGTATTTAGCTTGCCGACCACCCGCATCCAGGATTATAAAGCTAACATTATAAACATGCAATAATTTTTATAAATGTTTCATAAATGGTTTAAATCTTTTATAAAATATTCTAAATTCTTCTCAATATGTTTAAATCAAATATTTAAAGCATTTAATCTTTTTATTAAATGTTTTTAATCAAATCGTAAAAAAAGAAAAGTTTTTAAAAATATTATAAAACCCTTTTTAAAATGTTATAATGTGCTTTTAAACACGTTTAAAATTTTTTTAACACATCATAAAACTCTTTTAAAATATTTTTAAAAAAATTGTAAAATATTTTAGAGGATTTTTATAACATTTCAAAATATTTCAAAATATTGCATAAAGTTAAGCTTATAAAGTTGACATTCAATAATTTTTATAAATGTTTTAAAAATGGTTTAAACCTTTTATAAAATATTCCAAATTCTTATTAGTATGTTTAAATCAAATATTTAAAGCGTTTAATCATTTTTCGTAAATCTTTTTAATAAAATCGTAAAAAATAATATTTTTAAAAACATTATAAAACACTTTTTAAAATGCTATAACATGATTTTAAACACGTTAAAAATGTTTTTAAGACATTATGAAACTCTTTTAAAATATTTTTAAAAAGTTGTAAGATGTTTTAAAGGATTTTTATAACATTTCAAAATATTGTAAAACACTTTCAAGATATTTCAAAACACTTTTAAGATATTCTGAAACGCATTTAAAATATTTTGAAATGCTTTTAAGATTTATTTTAAAATGTTTCAAAACACTTCTAAAATGTTTTAAATTTATTTTAAAATGTTTCAAAACACTTTTAAAATGTTTTTAAATGTTTTTAAATCCTTTTAAAAAACTTGTAAAGCATTTTAAAACGTTTTAAAAGTGTTTTAAAACGGTTTTAAAATGTTTTTAGAAAGCTTTTACAATATTTTAAAAAAGGTTTAAAATGTTTTAAAACGTTTTAAAATCCTTTTCAAAAACTTGTAAAGCATTTTAAAACGTTTTAAAAGTGTGTCCAAATATGCTCTCAGATTTCAAAACCGAAAAGTTCAGCCCCCGATATCTGTGTTCATTCATTTTTCACAAATCGTCTGAAATGAATCCCGAAATCAATTCGTCACTTTGTGCATCCGGGGCCACACTTGCATCTCCAAAATAGGTATCCAAATATGCTCTCGGATTTTAAAACCAAAAATTTTAGCCCTCGATATTCGCATCCGTTTGTTTTTCACGGATCATCTGAAATGAGGTCCGAACTCAATTCGTCACTTTGTGCATCTGGGGCCTCACTTGCATCTCCAAAATGGGTATCCAAATATGCTCTCGGATATCAAAACCGAACATTTAGCCCCATCTTCCATGTCTGTTCTTTTTTCACGAACCATCCGAAATGAGTCCCGAAATCAATTTGTCACTTTGTGCATGCGGGGCCACACTTGCATCTCCAAAATGGGTATCCAAATATGCTCTCATATTTCACAACCGAAAAGTTCAGCTTCCGATATCCACGTCTTTTCATTTTTCACGGATCGTCGGAATTGAGTCCCGAAGTCAATTTGTCACTTTTTTCATTCGGGGCCACGCCTGGATCTCCAAAATGAGTATCCAAATATGCTCTCAGATTTCAAAACCGAAAAGTTTAGGCCCCGATATTCGCGTCCGTTCGTTTTCCACGGATTGTCCAAAATGCTTTCAAATATTTTAAATGTGTTTTGAAATGTTTTTCTAACATTGTAAAATCATTTTGAAAACATTTTAAAACCATTTTAAAACACTTTTAAAACGTTTTAAAAATTTTTACAAGTTTTTAAAAAGGATTTAAATATGTTTTAAAACATTTTAAAAGTGTTTTGAAACATTTTAAAATAAATTTAAAACATTTTAAAAGTGCTTTGAAGCATTTTAAAAGTGTTTTGAAACATTTTAAAATAAATTTAAAACATTTTAAAAGCGTTTCAAAATATTTAAAAGTGTTCAAAAATATCTTAAGTGTTTGACAATATTTTGAAATATTTTGAAATTTATAAAAATCTTTTAAAACATTTTATAAATTTTTAAAAATATTTTAAGAGAGTTTTATGATGTCTTCAAAACATTTTAAAATCACATTATAACATTTTAAAAAGTGTTTTATAATGTTTCTAAAAACGTTTTTTTTTAGGATTTTATTAAATGTGTTTATTTTAATACACTTTTAATATAAATTTAAAGTATTTTAGAAGTGTTTTGAAACATTTAAAAATAAATTTAAAACATTTTAAAAGTTTTTCAAAATATTTTACAAGTGTTTTAAAATATCTTGAAAGCATTTTTTACAATATTTTGAAATTTTTTGAATGATTTTGAAATATTTTGAAATGTTATAAAACTCCTTTAAAACATTTTACTAATTTGTAAAAATATTTTAAACGAGTTTTATAATGTCTTAAAAACATTTTAAATGTGTTTAAAAGCAAGTTATAACATTTTAAAAAGTGTTTTATAATGTTTTTAAAAATGTTTTTTTTTTTGCGATTTTATTAAAAACGATTAAACGCTTTAAATATTTGATTTAATCATATTAATAAGAATTTAGAATATTTTACAAAAGCTTTAAACCATTTATAAAACGTTTATAAAAATTATTAAATGTTTATAATGTCAACTTTATTAGTTTAACTTTTATTAAATGTTATTTATAAACATTTTTAAAAATAAAATAAATGCTTTTAAATATTTTAAAAGAATTCAAAAACATCTCCAAAATGGGTATCCAAATATACTCTCAGATTTCAAAAACGAAAATTTTAGCCCCAGACATCCGCGTCCGTTCGCTTTTTACGGATCATCCAAAATGAGTCCCTAAATCAATTTGTCACTTTGTGCATGTGAGGCCACGCTTGCATCTCCAAAATGGTTATCCAAATATGCTCTCGGATTTCAAAACTGAAAAGTTTAGCCCCCGATATCCATGTATGTTCGTTTTTCACGGATCATCCGAAATGAGTCCTGAAATCAATTTGTCACTTTGTGCATGTGGGGAAACGCTTGCATCTCCAAAATGTGTATCAAAATATGCTCTCGGATTTCAAAACCGAAAAGTTCTGCCCCCGATATCCACGTCTGTTCATTTTTCACGGATAGTCCGAAATCAGTCCCGAAATAAATTCATCACTTTGTGCATGCGGGGCCACGCTTGCATCTCCAAAATGGGTATCCAAATATGCTCTCGAATTTCAAAACTGAAAAGTTCAACCCCCAATATCCGCTTTCGTTCAGTTTTCAAAGATCGTCCGAAATGAGTCCCAAAAATCGGTCGTCACTTTCTCCATGCGGGGGCACACTTGCATCTCCAAAATGGGTATCCGAATATGCTCTCAGGCTAAATGGTACAACCCAAATATACGCGTACGTTCGTTTTTTATAGATCGTTCGAAATGAGTCCCTAAATCAATTCATCACTTTGTGCATGTGGGGCCACGCTTGCATCTCCAAAATGGATATCCAAATATGCTCTCGAATTTTTAAATCGAAAAGTTTAGCCCTCGGTATTCGCATCCGTTCGTTTTTCACGGATCATCCGAAATGAGGTCCGAACTCAATTCGTCACTTTGTGCATCTGGGGCCACGCTTGCATCTCCAAAATGGGTATCCAAATATGCTCTCAGATATCAAAACCGAAAAGTTTAGCCTGCGTCTATTCTTTTTTAACGAACTATCTACGTTTAAAATGTTTTTTAGACATTGTAAAGCTCTTTTAAAATATTTTAAAAACTTTGTAAAATATTTTAAGGGATTTTTATGACATTTCAAAATATTGTAAAACGCTTATCAAGTTAAGCTTATAAATCTGACATTCAATAATTTATATAAATGCTTTAAAGCTTTTATAAAATATTCTAAATTTTTATTAATATGTTTAAATCAAATATTTAAAGCGTTTAATCATTTTTAGTAAATGTTTTTAATGAAATCGTAAAAAAAATTGTTTCAAAAACATTATAAAAAACTTTTTAAAATGTTATAGCGTGCTTTTAAACACATTTAAATGTATTTAAGACATTATAAAACTCGTTTAAAATATTTTAAAAAATTTTTAAAATGTTTTAAAGGATTTTTATAACATTTCAAAATATTGTAAAACACTTCCAAGATATTTTAAAACACTTTTAAAATATTTTGAAACACTTCTAAAATATTTTGAAACTCTTCTAAAATATTTTGAAACACTTTTAAAATTTATTTTAAAATGTTTCAAAACACTTCTAAAATGTTTTAAATTTATTTTAAAATGTTTCAAAACGCTTTTAAAATGTTTTAAAACGTTTTCAGAACCTCTTGAAGAACTTGTAAATCATTTTAAAATGTTTTAAAAGTGTTTTAAAATGGTTTAAAAATGTTTTTAGAAAGCTTTTACAATGTTTTAAAAACATTTCAAAACACTTTTAAAATTCTTTTAAAATATTTAAAAGCATTTATTTCATTTTTAAAAATGTTTATAAATAACAGTTAGTAAAAGTTAAACTAATAAAGTTGACATTATAAACATTTAATAATTTTTATAAAGGTTTTATAAATGGTTTAAAGCTTTTATAAAATATTCTAAATTCTTATTAATATGCTTATATCAAATATTTAAAGAGTTTAATCATTTTTAATAAAATCGCAAAAAAACGTTTTTAAAAACATTATAAAACACTATTTAAAATGTTATAACGTGCTTTTAAAGACATTTAAAAAGTTTTTAAGACATTATAAAACTCGTTTAAAATATTTTTACAAATTTGTAAAATGTTTTAAAGGATTTTTATAACATTTCAAAAGATTTCAAAATCATTCAAAAAATTTCAAAATATTGTAAAAAACACTTTCAAGATATTTTAAAACACTTGTAAAATATATTTTAAAACACTTGTAAAATATTTTGAAACGCTTTTAAAATGTTTTAAATTTATTTTTAAATGTTTCAAAACACTTCTAAAATATTTTAAATTTATATTAAAAGTGTTTTAAAATAAACACATTTAATAAAATAGTAAAAAAAACGTTTTAGAAACATTATAAAACAATTTTTAAAATGTTATAATGTGATTTTAAAATGTTTTGAAGACATCATAAAACTCTTTTAAAATATTTTTAAAAATTTGTAAAATGATTTAGAAGATTTTTATAAATTTCAAAATATTTCAAAATATTGTCAAACGCTAAAGATATTTTTGAACACTTTTAAATATTTTGAAACGCTTTTAAAATGTTTGAAAACACTTTTAAAATGCTTGAAAACACTTTTAAAATGTTTTAAATTTATTTTAAAATGTTTCAAAACACTTTTAAAATGTTTTAAAACATATTTAAATCCTTTTTAAAATCTTGTACAACATTTTAAAACGTTTTAAAAGTGTTTTAAATTGGTTTTTAAATGTTTTCAGAATGCTTTTAAAATGTTAGAAAAACATTTCAAAACACATTTAAAATATTTGAAAGCATTTATTCAGGTTTTAAAAACGTTTTTAAATAAAATTTAATAAAAGTTAAGCTTATAAAGCTAACATTATAAACATGCAATAATTTTTATAAATGTTTCATAAATGGTTTAAATCTCTTATAAAATATTCTAAATTATTATTAATATGTTTAAATAAAATATTTAAAGCGTTTAATCTTTTTATTAAATGTTTTTAATAAAATCGTAAAAAAAGAAACGTTTTTAAAAATATTATAAAACCCTTTTTAAAATGTGATAATGTGCTTTTAAACACGTTTAAAATGTTTTTAACACATCATAAAATATTCCAAATTCTTATTAATATGTTTAAATCAAATATTTAAAGCGTTTAATCATTTTCAGTAAATATTTTTAATAAAATCGTAAAAAACAATATTTTTAAAAACATTATAAAACACTTTAAAATGCTATAACATGATTTTAAAGACGTTAAAAATGTTTTTAAGACATTATGAAACTCTTTTAAAATATTTTTGAAAATTTGTAAAATGTTTTAAAGGATTTTTATAACATTTCAAAATATTGTAAGACACTATCAAGATATTTCAAGACACTTTTAAGATATTCTGAAACGCTTTTAAAATATTTTGAAATGCTTTAAAGATTTATTTTAAAATGTTTCAAAACACTTCTAAAATGTTTTAAATTTATTTTAAAATGTTTCAAAACACTTTTAAAATGTTTTAAAACGTTTTTAAATCCTTTTAAAAAACTTGTAAAGCATTTTAAAACGTTTTAAAACTGTTTTAAAACGGTTTAAAATGTTTTTAGAAAGCTTTTACAATATTTTAAAAAAGGTTTAAAATGTTTTAAAGCGTTTTTAAATCCTTTCCAAAAACTTGTAAAGCATTTTAAAACGTTTTAAAAGTGTATCCAAATATGCTCTCAGATTTCAAAACCGAAAAGTTCAGCCCCCGATATCTGTGTTCATTCATTTTTCACAAATCGTCTAAAATGAATCCCGAAATCAATTCGTCACTTTGTGCATCTAGGGCCACACCTGCATCTCCAAAGTAGGTATCCAAATATGCTCTCGGATTTTAAAACCGAAAAGTTTAGCCCTCGATATTCACGTCTGTTTGTTTTTCACAGATCATCCGAAATGAGGTCCGAACTCAATTCGTCACTTTGTGCATCTGGGGCCACACTTGCATCTCCAAAATGGGTATCCAAATATGCTCTCGGATATCAAAACCGAAACGTTTAGCCCCATCTTCCATGTCTATTATTTTTTCACGAACCATCCGAAATGAGTCCCGAAATCAATTTGTCACTTTGTGCATGCAGGGCCACGATTGCATCTCCAAAATGGGTATCCAAATATGCTCTCAGATTTCACAACCGAAAAGTTCAGCACTCGATATCCACGTCTTTTCATTTTTCACGGATCGTCTGAATTGAGTCCAAAAGTCAATTCGTCACTTTGTTAATCTGGGGCCATGCTTGTATCTCCAAAATGGGTATCCAAATATGCTCTCAGATTTCAAAACCGAAAAGTTTAGCCCCCGATATTCGCATCCATTCGTTTTTCACGGATCGTCCAAAATGAGGCCCAAACTCAATTTGTCACTTTGTGCATCCGAGGCCACGCTTTCATCTCCAAAATGGGTATCCAAATATGCTCTCATATTTCAAAATCGAAAATTTCAGCCCCCGTTATCTGCGTCTATTCGTTTTTGACGGATCATCCGAAATGAGTGGCGAAATCGATTTGTCACTTCGTGCATGCGGGGCCACACTTGCATCTCCAAAATGAGTATCCAAATATGCTCTCGGATTTCAAAACCAAAAAGTTCAACCCCTGATATCCGCATCCGTTCGTTTTTCACGGATCGTCTGAAATCAGTCCCGAAATAAATTTGTCACTTTGTGCATGCGGGGCCACGCTTTCATCTCCAAAATGGGTATCTAGATATGCTCTCGAATTTAAAAACTGAAAATTTCAACCCCCAATATCCGCATTTGTACATTTTTCAAGGATCATCCAAAATGAATCCCGAAATCAATTCGTCATTCTTTTCCTGCGGGGGCACACTTGCATCTCCAAAATGGGTATCCAGATATACCCTCAGATTTCAAAAACGAAAATTTTAGCCCCCGACATCCGCGTCCGTTCGTTTTTTACGGATCATCCAAAATGAGTCCCTAAATCAATTCGTCACTTTGCGCATGTGAGGCCATGCTTGCATCTCCAAAATGGTTATCCAAATATGCTCTCGGATTTCAAAACTGAAAAGTTTAGCCCCCGATATCCACGTATGTTCGTTTTTCACGGATCATCCGAAATGAGTCCTGAAATCAATTTGTCACTTTGTGCATGTGGAGAAACGCTTGCATCTCCAAAATGTGTATCCAAATATGCTCTCGGATTTCAAAACCGAAAAGTTCTACCCCCGATATCCACGTCTGTTCATTTTTCATGGATAGTCCGAAATCAGTCCCGAAATAAATTCATCACTTTGTGCATGCGGGGCCACGCTTGCATCTCCAAAATGGGTATCCAAATATGCTCTCGAATTTCAAAAATGAAAAGTTCAACCCCCAATATCCGCTTTCGTTCAGTTTTCAAAGATCGTCCGAAATGAGTCCCAAAATCAATTCGTCACTTTGTTCATGCGGGGGCACACTTGCATCTCCAAAAGCGGTATCCAAATATGCTCTCAAATTTCAAAAATGAAAATTTCAACCCCGATATCTGCGTCTATTCGTTTTTTATGGATCGTTCGAAATGAGTCCCTAAATCAATTCATCACTTTGTGCATGTGGGGCCACGCTTGCATCTCCAAAATGGGTATCCAAATATGCTCTCGAATTTTTAAACCGAAAAGTTTAGCCCTCGATATTCGCATGCGTTCGTTTTTCACGGATCATCCGAAATGAGGTCCGAACTCAATTCGTCACTTTGTGCATCTGGGGCCACGCTTGCATCTCCAAAATGGGTATCCAAATATGCTCTCGGATATCAAAACCGAAAAGTTTAGCCTACGTCTATTCCTTTTTAACGAACTATCTACATTTAAAATGTTTTTCAGACATTATAAAGCTCTTTTAAAATATTTTAAAAACTTTGTAAAATATTTTAAAGGATTTTTATAACATTTCAAAATATTTCAAAATATTGTAAAACGCTTATCAAGTTAAGCTTATAAATCCGACATTCAATAATTTTTATAAATGGTTCGAAGATTTTATAAAATATTCTAAATTTTTATTAATATGTTTAAATCAAATATTTAAAGTGTTTAATCATTTTTAGTAAATGTTTTTAATGAAATCATAAAAAAAATTGTTTTAAAAACATTATAAAAAACTTTTTAAACTGTTATAGCGTGCTTTTAAACACATTTAAATGTATTTAACACATTATAAAACTCGTTTAAAATATTTTAAAAAAATTGTAAAATGTTTTTAAGGATTTTTATAACATTTCAAAATATTGTAAAACACTTCCAAGATATTTTAAAACACTTTTAAAATATTTTGAAACACTTCTAAAATATTTTGAAACGCTTCTAAAATATTTTGAAACGCTCTTAAAATTTATTTTAAAATGTTTCAAAACACTTCTAAAACGTTTTAAATTTATTTTAAAATGTTTCAAAACACTTTTAAAATGTCTTAAAACATTTTCAGAACCTCTTGAAGAACTCATAAAGCATTTTAAAATGTTTTAAAAGTGTTTTAAAATGTTTTTAGAAAGCTTTTACAATGTTTTAAAAATATTTCAAAACACTTTTAAAATTATTTTAAAATATTTAAAAACATTTATTTCATTTTTAAAAATGTTTATAAATAACATTTAATAAAAGTTAAACTAATAAAGTTGACATTATAAACATTTAATAATTTTTATAAAGGTTTTATAAATGGTTTAAAGCTTTTATAAAATATTCTAAATTCTTATTAATATGCTTAAATCAAATATTTAAAGTGTTTAATCATTTTTAATAAATCGCAAAAAAAACGTTTTTAAAAACATTATAAAACACTTTTTAAAATGTTATAACGTGCTTTTAAACACATTTAAAATGTTTATAAGACATTATAAAACTCGTTTAAAATATTTTTACAATTTTGTAAAATGTTTTAAAGGATTTTTATAACATTTCAAAATATTTCAAAATCATTCAAAAAATTTCAAAACACTTCTAAAATTTATTTTTAAATGTTTCAAAACACTTCTAAAATATTTTAAATTTATATTAAAAGTGTTTTAAAATAAACACATTTAATAAAATCGTAAAAAAAACGTTTTTAGAAACATTATAAAACACTTTTTAAAATGTTATAATGTGCTTTTAAAATGTTTTCAAGACATCATAAAACTCTTTTAAAATATTTTTAAAAATTTTTAAAATGTTTTAAAAGATTTTTATAAATTTCAAAATATTTCAAAATATTGTCAAATGCCTAAGATATTTTTGAACACTTTTAAATATTTTGAAACGCTTTTAAAAAGTTTTAAATTTATTTTAAAATGTTTCAAAACACTTTTAAAATGCTTCAAAACACTTTTAAAATGTTTTAAATTTATTTTAAAATGTTTCAAAACACTTTTAAAATGTTTTAAAACATATTTAAATCCTTTTTAAAAACTTGTAAAACATTTTAAAACGTTTTAAAAGTGTTTTAAAATGTTTTTAGAATGCTTTTACAATGTTAGAAAAAAATTTCAAAACACCTTTAAAATATTTGAAAGCATTTATTTAGGTTTTAAAAACGTTTTTAAATAAAATTTAATAAAAGTTAAGCTTATAAAGCTAACATTATAAACATGCAATAATTTTTATAAATGTTTCATAAATGGTTTAAATCTCTTATAAAATATTCTAAATTCTTCTCAATATGTTTAAATCAAATATTTAAAGCGTTTAATATTTTTATTAAATGTTTTTAATAAAATCGTAAAAAAAGAAACGTTTTTAAAAATATTATAAAACCCTTTTTAAAATGTTATAATGTGCTTTTAAACACGTTTAAAATGTTCTTAACACATCATAAAACTCTTTTAAAATATTTTTTAAAAATTTGTAAAATATTTTAGAGGATTTTTATAACATTTCAAAATATTTCAAAATATTTCATAAAGTTAAGCTTATAAAGCTGACATTCAATAATTTTTATAAATGTTTTAAAAATGGTTTAAACCTTTCATAAAATATTCCAAATTCTTATTAATATGTTCAAATCAAATATTTAAAGCGTTTAATCATTTTTAGTAAATCTTTTTAATAAAATCATAAAAAATAATATTTTTAAAAACATTATAAAACACTTTTTAAAATGCTATAACATGATTTTAAACACGTTAAAAATGTTTTTAAGACATTATGAAACTCTTTTAAAATATTTTAAAAAAGTTGTAAAATGTTTTAAAGGATTTTTATAACATTTCAAAATATTGTAAAACACTTTCAAGATATTTCAAAACACTTTAAGATATTCTGAAACGCTTTTAAAATATTTTGAAATGATTTTAAGATTTATTTTAAAATGTTTCAAAACACTTCTAAAATGTTTTAAATTTATTTTAAAATGTTTCAAAACACTTTTGAAATGTTTTAAAATGTTTTTAAATCATTTTTAAAAACTTGTAAAGCATTTTAAAACGTTTTAAAAGTGTTTTAAAATGGTTTAAAAATGTTTTTAGAAAGCTTTTACAATATTTTGAAAAAGGTTTAAAATGTTTTAAAACATTTTTAAATCCTTTTCAAAAAAATTTAAAGCATTTTAAAATGTTTTAAAAGTGTATCCAAATATGCTCTCAGATTTCAAAACTGAAAAGTTCAGCCCCCAATATCTGTGTTCATTCATTTTTCACAAATCGTCTAAAATGAATCCCGAAATCAATTCGTCACTTTGTGCATCCGGGGCCACACTTGCATCTCCAAAGTAGGTATCCAAATATGCTCTCAGATTTTAAAACCGAAAATTTTAGCCCTCGATATTCGCGTCCGTTTGTTTTTCACGGATCATCCGAAATGAGGTCCGAACTCAATTCGTCACTTTGTGCATCTGGGCCCACACTTGCATCTCCAAAATGGGTATCCAAATATGCTCTCGGATATCAAAACCGAAAAGTTTAGCCCCATCTTCCACGTCTGTTCTTTTTTCACGAACCATTCGAAATGAGTCCCGAAATAAATTTGTCACTTTGTGCATGCGGGGCCACGCTTGCATCTCCAAAATGGGTATCCAAATATGCTCTCAGATTTCACAACCGAAAAGTTCAGCCCTCGATATCCACGTCTTTTCATTTTTCACGGATCGTCTGAATTGAGTCCCGAAGTCAATTTGTCACTTTGTTCATCTGGGGCCACGCTTGCATCTCCAAAATGGGTAGCCAAATATGCTTTCAGATTTCAAAACCAAAAATTTTAGCCCCCGATATTCTCGTTCGTTCGTTTTTCACGGATCGTCCAAAATGAGGCCCAAACTCAATTTGTCACTTTGTGCATCCGAGGCCACGCTTTCATCTCCAAAATAGGTATCCAAATATACTCTCATATTTCAAAATTGAAAATTTCAGCCCCCGTTATCTGCGTCTATTCGTTTTTCACGGATCATACGAAATGAGTCGCGAAATCGATTTTTCACTTTGTGCATGCGGGGCCACACTTGCATCTCCAAAATGGGTATCCAAATATGCTCTCGGATTTCAAAACCAAAAATTTCAACCCCTGATATCCGCGTCCGTTCATTTTTCACAGATCGTCTGAAATCAATCCCGAAATAAATTTGTCACTTTGTGCATGCGGGGCCATGCTTTCATCTCCCAAATGGGTATCCAGATATGCTCTCGAATTTAAAAACCGAAAATTTCAACCCCCAATATCCGCATTTGTTCATTTTTCAAGGATCATCCAAAATGAATCCCGAAATCAATTTGTCATTTTTTTCCTGCGGGGGCACACTTGCATCTCCAAAATGGGTATCCAGATATACTCAGATTTCAAAAACGAAAATTTTAGCCCCCGACATCCGCGTCCGTTCGTTTTTTATGGATCATCCAAAATGAGTCCCTAAATCAATTCGTCACTTTGTGCATGTGAGGCCACGCTTGCATCTCCAGAATGGTTATCCAAATATGCTCTCGGATTTCAAAACTGAAAAGTTTAGCCCCCGATATCCACGTATGTTCATTTTTCACGGATCATCCGAAATGAGTCCTGAAATCAATTTTTCACTTTGTGCATGTGGGGAAATGATTGCATCTCCAAAATGTGTATCCAAATATGCTCTTGGATTTCAAAACAAAAAAATTCTGCCCCCGATATCCACATATGTTCATTTTTCATGGATAGTCTGAAATCAGTCCTGAAATAAATTCATCACTTTGTGCATGCGGGGCCATGCTTGCATCTCCAAAATGGGTATCCAAATATGCTCTCGAATTTCAAAACTGAAAAGTTGAACCCCCAATATCCGCTTTTGTTCAGTTTTCAAAGATCGTCCGAAATGAGTCCCAAAATCAATTCGTCACTTTCTTCATGCGGGGGCACTCTTGCATCTCCAAAATGGGTATCCAAATATGCTCTCGAATTTCAAAAATGAAAATTTCAACCCCGATATCTACGTCTGTTTGTTTTTTATGGATCGTTCGAAATGAGTCCCTAAATCAATTCATCACTTTGTGCATGTGGGGCTACGCTTGCATCTCCAAAATGGGTATCCAAATATGCTCTCAAACTTTTAAACCGAAAAGTTTAGCCCTCGATATTCGCATCCGTTCGTTTTTCACGGATCATCCGAAATGAGGTCCGAACTCAATTCGTCACTTTGTGCATCAGGGGCCACGCTTGCATCTCCAAAATGGGTATCCAAATATGCTCTCAGATATCAAAACCGAAAAGTTTAGCCTGCTTCTATTCTTTTTTAACGAACCATCTACGTTTAAAATGTTTTTTAGACGTTATAAAGCTCTTCTAAAATATTTTAAAAACTTTGTAAAATATTTTAAAGGATTTTTATAACATTTCAAAATATTTTAAAATATTTCAAAATATTGTAAAACGCTTATCAAGTTAAGCTTATAAATCTGACATTCAATAATTTTTATAAATGGTTTAAAGCTTTTATAAAATATTCTAATTTTTTATTAATATGTTTAAATCAAATATTTAAAGCGTTTAATCATTTTTAGTAAACGTTTTTAATGAAATCGTAAAAAAAATTGTTTTAAAAACATTATAAAAAACTTTTTAAAATGTTATAGTGTGCTTTTAAACACATTTATGTGCTTTTAAACACATTTAAATGTATTTAAGACATTATAAAATTCGTTTAAAATATTTTTAAAAAATTGTAAAATGTTTTAAAGGATTTTTATAACATTTCAAAATATTGTAAAACACTTCCAAGATATTTTAAAACACTTTTAAAATATTTTTAAACACTTCTAAAATATTTTGAAACACTTTTAAAATTTATTTTAAAATGTTTCAAAACACTTCTAAAATGTTTTAAATTTATTTTAAAATGTTTCAAAAAACTTTTAAAATGTTTTAAAATGTTTTCAGAACCTCTTGAAGAACTTGTAAAGCATTTTAAAATGTTTTAAAAGTGTTTTAAAATGGTTTTAAAATGTTTTTAGAAAGCTTTTACAATGTTTTAAAAACATTTCAAAACACTTTTAAAATTCATTTTAAAAAATATTTAAAAGCATTTATTTCATTTTTAAAAATGTTTATAAATAACATTTAATAAAACTAAAAACTAATAAAGTTGACATTATAAACATTTAATAATTTTTATAAAGGTTTTATAAATGGTTTAAAGCTTTTATAAAATATTTTAAATTCTTATTAATATGCTTAAATCAAATATTTAAAGCGTTTAATCATTTTTAATAAAATCGCAAAAAAAACATTTCTAAACACATTATAAAACACTTTTTAAAATGTTATAACGTGCTTTTAAACACATTTAAAATGTTTTTAAGAAATTATAAAACTCGTTTAAAATATTTTTACAAATTTGTAAAATGTTTTAAAGGATTTTATAACATTTCAAAATATTTCAAAATCATTCAAAAAATTTCAAAATATTGTAAAAAACGCTTTCAGGATATTTTAAAACACTTGTAAAATATTTTGAAAGACTTTTAAAATGTTTTAAATTTATTTTTAAATGTTTCAAAACACTTATACAATATTTTAAATTTATATTAAAAGTGTTTTAAAATAAACACATTTAATAAAATCATAAAAAAAAAACGTTTTTGCAAACATTATAAAACACTTTTTAAAATGTTATAATGTTCTTTTAAAATGTTTTGAAGACATCATAAAACTCTTTTAAAATATTTTTAAAAATTTGTAAAATGTTTTAAAAGATTTTTATAAATTTCAAAATATTGTCAAATGCTTAAGATATTTTTGAACACTTTTAAATATTCTGAAACGCTTTTAAAATGTTTTAAATTTACTTTGAAATGTTTCAAAACACTTTTAAAATTCTTCAAAACACTTTTAAAATGTTTTAAATTTATTTTAAAATATTTCAAAACACTTTTAAAATGTTTTAAAACATATTTAAATCCTTTTTAAAAACTTGTAAAACATTTTAAAACGTTTTAAAAGTGTTTTAAAATGGCTTTTAAATGTTTTCAAAATGCTTTTACAATGTTAGAAAAACATTTCAAAACACATTTAAAATATTTGAAAGCATTTATTTAGGTTTTAAAAATGTTTTTAAATAAAATTTAATAAAAGTTAAGGTTATAAAGCTAACATTATAAACATGCAATAATTTTTATAAATGTTTCATAAATGGTTTTAATCTCTTATAAAATATTCTAAATTCTTATTAATATGTTTAAATCAAATATTTAAAGCATTTAATCTTTTTATTAAAAGTTTTTAATAAAATCGTAAAAAAAGAAACGTTTTTAAAAATATTATAAAACCCTTTTTAAAATGTTATAATGTGGTTTTAAACACGTTTAAAATGTTTTTAACACATCATAAAACTCTTTTGAAATATTTTTAAAAAATTTGTAAAATATTTGAGGATTTTTATAACATTTCAAAATATTTCATAAAGTTAAGCTTATAAAGCTGACGTTCAATAATTTTTATGAATGGTTTAAAAATGGTTTAAACCTTTTATAAAATATTCCAAATTCTTATTAATATGTTTAAATCAAATATTTAAAGCGTTTAATCATTTTTATTAAATCTTTTTAATAAAATCGTAAGAAATAATATTTTTTAAAACATTATAAAACACTTTTTAAAATGCTATAACGTGCTTTTAAACACATTTAAAATGTTTTTAAGACATTATAAAACTCGTTTAAAATATTTTTATAAATTTGTAAAATGTTTTAAATGATTTTTATAACATTTCAAAGTATTGTAAAACACTATCAAGATATTTCAAGACACTTTTAAGATATTCTGAAACGCTTTTAAAATATTTTGAAATGCTTTTAAGATCTATTTTAAAATGTTTCAAAACACTTCTAAAATGTTTTAAATTTATTTTAAAATGTTTCAAAACACTTTTGAAATGTTTTAAAACGTTTTTAAATCCTTTTAAAAAACTTGTAAAGAATTTTAAAACATTTTAAAAGTGTTTTAAAATGGTTTTAAAATGTTTTTAGAAAGCTTTTACAATATTTTAAAAAAGGTTTAGAATGTTTTAAAACATTTTTAAATCCTTTTCAAAAACTTGTAAAGCATTTTAAAACGTTTTAAAAGTGTATCCAAATATGCTCTCAGATTTCAAAACCGAAAAGTTCAGCCCCCGATATCTGTGTCCATTCATTTTTCACAAATCGTCTGAAATGAATCCCAAAATCAATTCGTCACTTTGTGCATCCGGGGCCATACTTGCATCTCAAAAATAGGTATCCAAATATGCTCTCAGATTTTAAAACCGAAAAGTTTAACCCTCGATATTCGCGTCCGTTTGTTTTTCACGGATCATCCGAAATGAGGTCCAAACTCAATTCTTCACTTTGTGCATCTGGGGCCACACTTGCATCTCCAAATTGGGTATCCAAATATGCTCTCGGATATCAAAACCGAAAAGTTTAGCCCCATCTTCCACGTCTGTTCTTTTTTCACGAACCATCCGAAATGAGTCCCGAAATCCATTTGTCACTTTGTGAATGCGTGGCCACGCTTGCATCTCCAAAATGGGTATCCAAATATGCTCTGAGATTTCAAAACCGAAAATTTCAACCCCCGATATCCACGTCTTTTAATTTTTCACGGATCGTCTGAATTGAGTCCCGAAGTCAATTCGTCACTTTTTTCATCTGGGGCCACGCTTGCATCTCCAAAATGGGTATCCAAATATGCTCTCAGATTTCAAAACCGAAAAGTTTAGCCCCCGATATTCGCGTTCGTTCGTTTTTCACGGATCGTCCAAAATGAGGCCCAAACTCAATTTGTCACTTTGTGCATCCGAGGCCACGCTTTCATCTCCAAAATGGGTATCCAAATATGCTCTCATATTTCAAAATCGAAAATTTCAGCCCCCGTTATCTGCGTCTATTCGTTTTTCATGGATCATCCGAAATGAGTCGCGAAATCGATTTGTCACTTTGTGCATGCGGGGCCACACTTGCATCTCCAAAATGGGTATCCAAATATGCTCTCGGATTTCAAAACCAAAAATTTCAACCCCTGATATCCGCGTCCGTTCGTTTTTCACGGATTGTCTGAAATCAATCCCGAAATAAATTTGTCACTTTGTGCATGCGGGGGCACACTTTCATCTCCAAAATGGGTACCCAGATATGCTCTCGAATTTAAAAATCGAAAATTTCAACCCCCAATATCCGCATTTGTTCATTTTTCAAGGATCATCCAAAATGAATCCCGAAATCAATTCGTCATTTTGTTCCTGCGGGGGCACACTTGCATCTCCAAAATGGGTATCCAGATATACTCTCAGATTTCAAAAACGAAAATTTTAGCCCCGGACATCCGCGTCCGTTCATTTTTTACGGATCATCCAAAATGAGTCCCTAAATCAATTCGTCACTTTTTGCATGTGAGGCCATGCTTGCATCTCCAAAATGGTTATCCAAATATGCTCTCGGATTTCAAAACTGAAAAGTTTAGCCCCCGATATCCACGTATGTTCGTTTTTCACGGATCATCAGAAATGAGTCCTGAAATCAATTTTTCACTTTGTGTATGTGGGGAAACACTTGCATCTCCAAAATGTGTATCCAAATATGCTCTCGGATTTCAAAACCGAAAAGTTCTGCCCCCGATATCCACGTATGTTCATTTTTCACGGATAGTCCGAAATCAGTCCCGAAATAAATTCATCACTTTGTGCATGCGGGGCCACGCTTGCATCTCCAAAATGGGTATCCAAATATGCTCTCGAATTTCAAAATTGAAAATTTCAACCCCCAATATCCGCTTTCGTTCAGTTTTCAAAGATCGTTCGAAATGAGTCCCAAAATCAATTTGTCACTTTCTTCATGCGGGGGCACACTTGCATCTCCAAAATGGGTATCCAAATATGCTCTCAAATTTCAAAAATGAAAATTTCAACCCTGATATTTGCGTCTGTTCGTTTTTTATGGATCGTTCGAAATGCGTCCCTAAATCAATTCATCACTTTGTGCATGTGGGGCCACACTTGCATCTCCAAAATGGATATCCAAATATGCTCTCGAATTTTTAAACCGAAAATTTTAGCCCTCGATATTCGCATCCGTTCGTTTTTCAAAGATCATCCGAAATGAGGTCCGAACTCAATTCGTCACTTTGTGCATCTGGGGCCACGCTTGCATCTCCAAAATGGATATCCAAATATGCTCTCGGATATCAAAACCGAAAAGTTTAGCCTGCGTCTATTCTTTTTTAACGAACTATCTACGTTTAAAATGTTTTTTAGACATTATAAAGCTCTTTTAAAATATTTTAAAAACTTTGTAAAATATTTTAAAGGATTTTTATGACATTTCAAAATATTTTAAAATATTTCAAAATATTGTAAAACGCTTATCAAGTTAAGCTTATAAATCTGACATTCAATAATTTTTATAAATGGTTTAAAGCTTTTATAAAATATTCTAAATTTTTATTAATATGTTTGAATCAAATATTTAAAGCGTTTAATCATTTTTAGTAAATGTTTTCAATGAAATCGTAAAAAAAATTGTTTTAAAAGCATTATAAGAAACTTTTTAAAATGTTATAGCGTGCTTTTAAACACATTTAAATGTATTTAAGACATTATAAAACTTGTTTAAAATATTTTTTAAAAGTTGTAAAATGTTTTAAAGGATTTTTATAACATTTCAAAATATTGTAAAACACTTCCAAGATATTTTAAAACACTTTTAAAATATTTTGAAACACTGCTAAAATATTTTGAAACGCTTCTAAAATATTTTGAAACGCTTTTAAAATTTATTTTAAAATGTTTCAAAACACTTCTAAAATGTTTTAAATTTATTTTAAAATGTTTCAAAATGCTTTTAAAATGTTTTAAAACGTTTTCAGAACCTCTTGAAGAACTTGTAAAGCATTTTAAAATGTTTTAAAAGTGTTTTAAAATGGTTTAAAAATGTTTTTAGAAAGATTTTACAATGTTTTAAAAACATTTCAAAACACTTTTAAAATTCTTTTAAAATATTTAAAAGCATTTATTTCATTTTTAAAAATGTTTATAAATAACATTTAATAAAACTTAAACTAATAAAGTTGACATTATAAACATTTAATAATTTTTATAAACGTTTTATAAATGGTTTAAAGCTTGTATAAAATATTCTAAATTCTTATTAATATGCTTAAATCAAATATTTAAAGTGTTTAATCATTTTTAATAAAATCGCAAAAAAAAACGTTTTTAAAAACATTATAAAACACTTTTTAAAATGTTATAACGTGCTTTTAAACACATTTCAAATGTTTTTAAGACATTATAAAACTCGTTTAAAATATTTTTACAAATTTGTAAAATGTTTTAAAGCATTTTTATAACATTTCAAAATATTCAACCTTAAATTTACCCTTAACCTTAACCTTAACCTTAACCTTACCCTTACCTAACTATAACCTTACCCTTAACCAATCTTGACCTTAACTATAAGGTAACCCTAACCTTAATCTTAACCTTAACCGTAATCTTAACCTTAACTTTACCCTTAGCCTAATCTTAACCTTACCCTAACCTTAACTTTAACCTGAGGTTAAGATTATGGTTAAGGTTAAGGTTAAGGATAAGTTAAGTTTAAGCGTAAGGTTAAGGTTACAGTTAAGGTTAAGGTTAAGGGTTTGGTCAAGGTTAGGGTTAGGTTCACAATTAACAATTACTAACAAAAATGAATAATTCATATACTTGTTGTACTTATTATTTGGTCATATATTTTAGTCCTAGATTAAATTAGTCATTTTAGTTAGTCGTTTTTAGTTTGGTCACTTATTATCTAGTCATATATTTTAGTCCTAGACTAAATTAGTCATTTTAGTTAGTCGCTTTTAGTTTGGTCACTTATTATATAGTCATATATTTTATCCCTAAATTAAATTAGTCGTCTAAGTTAGTCATTTTTAGTTCGGTCACTTAAAATTTCTCAAATTTAGTAGTAATTTAGTTGAAATAATTGTTGTGACTAACATTTTTAGTCACCTAGTCACTAATTTCATCATTTTCTACTAGTGTGAGACACGGGCTATCAAATATCAAAAAGAGGCCTCCAAGGCGCAAATTAAGTTGGAAGAACTCATGGGCGAGTTCAATGATAGCGAAGATGAACATCAGCCAAGAAGAAAGAGGCCAAGGACCATGGGACTCAGAAGAGCTTTAGAGAAACAAAAAGAGGAAGAGGCTGCCCTTTTCCAATCTTTTCCTCTCACTACTTTATTCACCCAAGAGATAGAAAACAATAGAGAAGCATGGCTTGAAAGGGTGAATGACCACTTGGAGAAGAATTTGGAAAAGGTCAATAGAGATTTGTACCTTCAAAGAAGAATGACCGAGCACTATAAGAAGCTTAATCAGTTCGCCCAACGGAAATTGAAGGCCACACAAGAAAGGCTCAAGAAGGCTCAAAAGAGGCGCCTGGCACCAAAAATGAAGAAAGACATATCATAGCTTCAAATTTTTTCCTCAGCCTCTCAGCATGTTTCTAAAAACCCTTGAGGGTCATGCTCACCAAAATTGGGCAAAATTCAACAAGTTTTGGTTTTTGACATTTTTGGGCTTTTTGCTAAAAATCATGGGCATCACCTTTTCAGTTTGAGACATCTTCAAAGAATGAAAATGTTATCATTGGATGCAATAATTTCAGGGACATCTAATCGGCTATTTTCATATCAATTGAAGATGATGTGGTCCCCAAAAATGGCAAAAAATAGTCACTTTTTCAACACTTTGCCCCGCATATCAGCAAAGTCTATTTTCCGGGTTTTTCCACACAGGTCAGTTTTTGACAGTCTTTCAGTGATAATTTTGGAGAAATTTTTTTTTTCAGAAACTAGACATCCAGATCTTTCCAACGAGCCATCACGGGCCTCGTTTTGACATCGGGAAGGCCTCCAAAAGTTTCCCACAAGACAAGGGACTTTTTGCTAATATATTTCTTAAGTATTTTTGTGAAAAATGCACTTTTCTAAAGTGGCTTTCCTAATGTTCGTTTAGCCTTTTTTGGCCATGGTTAGTTAGAAAAAGTCAATATAATTTCCTTTTTTACCATTTTTAAGATATTTTTATAGATATTTTGTGCCTTGGGCTTTGCAAAGCCTCAAGGACAAAATCAGATATTTTTTATGGGCCAATGAGCTTGCTAGTTGCACTAGGAGGTTTTCCCTCATCTTGGCTTATATATTCCAAGACATTTCATTGTAAACAAGGTTGAACTTGATGATATAGAAGCAATATATGGTTATACAAGCTTGGAAGAAATACTTGTCTCATGTATTAGATAGTTTCTTGAACGTTTTGGATGATGAAAGAGGACTGTTGTTGGATTCCTTGACTTGGTAAAATGGTATAGTGTTCCTTTCTATTATGCTTCTTAGTTTTCCTACATATTTCATGTTCTTACTTGCTATAAGACAATAGAGAATAGATGTGAGACATGCCCTTAGAGGCACCTCACATTTCCTATTTCATTATAGCTTCTATGTTTTCTTCCTTCTTATTCATATCAAATAAATCTTTATTTATCTTTGATCACTGAAGAAATTGTTTGCTTGTTTCATTTATGGTTTTATGCATGCTAAGTATGATTCACGGTATGCCCTGCTTACTCATGGCTAGTCATAGCTCCACCTCTGAAACTTTTCTTTGATTGTTTGATTGTCCTAGCTGAACCAAGGAGGTCTTGTACTGATTTTTCCCTTTGCCTAAAACTTTGCAATATTACTTCAAAGTGCTCAAGAGCTTGAAATACTATGTCTAGGTGTTTCCTCATAGTGATTTGAGTTATTTGTTTGTCTTAATTGTCCTTCCCCAAAGTCTGATATAAATTTCCTAAAGTTAGAGAGTCATATATCTCTATGTATTGCTTGAATGTTTATTTCTATGCATTTATCAGTTTGTAGTTACATTCATCATGATTAATGGTTAGCCCTACCATGTTTATGTCAGCTATTGAACTATTTATGTTTGAAAGCCTTTGTTCTTCACAAATTTAGTGTCCATGTCACCTCATTTTACCTTAAGATCCATTTTACTTTGATCAAATCGGCCCTTCAACATTCCTTGTATCACCATCTAAGGCTTTCTCGACCCTTTCGAACCCATAGCCCAATTGATCTGACAATATTTTTATCTATCATAGTCTTTGATCAGTTCCTCCCTCAAAAACCTAAAAGCGAAACTAAAAACCTACTTCATAACTAGCCTAAAATCAGAAACACAAGAAGCAAACACATAGATATCCTTTACACAGATAAATAGAGACCTCTCTGAGTCCAGGAAGGCTAGGTCCTTGGGCTCCAAAAATTGCTTTGATGTTACCCTGTTACTTGGCTTGCCAATCAACCAAATCACGGGACATTAACAGGCACTATTTTTTTGTGTGTATAAAGGGTGTGTAGGAAGTGCAAGAGAAAGCGTGTGTGGAGAAATTGTTTATAATGTTAGCTTTATAAGCTTAACTTTTATTAAATTTTATTTAAAAATGTTTTTGAAACCTAAATAAATGTTTTCAATTATTTTAAATGTGTTTTGAAATGTTTTTCTAACATTGTAAAAGCATTCTGAAAACATTTAAAAACCATTTAAAACCACTTTTAAAACGTTTTAAAATGTTTTACAAGTTTTTAAAAAGGATTTAAATATGTTTTAAAACATTTTAAAAGTGTTTTGAAACATTTTAAAAGTGTTTTGAAGCATTTTAAAAGTGTTTTGAAACATTTTAAAATAAATTTAAAACATTTTAAAAGGGTTTCAAAATATTTAAAAGTGTTCAAAAATATCTCAAGCGTTTGACAAAATTTTGAAATTTATAAAAATATTTTAAAACATTTTACAAATTTTTAAAAATATTTTAAACGAGTTTTATGGTGTCTTCAAAACATTTTAAAAGCACATTATAACATTTTAAAAAGTGTTGTATAATGTTTCTAAAAACTTTCTTTTACGATTTTATTAAATGTGTTTATTTTAAAACACTTTTAATATAAATTTAAAATATTTTAGAAGTGTTTTGAAACATTTAAAAATAAATTTAAAACATTTTAAAAGCATTTCAAAATATTTTACAAGTGTTTTAAAATATCTTGAAAGCGTCTTTTACAATATTTTGAAATTTTTTGAATGATTTTGAAATGTTATAAAAATCTTTTAAAACATTTTACAAATTTGTAAAAATATTTTAAACGAGTTTCATAATGTCTTAAAAACATTTTAAATGTGTTTAAAAACACGTTATAACATTTTAAAAAGTGTTTTATAATGTTTTTAAAAATGTTTTTTTTTTTGCGATTTTATTAAAAATGATTAAACGCTTTAAATATTTGATTTAAGCATATTAATAAGAATTTTGAATATTTTATAAAAGCTTTAAACCATTTATAAAACGTTTATAAAAATTATTAAATGTTTATAATGTCAACTTTATTAGTTTAACTTTTATTAAATGTTATTTATAAACATTTAAAAAAAAGAAATAAATGCTTTTAAATATTTTAAAAGAATTTTAAAAGTGTTTTGAAATGTTTTTAAAACATTGTAAAAGCTTTCTAAAAACATTTTAAAACCATTTTAAAACATTTTAAAATTCTTTACAAGTTCTTCAAGAGGTTCTGAAAACGTTTTAAAACATTTTAAAAGTGTTTTGAAACATTTTAAAATAAACTTAAAACATTTTAGAAGTGTTTTGAAACATTTTAAAATAAATTTTAAAAGCGTTTCAAAATATTTTAGAAGCATTTCAAAATATCTTAGAAGTGTTTCAAAATATTTTAAAAGTGTTTTAAAATATCTTGGAAGTGTTTTACAATATTTTGAAATGTTATAAAAATCCTTTAAAACATTTTACAAATTTTTTAAAATATTTTAAACGAGTTTTATAATGTCTTAAATGCATTTAAATGTGTTTAAAAGCACGCTATAACATTTAAAAAAAAAAATTATAATGTTTTTGAAAAAAAAATAATTTACGATTCCATTAAAAACATTTACTAAAAATGATTAAACGCTTTAAATATTTGATTTAAACATATTAATAAAAATTTAGAATATTTTATAAAAGCTTTAAACCATTTATAAAAATTATTGAATGTCAGATTTATAAGGTTAACTTGATAAGCGTTTTACAATATTTTGAAATATTTTAAAAATCCTTTAAAATATTTTACAAAGTTTTTAAAAATATTTTAAAAGAGCTTTATAATGTCTAAAAACATTTTAAACGTAGATAGTTCGTTAAAAAGAATAGAGCGCGAGCTAAACTTTTCATTTGCCCCGATGTCAGAAACATATTTGGGTACCCATTTTGGAATCATGACGCGGCCCGGATACACAAAGTGACGAATTGAGTTTGGACCTCATTTCGGATGATCCGTGAAAAACGAACGGATGTGAATATCGAGGGCTAAAATTTTCGGTTTAAAAATTCGAGAGCATATTTGGATACCCATTTTGGAGATGCAAGTGTGGCCTCACATGCACAAAGTGATGAATTGATTTAGGGACTCATTTCGAACGATCCATAAAAAATAAACAGACACAGATATCGGGGTTGAAATTTTCATTTTTGAAATTCGAGAGCATATTTGGATACCCATTTTGGAGATGCAAGTGTGCCCCCGCATGAACAAAGTGACAAATTGATTTTGGGACTCATTGCGGACGATCTTTGAAAACTGAACGAAAGCGGATATTGGGGATTGAACTTTTCAGTTTTGAAATTCGAGAGCATATTTGGATACCTATTTTGGAGATGCAAGCGTGGCCCCGCATGCACAAAGTGATGAATTTATTTCAGGACTGATTTCGGACTATCTGTGAAAAATGAACGGACGTGGATATCGGGGACAGAAATTTTCGGTTTTGAAATTTGAGAGCATATTTGGATACACATTTTGGAGATGCAAGCGTTTCCCCACATGCACAAAGTGAAAAATTGATTTCAAGACTCATTTTGGATGATCCGTGAAAAAAGAACATACGTGGATATCGGGGGCTAAACTTTTCAGTTTTGAAATCCGAGAGCATATTTGGATAACCATTTTGGAGATGCAAGCGTGGCCTCACATGCACAAAGTGACGGTGGTTAGGGACTCATTTTGGATGATCCCAAAAAAACGAACGGACGCGGATGTCGGGGGCTAAAATTTTCGTTTTTGAAATCTGAGAGTATATTTGGATACCCATTTTGGAGATGCAAGTGTGCCCCCGCAGGAACAAAACGACGAATTGATTTCGGGATTCATTTTGGATGATCCTTGAAAAATGAACAAATGCGGATATTGGGGGTTGAAATTTTCGGTTTTTAAATTTGAGAGCATATTTGGATACTCATTTTGGAGATGAAAGCGTGGCCTCGGATGCACAAAGTGACAAATTGAGTTTGGGCTTCATTTTGGACGATCCGTAAAATACGAACGGACGCGAATATCGGGGGCTAAAATTTTCGGTTTTGAAATCTGAGAGCATATTTGGATACCCATTTTGGAGATGCAAGCGTGGCCCCAGACGAACAAAGTGACGAATTGACTTCGGGACTCAATTCAGACGATCCGTGAAAAATGAAAAGACGTGGATATCGGGGGCTGAACTTTTCGGTTGTGAAATCTGAGAGCATATTTGGATACCCATTTTGGAGATGCAAGTGTGGCCCTGCATGCACATAGTGACAAATCGATTTCGCGACTCATTTTGGATGATCCGCGAAAAACGAATAGATGCAGATAACGGGGGCTGAAATTTTCGATTTTGAAATATGAGAGCATATTTGGATACCCATTTTGGAGATGAAAGCGTGGCCTCGGATGCACAAAGTGACAAATTGATTCTGATTCATTTCGTGACGATTTGTGAAAATGAATGAACACAGAGCATCAGGGGCTGAACTTTTCTGTTTTGAAATATGAGAGCATATTTGGATACACTTTTAAACGCTTTAAATGCTTTATAAAAGTTTTAAAAGGTTTCTTGAAGCATTTTGAAAGTGCCTTGGAACATTTAAAAATAAATTTAAAACATTTTAAAAGCGTTTCAAAATATTTAAAAGTGTTCAAAAATATCTCAAGCGTTTGACAATATTTTGAAATTTATAAAAATGTTTTAAAACATTTTACAAATTTTTAAAAATATTTTAAAAGAGTTTTATGATGTCTTCAAAACATTTTAAAAGCACATTATAACATTTTAAAAAGTGTTTTCTAATGTTTCTAAAAACGTTTCTTTTACGATTTTATTAAATGTGTTTATTTTAAAACACTTTTAATATAAATTTAAAATATTTTAGAAGTGTTTTGAAACATTTAAAAATAAATTTAAAACATTTTAAAAGCATTTAAAAATATTTTACAAGTGTTTTAAAATATCTTGAAAGCGTTTTTTACAATATTTTGAATTTTTTTGAATGATTTTGAAATGTTATAAAAATCCTTTAAAACATTTTACCAAATTTGTAAAAATATTTTAAACGAGTTTTATAATGTCTTAAAAACATTTTAAATGTGTTTAAAAGCACGTTATAACATTTTAAAAAGTGTTTTATAATGTTTTTAAAAACGTTTTTTTTTTTTTGCGATTTTATTAAAAATGATTAAACGCTTTAAATATTTGATTTAAGCATATTAATAAGAATTTTGAATATTTTATAAAAGATTTAAACCATTTATAAAACGTTTATAAAAATTATTAAATGTTTATAATGTCAACTTTATTAGTTTAACTTTTATTAAATGTTATTTATAAACATTTTAAAAAAAAGAAATAAATGCTTTTAAATATTTTAAAAGAATTTTAAAAGTGTTTTGAAATGTTTTTAAAACATTGTAAAAGCTTTCTAAAAACATTTTAAAACCATTTTAAAACACTTTTAAAACATTTTAAAATGCTTTACAAGTTCTTCAAGAGGTTCTGAAAACGTTTTAACACATTTTAAAAGTGTTTTGAAACATTTTAAAATAAATTTAAAACATTTTAGAAGTGTTTTGAAACATTTTAAAATAAATTTTAAAAGTGTTTCAAAATATTTTAGAAGCATTTCAAAATATTTTAGAAGTGTTTCAAAATATTTTAAAAGTGTTTTAAAATATCTTGGAAGTGTTTTACAATATTTTGAAATGTTATAAAAATCCTTTAAAACATTTTACAAATTTTTTAAAATATTTTAAACGAGTTTTATAATGTCTTAAATACATTTAAATGTGTTTAAAAGCACACTATAACATTTTAAAAAGTTTTTTATAATGTTTTTAAAACAATTTTTTTTACGATTTCATTAAAAACATTTACTAAAAATGATTAAACGCTTTAAATATTTGATTTAAACATATTAATAAAAATTTAGAATATTTTATAAAAGCTTGAAACCATTTATAAAAATTATTGAATGTCAGATTATAAGCTTAACTTGATAAGCGTTTTACAATATTTTAAAATATTTTAAAATATTTTGAAATGTTATAAAAATCCTTTAAAATATTTTACAAAGTTTTTAAAATATTTTAAAAGAGCTTTATAATGTCTGAAAAACATTTTAAACGTAGATAGTTGGTTAAAAAGGCATAGACGCAGGCTAAACTTTTCGGTTCTGATATCCGAGAGCATATTTGGATATCCATTTTGGAGATGCAAGCGTGGCCCCAGATGCACAAAGTGACGAATTGAGTTCGGACCTCATTTCGGATGATCTGTGAAAAACGAACGGATGCGAATATCGAGGGCTAAAATTTTCTGTTTAAAAATTCGAGAGCATATTTGGATACCCATTTTGGAGATGCAAGCGTGGCCCCACATGCACAAAGTGATGAATTGATTTAGGGACTCATTTCGAACGATCCATAAAAAACGAACAGACGCAGATATCGGGGTTGAAATTTTCATTTTTGAAATTCGAGAGCATATTTGGATACCCATTTTGGAGATGCAAGTGTGCCCCCGCACGAACAAAGTGACGAATTGATTTTGGGACTCATTGCGGACGATCTTTGAAAACTGAACGAAAGCGGATATTGGGGGTTGAACTTTTCAGTTTTGAAATTCGAGAGCATATTTGGATACCCATTTTGGAGATGCAAGCGTGGCCCCGCATGCACAAAGTGATGAATTTATTTCGGGACTGATTTCGGACTATCCGTGAAAAATGAACGGACGTGGATATCGAGGGCAGAACTTTTTGGTTTTGAAATCCGAGAGCATATTTGGATACACATTTTGGAGATGCAAGCGTTTCCCCACATGCACAAAGTGAAAAATTGATTTCAGGACTCATTTCGGATGATCCGTGAAAAACGAACATACGTGGATATCTCCTAAACTTTTCAGCTTTGAAATCCGAGAGCATATTTGGATAACCATTTCCTTTGAGATGCAAGCGTGGCCTCACATGCACAAAGTGACGCACTGATTTAGGGACTCATTTTGGATGATCCGTAAAAACGAACTGACGCGTGATGCTCAAATACAAATTTTCGGTTTTGAAATCGAGAGTATATTTGTGGGAACTTTCTGGGAGATGCAAGTGTGCCCCCGCAGGAAAAGAATGACGAATTGATTTCGGGATTCATTTTGGCTGATCCTTGAAAAATGTACAAATGCGGATATTGGGGGTTGAAATTTTCGGTTTTTAAATTCGAGAGCATATCTGGATACCCATTTTGGAGATGAAAGCGTGGCCCGCATGCACAAAGTGACAAATTTATTTCGGGATTGATTTCAGACGATCCGTGAAAAACGAACGGACGCGGATATCAGGGGTTGAACTTTTTGGTTTTGAAATCCGAGAGCATATTTGGATACCCATTTTGGAGATGCAAGTGTGGCCCCTCATGCACAAAGTGACAAATTGATTTCGCGACTCATTTCGGATGATCCGTCAAAAACGAATAGACGCAGATAACGGGGGCTGAAATTTTCGATTTTGAAATATGAGAGCATATTTGGATACCCATTTTGGAGATGAAAGCGTGGCCTCGGATGCACAAAGTGACAAATTGAGTTTGGGCCTCATTTTGAACGATCCGTGAAAAACGAACGGACGCGAATATCGGGGGCTAAACTTTTCGGTTTTGAAATCTGAGAGCATATTTGGATACCCATTTTGGAGATGCAAGCGTGGCCCTAGATGAAAAAAGTGACGAATTGACTTCGGGACTCAATTCAGACGATCCGTGAAAAATTAAAAGACGTGGATATCGGGGGCTGAACTTTTCGGTTTGGAAATATGAGAGCATATTTGGATACCCATTTTGGAGATGCAAGCATGGCCCCGTATGCACAAAGTGACAAATTGATTTCGGGACTCATTTCGGATGGTTCGTGAAAAAAGAACAGACGTGGAAGATGGGGCTAAACTTTTCGGTTTTGATATCCGAGAGCATATTTGGATACCTATTTTGGAGATGCAAGTGTGGCCCCGGATGCACAAAGTGACGAATTGATTTCGGGATTCATTTCAGACGATTTGTGAAAAATGAATGAACACAGATATCGGGGGCTGAACTTTTCGGTTTTGAAATATGAGAGCATATTTGGATACACTTTTAAAACGCTTTAAAATGCTTTACAAGTTTTTGAAAAGGATTTAAAAGCGTTTTAAAACATTTTAAACCTTTTTTAAAATATTGTAAAAGCTTTCTAAAAACATTTTTAAACCGTTTTAAAACACTTTTAAAACGTTTTAAAATGCTTTACAAGTTTTTTAAAAGGATTTTAAAACGTTTTAAAACATTTTAAAAGTGTTTTGAAACATTTTAAAATAAATTTAAAACATTTTAGAAGTGTTTTGAAACATTTTAAAATAAATCTTAAAAGCATTTCAAAATATTTTAAAAGCGTTTCAGAATATCTTAAAAGTGTCTTGAAATATCTTGATAGTGTTTTACAATATTTTGAAATGTTAAAAAAATCCTTTAAAACATTTTACAACTTTTTAAAAATATTTTAAAAGAGTTTCATAATGTCTTAAAAACATTTTTAACGTGTTTAAAATCATGTTATAGCATTTTAAAAAGTGTTTTATAATGTTTTAAAAAATATTATTTTTTACGATTTTATTAAAAAGATTTACTAAAAATGATTAAACGCTTTAAATATTTGATTTAAACATATTAATAAGAATTTGGAATATTTTATAAAGGTTTAAACCATTTTTAAAACATTTATAAAAATTATTGAATGTCAGCTTTATAAGCTTAACTTTATGAAATATTTTGAAATATTTTGAAATGTTATAAAAATCCTCTAAAATATTTTACAAATTTTTTAAAAATATTTTTAAAGAGTTTTATGATGTGTTAGAAACATTTTAAACGTGTTTAAAAGCACATTATAACATTTTAAAAAGGGTTTTATAATATTTTTAAAAACGTTTCTTTTTTTACGATTTTATTAAAAACATTTAATAAAAAGATTAAACGCTTAAATATTTGATTTAAACATATTGAGAAGAATTTAAAATATTTTATAACAGATTTAAACCATTTATGAAACATTTATAAAAATTATTGCATGTTTATAATGTTAGCTTTATAAGCTTAACTTTTATTAAATTTTATTTAAAAATGTTTTTGAAACCTAAATAAATGCTTTCAATTATTTTAAATGTGTTTTGAAATGTTTTTCTAACATTGTAAAAGCATTCTGAAAACATTTAAAAACCATTTAAAAACACTTTTACAACGTTTTAAAATGTTTTACAAGTTTTTAAAAAGGATTTAAATATGTTTTAAAACATTTTAAAAGTGTTTTGAAACATTTTAAAAGTGTTTTGAAGCATTTTAAAAGTGTTTTGGAACATTTTAAAATAAATTTAAAACATTTTAAAAGCGTTTCAAAATATTTAAAAGTGTTCAAACATATCTCAAGCATTTGACAATATTTTGAAATTTATAAAAATGTTTTAAAACATTTTACAAATATTTAAAAATATTTTAAAAGAGTTTTATGATGTCTTCAAAACATTTTAAAAGCACATTATAACATTTTAAAAAGTGTTTTATAATGTTTCTAAAAACATTTCTTTTACGATTTTATTAAATGTGTTTATAAATTTAAGATATTTTAGAAGTGTTTTGAAACATTTAAAAATAAATTTAAAACATTTTAAAAGCATTTCAAAATATTTTACAAGTGTTTTAAAATATCTTGAAAGCGTCTTTTACAATATTTTGAAATTTTTTGAATGATTTTGAAATGTTATAAAAATCCTTTAAAACATTTTACAAATTTGTAAAAATATTTTAAACGAGTTTTATAATGTCTTAAAAACATTTTAAATGTGTCTAAAAGCACGTTATAACATTTTAAAAAGTGTTTTATAATGTTTTTAAAAACGTTTTTTTTTTTTTTGCGATTTTATTAAAAATGATTAAACGCTTTAAATATTTGATTTAAGCATATTAATAAGAATTTAGAATATTTTATAAAAGCTTTAAACCATTTATAAAATGTTTATAAAAATTATTAAATGTTTATAATGTCAACTTTATTAGTTTAACTTTTATTAAATGTTATTTATAAACATTTTTAAAAAAGAAATAAATGCTTTTAAATATTTTAAAAGAATTTTAAAAGTGTTTTGAAATGTTTTTAAAACATTGTAAAAGCTTTCTAAAAACATTTTAAAACCATTTTAAAACACTTTTAAAACATTTTAAAATGCTTTACAAGTTCTTCAAGAGGTTCTGAAAACGTTTTAAAACATTTTAAAAGTGTTTTGAAACATTTTAAAATAAACTTAAAACATTTTAGAAGTGTTTTGAAACATCTTAAAATAAATTTTAAAAGCGTTTCAAAATATTTTAGAAGCATTTCAAAATATTTTAGAAGTGTTTCAAAATATTTTAAAAGTGTTTTAAAATATCTTGGAAGTGTTTTACAATATTTTGAAATGTTATAAAAATCCTTTAAAACATTTTACAAATTTTTTAAAATATTTTAAACGAGTTTTATAATGTCTTAAATGCATTTAAATGTGTTTAAAAGCACGCTATAACATTTAAAAAAAAAATTATAATGTTTTTGAAAAAAAAAAAATTACGATTCCATTAAAAACATTTACTAAAAATGATTAAACGCTTTAAATATTTGATTTAAACATATTAATAAAAATTTAGAATATTTTATAAAATCTTGAAACCATTTATAAAAATTATTGAATGTCAGATTTATAAGCTTAACTTGATAAGCGTTTTACAATATTTTGAAATGTTATAAAAATCCTTTAAAATATTTTACAAAGTTTTTAAAATATTTTAAAAGAGCTTTATAATGTCTAAAAGACATTTTAAACGTAGATAGTTCGTTAAAAAAGAATAGACGCAGGCTAAACTTTTCGGTTTTGATATCCGAGAGCATATTTGGGTACCCATTTTGGAGATGCAAGCGCAGCCCCAAATGCACAAAGTGACGAATTGAGTTTGGACCTCATTTCGGATGATCCGTGAAAAACGAACGGATGTGAATATCGAGGGCTAAAATTTTCGGTTTAAAAATTCGAGAGCATATTTGGATACCCATTTTGGAGATGCAAGCGTGGCCCCACATGCACAAAGTGATGAATTGATTTAGGGACTCATTTCGAACGATCCATAAAAAAACGAATAGACGCAGATATCGGGGTTGAAATTTTCATTTTTGAAATTCGAGAGCATATTTGGATACCCATTTTGGAGATGCAAGTGTGCCCCCACATGAACAAAGTGACGAATTGATTTTGGGACTCATTGCAGACGATCTTTGAAAACTGAACGAAAGCGGATATTGGGGGTTGAACTTTTCAGTTTTGAAATTCGAGAGCATATTTGGATACCCATTTTGGAGATGCAAGCGTGGCCCCGCATGCACAAAGTGATGAATTTATTTCGAGACTGATTTCAGACTATCTGTGAAAAATGAACGGACGTGGATATCGGGGGCAGAACTTTTTGGTTTTGAAATCCGAGAGCATATTTGGATACACATTTTGGAGATGCAAGCGTTTCCCCACATGCACAAAGTGAAAAATTGATTTCAGGACTCATTTCGGATGATCCGTGAAAAACGAACATACGTGGATATCGGGGGCTAAAATTTTACGTTTTGAAATCCGAGAGCATATTTGGATAACCATTTTGGAGATGCAAGCGTGGCCTCACATGCACAAAGTGACGAATTGATTTAGGGACTCATTTTGGATGATCCGTAAAAAACGAACGGACGCGGATGTCGGGGGCTAAAATTTTCGTTTTTGAAATCTGAGGGTATATCTGGATACCCATTTTGGAGATGCAAGTGTGCCCCCGCAGAAAAAGAATGACGAATTGATTTCGGGATTCATTTTGGATGATCCTTGAAAAATGTACAAATGCGGATATTGGGGGTTGAAATTTTCGGTTTTTAAATTCGAGAGCATATCCGGATACCCATTTTGGAGATGAAAGCGTGGCCCCGCATGCACAAAGTGACAAATTTATTTCGGGACTGATTTCAGACGATCCGTGAAAAACGAACGGATGCGGATATTAGGGGTTGAACTTTTTGGTTTTGAAATCCGAGAGCATATTTGGATACCCATTTTGGAGATGCAAGTGTGGCCCCTCATGCACGAAGTGACAAATTGATTTCGCGACTCATTTCGGATGATCCGTAAAAAAAGAATAGACGCAGATAACGGGGGCTGAAATTTTCGATTTTGAAATATGAGAGCATATTTGGATATCCATTTTGGAGATGAAAGCGTGGCCTCGGATGCACAAAGTGACAAATTGAGTTTGGGCCTCATTTTGGACGATCTGTGAAAAACGAACGGACGCGAATATCGGGGGTAAAATTTTCGGTTTTGAAATCTGAGAGCATATTTGGATACCCATTTTGGCGATGCAAGCGTGGCCCCAGATGAACAAAGTGACGAATTGACGTCGGGACTCAATTCAGAGGATCCGTGAAAAATGAAAAGACGTGGATATCGGGGGCTGAAATTTTCGGTTGTGAAATATGAGAGCATATTTGGATACCCATTTTGGAGATGCAAGCGTGGCCCCGCATGCACAAAGTGACAAATTGATTTCGGAACTCATTTCGGATGGTTCGTCAAAAAAGAACAGACGTGGAAGATGGGGCTAAACTTTTCAGTTTTGATATCCGAGAGCATATTTGGATACCCATTTTGGAGATGCAAGTGTGGCCGCAGATGCACAAAGTGACGAATTGAGTTCGGACCTCATTTCGGATGATCCGTGAAAAACAAACGGTTGCGAATATCGAGGGCTAAAATTTTCGGTTTCCAAATCCGAGAGCATATTTGGATACCTATTTTGGAGATGCAAATGTGGCCCCAGATGCACAAAGTGATGAATTGATTTCGGGATTCATTTCAGACGATTTGTGAAAAATGAATGAACACAGATATCGGGGGATGAACTTTTCGGTTTTGAAATATGAGAGCATATTTGGATACACTTTTAAAACGTTTTAAAATGCTTTACAAGTTTTTGAAAAGGATTTAAAAACGTTTTAAAACATTTTAAACCTTTTTTAAAATATTGCAAAAGCTTTCTGAAAACATTTTAAACCATTTTAAAACACTTTTAAAACGTTTTAAAATGCTTTACAAGTTTTTGAAAAGGATTTAAAAACGTTTTAAAACATTTTAAACCTTTTTTAAAATATTGTAAAAGCTTTCTGAAAACATTTTAAACCATTTTAAAACACTTTTAAAACGTTTTAAAATGCTTTACAAGTTTTTTAAAAAGATTTAAAAACGTTTTAAAACATTTTAAAAGTGTTTTGAAACATTTTAAAATAAATTTAAAACATTTTAGAAGTGTTTTGAAACATTTTAAAATAAATCTTAAAAGCATTTCAAAATATTTTAAAAGCGTTTCAGAATATCTTAAAAGTGTCTTGAAATATCTTGAGAGTGTTTTACAATATTTTGAAATGTTATAAAAATCCTTTAAAACATTTTACAACTTTTTAAAAATATTTTAAAAGAGTTTCATAATGTCTTAAAAACATTTTTAACGTGTTTAAAATCATGTTATAGCATTTTAAAAAGTGTTTTATAATGTTTTTAAAAATATTATTTTTTTACGATTTTATTAAAAAGATTTACTAAAAATGATTAAACGCTTTTTAAAACAATTATAAAAATTATTGAATGTCAGCTTTATAAGCTTAACTTTATGAAATTTATTGAAATATTTTGAAATATTATAAAAATCCTCTAAAATATTTTACAAATTTTTTAAAAATATTTTAAAAGAGTTTTATGATGTGTTAAAAACATTTTAAACGTGTTTAAAAGCACATTATAACATTTTAAAAAGGGTTTTATAATATTTTTAAAAACGTTTCTTTTTTTACGATTTTATTAAAAACATTTAATAAAAAGATTAAACGCTTTAAATATTTGATTTAAACATATTGAGAAGATTTTAGAATATTTTATAAAAGATTTACACCATTTATGAAACATTTATAAAAATTATTGCATGTTTATAATGTTAGCTTTATAAGCTTAACTTTTATTAAATTTTATTTAAAAATGTTTTTGAAACCTAAATAAACGCATTCAATTATTTTAAATGTGTTTTGAAATGTTTTTCTAACATTGTAAAAGCATTCTGAAAACATTTAAAAACCATTTAAAAACACTTTTAAAACGTTTTAAAATGTTTTACAAGTTTTAAAAAAGGATTTAAATATGTTTTAAAACATTTTAAAAGTTTTTTGAAACATTTTAAAAGTGTTTTGAAGCATTTTAAAAGTGTTTTGGAACATTTTAAAATAAATTTAAAACATTTTAAAAGCGTTTCAAAAGATTTAAAAGTGTTCAAAAATATCTCAAGCATTTGACAATATTTTGAAATATTTTGAAATTTATAAAAATGTTTTAAAACATTTTACAAATTTGTAAAAATATTTTAAACGACTTTTATAATGTCTTAAAAACATTTTAAATGTGTTTAAAAGCACGTTATAACATTTTAAAAAGTGTTTTATAATGTTTTTAAAAACCTTTTTTTTTTTTGCGATTTTATTAAAAATAATTAAACGCTTTAAATATTTGATTTAAGCATATTAATAAGAATTTAGAATATTTTATAAAAGCTTTAAACCATTTATAAAACGTTTATAAAAATTATTAAATGTTTATAATGTCAACTTTATTAGTTTAAATTTTATTAAATGTTATTTATAAACATTTTTAAAAAAGAAATAAATGCTTTTAAATATTTTAAAAGAATTTTAAAAGTGTTTTGAAATGTTTTTAAAACATTGTAAAAGCTTTTTAAAAACATTTTAAAACCATTTTAAAACACTTTTAAAACATTTTAAAATGCTTTACAAGTTCTTCAAGAGGTTCTGAAAACGTTTTAAAACATTTTAAAAGTGTTTTAAAACATTTTAAAAGCATTTTGAAACATTTTAGAAGTGTTTTGAAACATTTTAAAATAAATTTTAAAAGCGTTTCAAAGTATTTTAGAAGCGTTTCAAAATATTTTAGAAGTGTTTTAAAATATTTTAAAAGTGTTTTAAAATATCTTGGAAGTGTTTTACAATATTTTGAAATGTTATAAAAATCCTTTAAAACATTTTACAAATTTTTTAAAATATTTTAAACGAGTTTTATAATGTCTTTAAACGAGTTTTGGACGATCCGTGAAAAACAAACGGACGTGAATATCGGGGGCTAAACTTTTCGGTTTTGAAATCTGAGAGCATATTTGGATACCCATTTTGGAGATGCAAGCATGGCCCCAGATGAACAAAGTGACGAATTGACTTCGGGACTCAATTCAGAGGATCCGTGAAAAATGAAAAGACGTGGATATCGGGGGCTGAAATTTTCGGTTGTGAAATCTGAGAGCATATTTGGATACCCATTTTGGAGATGCAAGCGTGGCCCGACATTCACAAAGTGACAAATTGATTTCGGAACTCATTTCGGATGGTTCGTCAAAAAAGAACATACGTGGAAGATGGGGCTAAACTTTTCGGTTTTGATATCCGAGAGCATATTTGGATACCCATTTTGGAGATGCAAGTGTGGCCCCAGATGCACAAAGTGACGAATTGAGTTCGGACCTCATTTCGGACGATCCGTGAAAAACAAACGGATGCGAATATCGAGGGCTAAACTTTTCGGTTTTAAAATCTGAGAGCATATTTGGATACCTATTTTGGAGATGCAAGTGTGGCCCCGGATGCACAAAGTGACGAATTGATTTCGGGATTCATTTCAGACGATTTGTAAAAAATGAATGAACACAGATATCGGGGGTTGAACTTTTCGGTTTTGAAATATGAGAGCATATTTGGAAACACTTTTAAAACGTTTTAAAATGCTTTACAAGTTCTTGAAAAGGATTTAAAAACGTTTTAAAACAATTTAAACCTTTTTTAAAATATTGTAAAAGCTTTCTAAAAACATTTTTAAACCATTTTAAAACACTTTTAAAACGTTTTAAAATGCTTTACAAGTTTTTAAAAGGATTTAAAAACGTTTTAAAACATTTTAGAAGTGTTTTGAAACATTTTAAAATAAATCTTAAAAGCATTTCAAAATATTTTAAAAGCGTTTCAGAATATCTTAAAAGTGTTTTGAAATATCTTGAAAGTGTTTTACAATATTTTGAAATGTTATAAAAATCCTTTAAAACATTTTACAACTTTTTAAAAATATTTTAAAAGTGTTTCATAATGTCTTAAAAACATTTTTAACGTGTTTAAAATCATGTTATAGCATTTTAAAAAGTGTTTTATAATGTTTTTAAAAATATTATTTTTTACGATTTTATTAAAAATATTTACTAAAAATGATTAAACGCTTTAAATATTTGATTTAAACATATTAATAAGAATTTGGAATATTTTATAAAAGGTTTAAACTATTTTTAAAACATTTATAAAAATTATTGAATGTCAACTTTATAAGCTTAACTTTATGAAATATTTTGAAATATTTTGAAATGTTATAAAAATACTCTAAAACATTTTACAAATTTGGATAAAAATATTTTAAAAGCGTTTTATGATGTGTTAAAAACATTTTAAACGTGTTTAAAAGCACATTATAACATTTTAAAAGGGTTTTATAATATTTTTAAAAACGTTTCTTTTTTTACGATTTTATTAAAAACATTTAATAAAAAGATTAAACGCTTTAAATATTTGATTTAAACATATTGAGAAGATTTTAGAATATTTTATAAAGATTTAAACCATTTTATGAAACTTTTATAAAAATTATTGCATGTTTATAATGTTAGCTTTATAGCTTAACTTTTATTAAATTTAAATAAAGAAAATGTTTTGAAACCTAAATATATGCTTTCAATTATTTTAAATGTGTTTTGAAATGTTTTCTAACATTGTAAAAGCATTCTGAAAACATTTAAAAACCATTTAAAAACACTTTTAAAATGTTTTAAAATGTTTTACAAGTTTTTAAAAAGGATTTAAATATGTTTTAAAACATTTTAAAAGTGTTTTGAAACATTTTAAAAGTGTTTTGAAGCATTTTAAAAGTTTTTTGGAACATTTTAAAATAAATTTAAAACATTTTAAAAGCGTTTCAAAATATTTAAAAGTGTTCAAAAATATCTCAAGCGTTTGACAATATTTTGAAATTTATAAAAATGTTTTAAAACATTTTACAAATTTTTAAAAATATTTTAAAAGAGTTTTATGATGTGTTCAAAACATTTTAAAAGCACATTCTAACATTTTAAAAAATGTTTTATAATGTTTCTAAAAACGTTTCTTTTACGATTTTATTAAATGTGTTTATTTTAAAACACTTTTAATATAAATTTAAAATATTTTAGAAGTGTTTTGAAACATTTAAAAATAAATTTAAAACATTTTAAAAGCATTTCAAAATATTTTACAAGTGTTTTAAAATATCTTGAAAGCATTTTTTACAATATTTTGAAATTTTTTGAATGATTTTGAAATATTTTGAAATGTTATAAAAATCATTTAAAACATTTTACAAATTTGTAAAAATATTTTAAACGAGTTTTATAATGTCTTAAGAACATTTTAAATGTGTTTAAAAGAACGTTATAACATTTTAAAAAGTGTTTTATAATGTTTTTAAAAACCTTTTTTTTGCGATTTTATTAAAAATGATTAAACGCTTTAAATATTTGATTTAAGCATATTAATAAGAATTTAGAATATTTTATAAAAGCTTTAAACCATTTATAAAACGTTTATAAAAATTATTAAATGTTTATAATGTCAACTTTATTAGTTTAACTTTTATTAAATGTTATTTATAAACATTTTTTAAAAAGAAATAAATGCTTTTAAATATTTTAAAAGAATTTTAAAAGTGTTTTGAAATGTTTTTAAAAAATTGTAAAAGCTTTCTAAAAACATTTTAAAACCATTTAAAAACACTTTTAAAACATTTTAAAATGCTTTACAAGTTCTTCAAGAGGTTCTGAAAACGTTTTAAAACATTTTAAAAAAGTGTTTTAAAACATTTTAAAATAAATTTAAAACATTTTAGAAGTGTTTTGAAACATTTTAAAATAAATTTTAAAAGCGTTTCAAAATATTTTAGAAGCATTTCAAAATATTTTAGAAGTGTTTCAAAATATTTTAAAAGTGTTTTAATTATTAAATGTTTATAATGTCAACTTTATTAGTTTAACTTTTATTAAATGTTATTTATAAACATTTTTAAAAATGAAATAAAAGCTTTTAAATATTTTAAAGAATTTTAAAAGTGTTTTGAAATGTTTTTAAAACATCGTAAAAGCTTTCTAAAAACATTTTAAAACCATTTTAAAACACTGTTAAAACATTTTAAAATGCTTTACAAGTTCTTCAAGAGGTTCTGAAAACGTTTTAAAACATTTTAAAAGTGTTTTGAAACATTTTAAAATAAATTTAAAACATTTTAGAAGTGTTTTGAAACATTTTAAAATAAATTTTAAAAAGCGTTTTACAATATATTTTTTAGAAACTTGTTCAAAAAAATTTAGAAGTGTTTCAAAATATTTTAAAACTGTTTTAAAATATCTTGGAAGTGTTTTACAATATTTTGAAATGTTATAAAAATCCTTTAAAACATTTTACAAATTTTTTAAAATATTTTAAACGAGTTTATAATGTCTTAAATACATTTAAATGTGTTTAAAAGCATGCTATAACATTTTGAAAAGTTTTTTATAATGTTTTTAAAATAATTTTTTTTACGATTTCATTAAAAGCATTTACTAAAAATGATTAAACGTTTTAAATATTTGATTTAAACATATTAATAAAAATTTAGAATATTTTATAAAAGATTTAAACCATTTATAAAAATTATTGAATGTCAGATTTATAAGCTTAACTTCATAAGCGTTTTACAATATTTTAAAATATTTTGAAATGTTATAAAAATCCTTTAAAATATTTTAGAAGAGCTTTATAATGTCTGAAAAACATTTTAAACGTAGATAGTTCGTTAAAAAAGAATAGACGCAGGCTAAAATTTTCTCTTTTGATATCCGAGAGCATATTTGGATACCCATTTTGGAGATGCAAGCGTGGCCCCAGATGCACAAAGTGACGAATTGAGTTCGGACCTCATTTCAGATGATCCGTGAAAAACGAACGGATGTGAATATCGAGGGCTAAACTTTTCAGTTTAAAAATTCGAGAGCATATTTGGATACCCATTTTGGAGATGCAATCGTGGCCCCACATGCACAAAGTGATGAATTGATTTAGGGACTCATTTCAAACGACCCATAAAAAACGAACAAACGCAGATATCAGGGTTGAAATTTTTATTTTTGAAATTCGAGAGCATATTTGGATACCCATTTTGGAGATGCAAGTGTGCCCCCGCATGAAGAAAGTGACGAATTGATTTTGGGACTCATTTTGGACGATCTTTGAAAACTGAACGAAAGCGGATATTGGGGGTTGAACTTTTCAGTTTTGAAATTCGAGAGCATATTGGGATACCCATTTTGGAGATGCAAGCGTGGCCCCGCATGCACAAAGTGATGAATTTATTTCGGGACTAATTTCGGACTATCCGTGAAAAATGAACAGACGTGGATATCGGGGGCAGAACTTTTCGGTTTTGAAATCCGAGCGCATATTTGGATACACATTTTGGAGATGCAAGTGTTTCCCAACATCCACAAAGTGACAAATTGATTTCAGGACTCATTTCGGATGATCCATGAAAAACGAACATACGTGGATATCGGGGGCTAAATTTTTCAGTTTTTAAATCCGAGAGCATATTTGGATAACCATTTTGGAGATGCAAGCGTGGCCTCACATGCACAAAGTGACGAATTGATTTAGGGACTCATTTTGGATGATCCGTAAAAAACGAATGGACGCGGATGTCAGGGTATAAAATTTTCTTTTTTGAAATCTTAGAGTATATTTGGATAACCATTTTGGAGTGCAAGTGTGCCCCTACAGGAACAAAATGACGAATTGATTTCGGGATTCATTTTGGATGATCCTTGAAAAATGAACAAATGTTGATATTGGGGGTTGAAATTTTCGGTTTTTAAATTCGAGAGCATATCTGGATACCCATTTTGGAGATGAAAGCGTGGCCCCGCATGCACAAAGTGACAAATTTATTTCTGGACTGATTTCAGATGATCTGTGAAAAACTAACGGACGCGAATATCAGTGGTTGAAATTTTTGGTCTTGAAATCTGAGAGCATATTTGGATACCCATTTTGGAGATGCAAGTGTGGCCCCGCATGCACAATGTGACAAATCGATTTCGCGACTCATTTCGGATGATCCGTGAAAAACGAATAGACACAGAAATTTTCGATTTTGAAATATGAGAGCATATTTGGATACCCATTTTGGAGATGAAAGCGTGGCCTCGGATGCACAAAGTGAAAAATTGAGTTTGGGCCTCATTTTGGACGATCCATGAAAAACGAACGGACGCGAATATCGGGGGCTAAACTTTTCGGTTTTGAAATCTGAGAACATATTTGGATACCCATTTTGGAGATGCAAGCGTGGCCCCAGATGAAAAAAGTGACGAATTGACTTCGGGACTCAATTCAGACGATCCGTGAAAAATTAAAAGACGTGGATATCGGGGGCTGAACTTTTCGGTTGTGAAATCTGAGAGCATATTTGGATACCCATTTTGGAGATGCAAGCGTGGCCCCGCATGCACAAATTGACAAATTGATTTCGGGACTCATTTCGGATGGTTCGTGAAAAAAGAATAGACATGGAAGATGGGGCTAAACTTTTCGGTTTTGATATCCGAGAGTATATTTGGATACCCATTTTGGAGATGCAAGTGTGGCCCCAGATGCACAAAGTGACGAATTGAGTTCGAACCTCATTTCGGATGATCCGTGAAAAACAAACGAACGTGTATATCGAGGGCTAAACTTTTCGGTTTTAAAATCCGAGAGCATATTTGGATACCTATTTTGGAGATGCAAGTGTGTCCCCGGATGCACAAAGTGACGAATTGATTTCGGGATTCATTTAAGAAGATTTGTGAAAAATGAATGAACACAGATATCGGGGGTTGAACTTTTCGGTTTTGAAATCTGAGAGCATATTTTGATACCCATTTTGGAGATGCAAGCGTGGCCCCAGATGAACAAAGTGACGAATTGACTATGGGACTTAACTCAGACGGTCCATGAAAAATGAAAAGACGTGGAAATCAGGGGCTGAACTTTTCGGTTGTGAAATCTGAGAGCATATTTGGATACCCATTTTGGAGATGCAAGTGTGGCCCTGCATGCACAAAGTGACAAATCGATTTCGCGACTCATTTCGGATGATCTGTGAAAAACGAATAGATGCTGAAATTTTCGATTTTGAAATATGAGAGCATATTTGGATACCCATTTTGGAGATGATAGCGTGGCCTCGAATGCACAAAGTGACAAATTGAGTTTGGGCCTCATTTTGGACGATCCGTGAAAAACGGACGGACGCGAATATCGGGGGCTAAACTTTTCGGTTTTGATATCCGAGAGCATATTTGGATACCCATTCTGGAGATGCAAGTGTGGCCCCAAATTCACAAAGTGACGAATTGAGTTCGGATCTCATTTCGGATGATCCGTGAAAAACAAACGGACGCGAATATCGAGGGCTAAACTTTTCGGTTTTAAAATCCGAGAGCATGTTTGGATACCTATTTTGGAGATGCAAGTGTGGCCTCGGATGCAAAAAGTGACGAATTGATTTAGGGATTCATTTCAGACGATTTGTGAAAAATGAATGAACACAGATATCGGGGGCTGAACTTTTCGGTTTTGAAATCTGAGAGCATATTTGCATACACTTTTAAAACGTTTTAAAATGCTTTACAAGTTTTCGAAAAGGATTTAAAAACGTTTTAAAACATTTTAAACCTTTTTAAAAATATTGTAAAAGCTTTCTAAAAACATTTTAAAACCATTTTAAAACACTTTTAAAATGTTTTAAAATGCTTTACAAGTTTTTTAAAAGCATTTAAAAATGTTTTAAAACATTTTAAAAGTGTTTTCAAACATTTTAGAAGTGTTTTGAAACATTTTAAAATAAATCTTAAAAGCATTTCAAAATATTCAAAAGCGTTTCAGAATATCTTAAAAGTGTTTTGAAATATCTTGAAAGTGTTTTACAATATTTTTAAATGTTATAAAAATCCTTTAAAACATTTTACAAGGATTTGGAATATTTTATAAAAGGTTTAAACCATTTTTAAAACATTTATATGAAATATTTTGAAATATTTTGCAATGCTATAAAAATCATCTAAAATATTTTACAAATTTTTTAAAAATATTTTAAAAGAGTTTTATGATGTGTTAAAAACATTTTAAATGTGTTTAAAAGCACATTATAACATTTTAAAAATGGTTTTATAATATTTTTAAAAACGTTTCTTTTTTTACGATTTTATTAACAACATTTAATAAAAAGATTAAACGATTTAAATATTTGATTTAAACATATTAAGAAGAATTTAGAATATTTTATAAAAGATTTAAACCATTTATGAAACATTTTCTAAAAATTATTGCATGTTTATAATGTTAGTTTTATAAGCTTAACTTTTATTAAATTTTATTTAAAAACGTTTTTAAAACCTAAATAAATGCTTTCAAATATTTTAAATGTGTTTTGAAATGTTTTTCTAAGATTGTAAAAGCATTCTGAAAACATTTAAAAGCCATTTTAAAACACTTTTAAAATGTTTTAAAATGTTTTACAAGTTTTTAAAAACATTTTAAAAGCACATTATAACATTTTAAAAAGTGTTTTATAATGTTTCTAAAAACATTGTTTTTTACGATTTTATTAAATGCGGTTATATTAAAACACTTTTAATATAAATTTGAAATATTTTAGAAGTGTTTTGAAACATTTAAAAATAAATTGAAAACATTTTAAAAGCATTTCAAAATATTTTACAAGTGTTTTAAAATATCTTGAAAGCGTTTTTTACAATATTTTGAAATTTTTTGAATGATTTTGAAATATTTTGAAATGTTATAAAAATCCTCTAAAACATTTTACAAATTTGAAAAATATTTTAAACGAGTTTTATAATGTCTTAAAAACATTTTAAATGTGTTTAAAAGCACGTTATAACATTTTAAAAAGTGTTTTATAATGTTTTTAAAAACGTTTTTTTTTGCGATTTTATTAAAAATGATTAAACGCTTTAAATATTTGATTTAAGAATATTACCAAGAATTTAGAATATTTTATAAAAGCTTTAAACCATTTATAAAACCTTTATAAAAATCATTAAATGTTTATAATGTCAACTTTATTAGTTTAACTTTTATTAAATGTTATTTATAAACATTTTTAAAAATGAAATAAATGCTTTTAAATATTTTAAAAGAATCTTAAAAGTCTTTTGAAATGTTTTTAAAACATTGTAAAAGCTTTCTAAAAACATTTTAAAACCATTTTAAAACACTTTTAAAACATTTTAAAATGATTTACAAGTTCTTCAAGAGGTTAAACGTTTTTAAAACATTTTAAAAGTGTTTTGAAACATTTAAATAAATTTAAAACATTTTAGAAGTGTTTTGAAACATTTTAAAATAAATTTTAAACGTTTCAAAATATTTTAGAAGCGTTTCAAAATATTTTAGAAGTGTTTCAAAATATTTTAAAAATGTTTTAAAATATCTTGAAGTGTTTTGCAATATTTTGAAATATTTCATGAAAATCCTTTAAAACATTTTACAAATTTTTAAAAATATTTTAAACGAGTTTTATAATGTCTTAAATACATTTAAATGTGTTTAAAAGCACGCTATAACATTTTAAAAAGTTTTTTATAATGTTTTAAAACAATTTTTTTTACGATTTCAATAAAAACATTTACTAAAAATGATTAAACGCTTTAAATATTTGATTTAAACATATTAATAAAAACTTAGAATATTTTATAAATGCTTTAAACCATTTATAAAAATTATTGAATGTCAGATTTATAAGCTTAACTTGATAAGCGTTTTACAATATTTTGAAATATTTTAAAATATTTTGAAATATTTTAAAATATTTTGAAATGTTATAAAAATCCTTTAAAATATTTTACAAAGTTTTTAAAATATTTTAAAAGAGCTTTATAATGTCTGAAAAACATTTTAAACGTAGATAGTTCATTAAAAAACAATAGATGCAGGCTAAACTTTTCGGTTTTGATATCCGAGAGCATATTTGGATACCCATTTTGGAGATGCAAGCGTGGACCCAGATGCACAAAGTGACAAATTGAGTTCGGACCTCATTTCCGATGATCCGTGAAAAACGAACGGATGCGAATATCGAGGGCTAAAATTTTCGGTTTAAAAATTCGAGAGTGTAATTGGATACCCATTTTGGAGATGCAAGCGTGGCCACACATGCACAAAGTGATGAATTGATTTAGGGACTCATTTCGAACGATCCATAAAAAATGAACAGACGCAGATATTGGGGTTGAAATTTTCATTTTTGAAATTCGAGAGCATATTTGGATACCCATTTTGGAGATGCAAGCGTGGCCCCGCATGCACAAAGTGATGAATTTATTTCGGGACTGACTTCGGACTATTCGTGAAAAATGAACAGACGTGGATATCGGGGGCAGAACTTTTCGGTTTTGAAATCCGAGAGCATATTTGGATACACATTTTGGAGATGCTAGCGTTTCCCCAAATGCACAAAGTGACAAATTGATTTCAGGATTCATTTCGGATGATCCGTAAAAAACGAACGGATGAGGATGTCGGGGGCTAAAATTTTTGTTTTTGAAATCTGAGAGTATGTTTGGATACCCATTTTGGAGATGCAAGTGTGCCCCCGTAGGAACAAAATGACGAATTGATTTCGGGATTCATTTTGGATGATCCTTGAAAAAAGAACAAATGCGGATATTGGGGGTTGAAATTTTCGATTTTTAAATTCGAGAGCATATCTAGATACCCATTTTGGAGATGAAAGCATGGCCCGCATGCACAGAGTGACAAATTTATTTCGGGACTGATTTCAAACGATCCATGAAAAACGAACGGACGCGGATATCAGGGGTTGAACTTTTTGGTTTTGAAATCTGAGAGCATATTTGGATACCCATTTTGGAGATGCAAGTGTGGCCCCTCGTGCACAATGTGACAAATTGATTTCGCGACTCATTTCGGATGATCCGCGAAAAACGAATAGACGCAGATAACGGGGGCTGAAATTTCCGATTTTGAAATATGAGAGCATATCTGGATACCCATTTTGGAGATGAAAGCGTGGCCTCGGATGCACAAAGTGACAAATTGAGTTTGGGCCTCATTTTGGACGATCCGTGAAAAACGAACGGACGCGAATATCGGGGGCTAAAATTTTCGGTTTTGAAATATGAGAGCATATTTGGATACCCATTTTGGAGATGCAAGCGTGGCCCCAGATGAACAAAGTGACGAATTGACTTCGGGACTCAATTTAGACGATCCGTGAAAAATGAAAAGACGTGGATATCGAGGGCTGAACTTTTCGGTTATGAAATCTGAGAGCATATTTGGATACCAATTTTGGAGATGCAAGCGTGGCCCCGTATGCACAAAGTGACAAATTGATTTCGAGACTCATTTTGGATGGTTCGTGAAAAAAGAACAGACGTGGAAGATGGGGCTAAAATTTTCGGTTTTGATATCTTAGAGCACATTTGGATACCCATTTTGGAGATGCAAGTGTGGCCCCAGATGCACAAAGTGACGAATTGAGTTTGGACCTCATTTCGGATGATCCGTGAAAAAAAAATGGATGCGAATATCGAGGGCTAAAATTTTCGGTTTTAAAATCCGAGAGCATATTTGGATACCTATTTTGAAGATGCAAGTGTGGCCCCGGATGCACAAAGTGACGAATTGATTTCGAGATTCATTTCAGACGATTTGTGAAAAATGAATGAACACAGATATCGGGGGCTGAACTTTTCGGTTTTGAAATTTGAGAGCATATTTGGATACACTTTTAAAACGTTTTGAAATGCTTTACAAGTTTTTGAAAAGGAGTTAAAAATGTTTTAAAACATTTTAAACCTTTTTTAAAATATTGTAAAAGCTTTCTAAAAACATTTTTAAACCATTTTAAAACACTTTTAAAGCGTTTTAAAATGCTTTACAAGTTTTTTAAAAGGATTTTAAAACGTTTTAAAACATTTTAAAAGTGTTTTGAAACATTTTAAAATAAATTTAAAACATTTTAGAAGTGTTTTGAAACATTTTAAAATAAATCTTAAAAGCATTTCAAAATATTTTAAAAGCGTTTCAGAATATATTAAAAGTGTTTTGAAATATCTTGAAAGTGTTTTACAATATTTTGAAATGTTATAAAAATCCTTTAAAACATTTTACAACTTTTTAAAAATATTTTAAAAGAGTTTTGCAATGTCTTAAAAACATTTTAACGTGTTTAAAATCATGTTATAGCATTTTAAAAAGTGTTTTATAATGTTTTTAAAAATATTATTTTTTACGATTTTATTAAAAAGATTTACTAAAAATGATTAAACGCTTTAAATATTTGATTTAAACATATTAATAAGAATTTGGAATATTTTATAAAGGTTTAAACCATTTTTAAAACATTTATAAAAATTATTGAATGTCAGCTTTATAAGCTTAACTTTATGAAATATTTTGAAATATTTTGAAATGTTATGAAAATCCTTTAAAACATTTTACAAATTCGTAAAAATATTTTAAAAGAGTTTTATAATGTTTTAAAAACATTTTAAATGTGTTTAAAAGCACGTTATAACATTTTAAAAAGTGTTTTATAATGTTTTTAAAAACGATTTTTTTGCGATTTTATTAAAAATGATTAAATGCTTTAAATATTTGATTTAAGCGTATTAATAAGAATTTAGAACATTTTAAAAAAGCTTTAAACCATTTATAAAACCTTTATAAAAATTATTAAATGTTTATAATGTCAAATTTATTAGTTTAACTTTTATTAAATGTTATTTATAAACATTTTTAAATATGAAATAAATGCTTTTAAATATTTTAAAAGAATTTTAAAAGTGTTTTGAAATGTTTTTAAAACATTGTAAAAGCTTTCTAAAAACATTTTTAAACCATTTTAAAACACTTTTAAAACATTTTAAAATGCTTTACAAGTTCTTCAAGAGGTTCTAAAAACATTTTAAAACATTTTAAAAGTGTTTTGAAACATTTTAAAATAAATTTAAAACATCTTAGAAGTGTTTTGAAACATTTTAAAATAAATTTTAAAAGCATTTCAAAATATTTTAGAAGCGTTTCAAAATATTTTAGAAGTGTTTCAGAATATTTTAAAAGTGTTTTAAAATATCTTGGAAGTGTTTTAAAATATTTTGAAATGTTATAAAAATCCTTTAAAACATTTTACAATTTTTTAAAAATATTTTAAACGAGTTTTATAATGTCTTAAATACATTTAAATGTGTTTAAAAGCACGCTATAACATTTTAAAAAGTTTTTTATAATGTTTTTAAAACAATTGTTT